>JALAZF010001063.1:0-323164 GCA_022829125.1 Lathyrus tuberosus | reverse complement strand
TAAAGAACCGAGTACCAAATTGCTAACTGGTTTTTTTTATGTATTTAAAAAATCAGTTTTTGGTGGTTATTTTTAATAAAATTGGATTCAAATTTGATTTTTTGTTTTAAATTAGTTTAAATAGTAGTTTTAAGAAAAAATTTGGTTTAAAAAGCAATTTCTTTTAAAAACATTGATTTGCTTTAAAATTAATTTAACAAAAATTTAGTGATTAAAAATTGAGTTTGTTTTAAAGTCTTTATTGATGATTTTAAATTTAAATAAAAATATCAATTATCTAAAAAAACCATCTTTTTTTTTTTATAAGCAAAAAATATATATCCCAAGGATACAGGTGGTATCCAACCCAAATACAAAAAGCCACTACCTCAAAAAAGAAGGGCTACAAAAAATCGCAAGGAAATTTAAACCATTCGTAATAGTTACAAATATTTGCATTTTTGTGCTTTTTGCCTAACCACCACCAAGAAATAATAATAATTCTATGAGTAATTGTGTCGAAATCCCAAAAATCTTTTCTGAACATGATATTGTTCCTCGAAGACCACAAAATCCAACAGCTAACCAACCACATTCCGACCGCATTATTAGCTGATATACTCTTCAACAAGCACCCTTCAATCCAACTCTTCAAATGACCAAGACAATCTCCAAACAAACCATCCCTCACTCCCATCCAATTGCACACAAAATTCCAAACCGAAATGGATTATTATCAATCAGTTATCTATAAAAACCAAATTATATATTAAAAATTAGTGATATATATATATATATATATATATATATATATATATATATATATATATATATATATATATATATATATATATATATATATATATATATATAATGTTGAGTCATATATGTTAAAGTAAAGATAACATTTTATTAGAACAAGAAAAAGTACTAGTTCTTTTCAAGTTCTCAATCATGCCAATTTATACATAATGTAGAATATTTTTTATTATATATTTTCTCCTATATTACTTGAGATAGAGTGATGTATCTACTATCTTTGATTTCAATAAAAAATAACTGGAAACACCACAACAACAACTGTTTTCCGGAATAGCCGAAAGTAAAAAACGTTATAATAAGTAGTAATTAAAAGTAATTGAGAAATATTAAAATATTGTAATTGAAATATTTATGCTTTTAATATAATGATTTATTAAATTTATTGAAATTGTTAAATAGAAATATTTATATTTTTGATAAAATGGTAGAAAGAGTTTATAACAATTTAATTGGTTTTAAAATTCTATTTGATTAACTGAATTGGTTAAAATAAACAATTCAATTCAATAATTATTTAAATGGTTTAAGTTTTTTGTAGTTCAATTCAATTTAAATTAGATATTTGGGTCGGTTAACCAAATTTTTGAACATCCCTAAATCAATCACAAATTTTCATTTGGTACAAAGAAAAGAAAATACAATTTTTTTCACCGGGTTGTTCTAAACCCTTGACGAAAAATTAAAAACGCTCCTAGTTTTTTAAGATAAATCTCCGGATGTACTAATTTTTCACAAAAATTGAACGGAAATGATTGAGCCACCCATTCTACTTAATTTCGGTGATTTATCTTCGAATACACCATATTTTTGTAAGAAACAATGTGTTTTTAAATATGCATATCCGTAAAGTATCATGTTGCATTTTTTTTATTTAATATGGGGTGTATCCAGATTGGCAAACCTAATAGTCACGCATCAACAATGCAATAAATATGTAAATACTAACAATGTTTCTATTGAGAAAAACAATTAAAAAACTAAAAATTGATTAAAATAAAATTATAAAAAGTTGAAAATACAACTAAAAATAAAATTAAGAGTCTACAAATTTCTTTGGATTAAAAAAATGAAAGCAGAAAATAAATCAAATAAAATAGAAAAACAAGAAATGATAAAATTTCGATTTAGAGTCGATTTTTTAGAAAATTGTTTTTTTTAATTATATCACGTAAAGGCCAGAAACGCATGAACGTAAGGGCCAGAACGCGAGAATATAATTCCTATGACTCTAATATTGTTTCAATGAAAAATGATGTGTAAATGGCTTCAGGGGTGTTCATTGAAACTGACTTTAATTATATCACGTAATTGTTTTTTAATTATATCGACAGAGTCCTTGAAAACAACATCAGTTTCAATGAAAAATGATGTGTAAATGGCTTCAGGGGTGTTCTCAGAGATGCATTTTCAAATTAACCCTAGAAAATTTTGGAGATGCATATGCGAACTAATTTTTGGGAAAAACGGGATGACTGCTTGATATACGAAGGATGGGGTGATTTAAGGTGCGTCAGAGATGCATCTCTGAAAATTTATGAGAGCGTTTTTGGGTTTTCAAGCGTGTGAGCCACATCACAAGGGTGCGAAAAGAAATTGCCAAAGAAAAACATGAAGAAAAAGTAATTTTATTTCTTAATTTAGTAATTCAATTGGGCTCGCTTATATACACATTTACAAGCCTATAAAATAAAGAGAGTTGGTTGTAACAAACTAGGACATTACTTTATCCGATGAGGGTGAACAGACTGGAAATCTGAATTTTCTATTTCATATTTCGGAGATGCATCTTTAGACACACTCAATACACATATAAAGGGTGTGACAAATAAGCCACACCCCTTTTTTGTTTAAAAATATTTCGAAGATGTATGGGTGTATCTAGATAGGCAGACCTAGGAGTAATGCATTAACAATGTAATAAATATGTAAATACCAACAATGTTCCTATTGAGAAAAACAATTGAAAAATAGAAAAATGATTAAAATAAAATTATAAAAATTTGAAAATACAATTAAAAATAAAATAAAATAAAATTAAGAGTCTACAATTTTTTTTCTGGATTTTTTAAAAAATATGAAAACAAAAAATAAATCAAATAAAAAAACAAGGAACGATAAAATTTCAATTCATATTCGATTTTCTAGAAAATCATTTTTTTACGTTAGGTCACGTTAAGGCTAGAAACACATGAACGCAAGGGCCAGGACGCGAGGATATAAATCCTATGACTCTAATATTGGTTAAAATTGATAGAGTCCCTAAAAACAATGTCGATTTCAATGAAAAACGACGTGTAAATGGCTTCAGGGGTGTTTTCGAAGACACGTCTCCAAATTCACCCTAGTAAATTTCGGAGATGCATATGCGAAGCATTTTAAAAAAAAAACGGGGTTGTTGCTTGATTTACAAAGGATATGGTGATTTAAGGTGTGTCCGGAGATGCATCTCTGAAAATTTCTAAGGGCGTTTTTTGGTTTTCAAGGGTGTAAGTCACACTATAAGGGTGGGAAAAGAAATTGCTAAAGAAAAACATGAATAAAAAGTAATTTTATATCTTATTCAATCATTTAATTGGGCTCACTTATATACACATTTACAAGCCCATAAAATAAGGAGAGTTGGTTGTAACAAACTATGACATTACTTTATTCGATGAGGGTTAACAATGTGGAAATCTGAATGTTTTATTTTATATTTGGGAGATGCATCTTTGGACACACTCAATACTCACATAAAGGGTGTGGCAAGTGAGCCAGACCCCCTTTTATACTTAAAAATATTTCGAAGATGCATCTCCAGAAACTTCGGTGAATGGTGTTTTAAATACGCCTTTAAAAGGCATGGCAATTGAGGCACACCTATTTTTTGCTTAAAATATTTTGAAGATGCATCTCCAGAATCTTCGTTGAATTGTATTTTAAATACACACATAAAAGGTGTGGCAAGTGAGTCACCCTTAGTTAAATCAATGAAAAATTTGGAGATGCATCTCCAGAAATGTCAAGCATGAAAATGAATAAAATAACACCCTTTCACATTCTTCTTCTACGTGATCAAAGACAAGTATTCTATCAAAACTCTTAAAAACCTCCATCCATTATCAATCAACTTTTGCACTTCAAAACAACATTTTTATGTTTTATAACATCAAAATGAGCATAAGACGCTGCAATTTCACGTAAATATCATGCTTTTCCTTCAACACATCTTGAATTAATCTTGTTTTTTCTGGTTGAAACGAACGTTGAGTCCAGAGATGTATCTCCGGAATATGTTGAACATGATCCATAATGCATTTCCTAAAACTATCAAGGTTGAGTTTGAATTATTAATTTATTATTCTATTATGATTTACTGTAGATATGGTGCACCCTGATACTTTCCTTAAAACTAATGTGTAGGATGATGTTAAGTTAGGTGATGTCAAAGATGATGTTAAACCGTGTGAAGTCGAAGATGATGTTAAACTAATTGATGTCGAGGTGGATGTTAAACCAGTTATTGCTCAGGTAGATGTTCGTGAATAATTTACAACTATTCAAAAGTTTGTTGATCGTGAACATATGCTCCAAACGATCCGCATGAAAACCTACAAATTTGGGTTAGGTGTTGTAATTAGGAGGTCTGATAATAGTTCTAATAAAAGATATGTATTTGTAACAATGAGATACGGAAGAAGTGGCACATACCAACAACCTATTTGAAATTCGAAACGGGATGACGCTGAGTCGAGAAAATGTGATTATCTTTTTAAGGTTCGTGGATACCATAAGACAAATAGTACATGGAAATTTAATGTGGTTTATGGTAAACATAATGATTACATTTGTCACAAGTTATCCGATTATCCAATTGTATGTCGCCTTAATCTTGAGGAGAAGGTACTTATTTCGGACATGACATTGAATAAGATGCCGCCCCAAAACATACTTGAAACGTTGAAACGGAAAATACCTCAAATTGTCTTAAAAATCAATCAATTATACAATGTTCGTGTCGTAAACAAAAAGGCAATAAAAGAACCAAGAACTGAAATGCAACATCTGTTAAAGCTTTTGGTTGATGATCACTATGTTTCTAAGTACATAGCGGGCTAGGATGGAGTTATAAATCGAGATATATTTTGGACTCATCCTGATTTCATCAATTTGTTCAACACATTTCTCATTGTGCTTATATTTCATTCAACATAAAAAAAAACAAGTATCATGTTCCATTTCTGGATTCATTCAACATAAAAAAATAAGCATCTTGTTCCACTTCTGGATATTGTTGGTGTTACTTTGACAAATATGACTATTTTAGTGGGTTTTGCATTTTTGGAAAGAAAAAAAAAGGATAACATTACATGAGCTTTGGGAATGTGCAAAGAATACATTGAAGGACCAAACAAATATGCCAAAGGTCATTGTAACCGATCGTGATACCGCACTAATTAATCCGATTGTAAATGTGTTTCATACATCGCATGCATTAATTTGTATGTATCACAACCAAAAATGTGAGAAGCAAACTTAAACCTGCAATAGGTACCAAACAAATCAAAGGCGAAGATGGGAAATTGGTCAAAGTTGGTGTAGTAGTGGAAAGAATAATGGATGCCTAGAATGGCATTATAAATTCTTCCATGAAAGAGTTATATGCAGAATTTGTCATACAACTTAGGAGGGTGTGTGCGAGATATTCAGATTTCCTGAAATATTTTCAAAACACAATTCTAGACTAGGTGAATGAGAAGATTGTTTATGCTTGGACATATCAAGTTAGACACCTTGGTGCAATACAACATTTAACAAAGCTGAATCTGCACATGTTACACCAAAGAATTGGTTGGGAAACCGTGAATTTGATTTTTGTAGAGGCTGGGACTCTGTGAACCAAGTGATATGAAATCAACATAATGAGATACAAATATCTTTTGGTTGAAGCATTAATGTATTAGAATACCTATTCAAAGAAAACATCTTTTATTCACATTTGGTTGAAAACATCTCTAGAGCGGGATTGGGTTTTATTTATCACGAAGCCAAGCGAGCAGAGAAAACAGGATCATATGGTTCAAAGTCTGGTTGTACACGTAAGAAGACGTACAATCTTCCATGTTATTGTTTAATTACAAAGAAGACAAACGTTTCTACACCGATACATTTGGATGAGATTTACACTCACTAGAAAAGACTATGGTTTAATGATGATAGTGTGGTGAAGGATGACAAATTAAACATATCTATCATGATCGAGTGGGAAGTGATCCCAGAGAGATTCATGAAAGCAAATGAAAACATGAAATTTCAAATCAAAGAGCAACTGAGGAAGAATTTATATCCTGAAACCACGGATTTGAAACCACCCTCAGAACTGGATAAAATGAAGTGTGCCCCTAAAAAGGTCAAACCGACCAAAAATGACATTTCTAGAAAGAGGTATTCTTCTTACTTTGAACATGTTGACTCCTGTTTTCCGGATTCTCCAACTCCTAAATCTAAAAAAAATATTTCAAGGGTGCTGGCATTGGCAAAATAGCTCCCCCACCAATGTTACCAAAAATCATTCACATTGAAGATATGTCGTTTTTTATGCACAAAATACATTGAGTTGATTGTATATGTTAAAGGTGATGCCAACCACGATAATATAAAAACGATATACACAAAAACAAGGATAGTGATAAGAATAAAAAGGTTTACCTTAATACATAAAAGGAAGTCATTATTAGCCTTGAAATTTAGACTACAACCATTTTCACCTCAATAAGAAGAATCCCCATATTTGTCTGATGAAGAAGAACAATATAACTACAAAAGGTAAATGCAAAATTATGAATAAGGATGAAAATGTTGGGCTTAGAGGCCACTTGATTGGGCCTATTGTATCATTTAGGAGCTGACCTTATATTGGCTATTATTGTATTAGCATATATAAGGAATTTGCCTAAGTAATGAATGATGAATCCATATTTTACTCTAACAATTGGTATCGTGGAGCCCATATCCATTTTTTCTCCAAAAATAAATAAAACTGCAGTTTTTTGTTCCAACGGTTCTAACCGTTTCGTGCTCTCTCTTGCCTTTTCGATTGACTCTCCAACGACTTCCTCCTCCTTTCATGGCTGACTCTTCCAACTTCATGCAACCGGCGATACCTAAGTTTGATGGCTATTACGAGCACTGGGCGATGCTTATGGAAAACCTTCTCCGCTCGAAGGAATATTGGGCTCAAACTGAACAAGGTGTCACCGTCGCACCGGCAAATGCTACTGCGGCTCAACAACAAGCTGCAGTGGACAGTAAACTCCGCGATTTGAAGGTCAAGAACTATCTTTTCTAATCTATCGATCGCTCGATCTTGGAAACGATTCTCACTCGTGACACTGCGCAAGATATCTGGGAGGCGATGCGAAAGAAGTATCAAGGTTCTACGAAGGTCAACGAGCACAGCTACAATCTTTACGGCGAGAATATGAGATTCTTGCAATGGGAGAAAATGAGACAGTGAATGATTACTTTGCAAGAACGCTTGCAATTGTGAATCAGATGACAAGTCATGGTGAAAGGCTTGAACAACTCACAGTGCTTGAAAAGATTCTTCGATCTATGCCACCGAAATTCAACTATGTGGTGTGCTCTATTGAGGAATCTAATGATGTTACTACCCTCTCCATCGATGAGTTACAGAGTAGCCTACTTGTTCATGAGGGAAGAATGAAGTCTCAAAATGACCAAAGTGATGAACAAGCACTGAAGGTAGCTGGTGCAGGCAGAGGTGTTGGCAGGGGTAAAGGAAGATACTCCTCAAGAGGAAGAGGGAGAGGAAGACAAAACAAAGAAACTGTTTAATGCTATAAGTGTCACAAGTTTGGACACTATCAACATGAGTACCCTGAATGGGACAATGCAAATTATGCAGAAATATATGATGAAGAAGAAATGCTACTGATGGCTAATTCCAACTATGAAAGCACCAAAGAGGAGATTTGGTATCTTGATTCTGGATGCAACAATCATATGATTGGCACAAAGGAGTGGTTACATGATTTTGATGATAACTTCACATAATCAGTCAAGCTAGGGAATGACTCTAAAATGGCAGTGATGGGCAAAGGTAACATCAAACTGAACATTGGAGGGAAGGTACATGTTATCACTGATGTTTATTATCTTCTTGGGCTAAGTAGTAATTTTTTGAGTGTTGGCCAACTTCAACAAAGGAATTTAACAATAGTTTTCAATAGAGATATCTGCCAAGTGATTCACAATGAAAAGGGCTTAATTCTCACCACTCAAATCTCAAGCAATAGAATGTATAGTATTTTTGCTCCTGTGATTCTGCCCAAGTGTCTGCAAGTAAGCAAGATTGATGAATCTTACTTGTGGCATCACAGATATGCTCACCTTAGCTTCAAGGGTTTAAAAACTTTTAAGCAAAAGCAAATGGTGAAGGGACTACCAGAGATGAAAGCTACAGAAGATAAATGTGAAGATTGCTTAATTGGTAAGCAATACAGAGACAACATCCCTAAGAAAGCTAGTTGGAGAGCCTCCCAAAGGCTTGAATTAGTGCACTCTGACATATGTGGACCGATTAAGCCAGAATCCAATGGAGGTAACAGGTACTTTATTACCTTTACAGATGACTTCTCTAGGAAAACTTGGACTTATTTTTTGCAAGAAAAATCTGCAGCTCTTGAATTCTTCAAAAAATTCAAGTCTCTAGTTGAAAAAGAATCAAATTGTGTTATTCAATGCCTTAGAACAGACAGGGGAGGGGAATTTACATCAACGACTTTCAATGAATTTTGTAGCTCACAAGGGATAAAAAGACAGTTGACTGTTGCTTACACACCTCAGCAGAATGGAGTATCAGGGAGAAAAAATAGGACTATAATGAACATGGTAATGAGCATGATGTCAGCTCGAAGTGTTCCCAAGAGATTCTGGCCTGAAGCTGTAAACTGGGCTACATATGTTGTGAACAGATGTCCTACCTTTGTTGTGAAAAACATTACTCCAGAAGAAGCATGGAGTAATATAAAACCCTCAGTCCATCATTTTAAAGTGTTTGGTTGTCTGGCACATGTGCATATTCCTGATGTGCATAGAAAGAAATTGGATGGGAAGAGTACCAAGTGCATTCTACTTGGTGTTAGTGAAGAATCTAAGGCTTACAAGTTATACAATCCTACTGAAAAGAAGATTATTATTAGCAAGGATGTTGTCTTTGAAGAGCTAAAAAGCTGGGATTGGGGCAACAAAGTTAGTAGTAAGGAAAGAAATCAGATTGCTGACAATGAAGAGGAACGAAATGTTGAGGCACAAGATAGTCAAGATGAGAATGAAGCTGATGGAAACACTAATGCTGCAAATGAGAATGATAACAGTACAGAAGAAGGACAAGAAACTGGTGAAGAACACAGTGATAATGACAGTGTAGAAGAAAGACCTGCTAGGACAAGACAACCACCTAGCTACCTCAGAGACTATGTCACAAATTTGGAAGACCAACATGACTCAGTGCAGAGTTTTGCCCTGTTTTGCTCTAAAGAAGATCCTGATACTTATGATGAAGCTGTAAAATGAAGTATTTCTTGGGGGTTGAAGTGAATCAGACCCAACAAGGAATTTTCATTCATCAACATAAATATGCCTCTGAGATACATAGTAGATTTGGAATGGTAGATTGTAACAAGGTGTGCAGTCCAATTGTGCCTGGATGCAAACTCATCAAAGATGAACATGGAAAGTCTACTGATGCTACTCACTACAAACAGATAATTGGATGCCTGATGTATCTGTTAGCAACCAGACCAGATATGGCTTTCTCAGTGTGTCTTGCTGCAAGGTACATGGAAAGGCCCACTGAACTACATGTAGCTGCTACCAAGTGGATTTTGAGATACCTAAAAGGCACTATGAGTCATGAAATTCTGTACAAACACAGTGATGAAGGAAACCTAAAATTGGTAGGATGGACAGATTCAGACTATGCTAATGATTATGATGATAGGAGAAGTACATCGAGCTATGTCTTCACTATGGGGTCAGGAGCTATATCATGGTGTTATAAAAAGCAGCCTATAGTTACTCTGTCAACTACTGAGGCAGAATTTGTGGCAGCTGCATCAAGTGCCTATCAAGGTGTGTGGCTAAGAAACATCATGAAGCAATTGCAGCAAGAATAAACTGGTAACACCACTGTGTACTGTGACAATAGCTCATCCATAAAATTGTCAAAGAACCCTGTCATGCATGGGTGATCTAAGCATATTGATGTGAGATACCACTTCCTTCGAGAATTGAGCAGAGATGGAGTCATAGAGCTAACGCATTGCAAGTCTGAAGAGCAACTTGCAGACATCTTAACCAAGGCATTGAAACTGGAAACCTTCTGTAGATTAAGGGAGGGACTGGGAATGTGTGATCTTGGCTGTATTAAGTGATTGTGCTATGATTTAAGTCTGTTTCTTTTGTTTTATGTGTTTTGTTGTTGTTTTTAGTTGATATCTGTCTGAGATATTCAACTTAAGGGAGGGTTTGTTGGGCTTAGAGGCCACTTGATTGGGCCTATTGTATCATTTAGGAGTTGGCCTTATATTGGCTATTATTGTATTATCATATATAAGGCATTTGCCTAAGTAATGAATGATGAATCCACATTTTACTCTAACAGAAAATAAGTACAACAACATTATAAACTTATATAGCAACAATAATCCAGATTATTACATGGGAAACACAAAAATGAGTCAAAACTGGTCCAGGGCGAGTCCTCAAAATATGAATGATATAACAAAAGAGGGAGCTATTTTGAATGATTCGTATGAGGTCCACCATCCAGATAATGTTGTTAATTGTGACATGCAAAGGTTATTAAAGAATCAGAAGAAGAACACTTAGAAGGAAATAAAGGAAACAAAAGATGAAAAACCGGAAGAGAAGCTTTACATGAAGAATGTTGATATGGATATCAAAACAAACATGAACGCAATTGGAGAAAAGAACAAAACCTAGAAGGACCCTTATAGAGACATACTTGAAAACAACAACATGCAAGTGATAACTAAAAGTATAGTTGTATCGAATGTTTCGCAAGAGCTATATCATTCAAATAATATTGATAAAAATGACATGCAAAGGTTATTACAGAATTAGAAGGATACTCGTAAGGATATTAAAGAAAACAAGGATGAGAAAACATAAGAGAAACGTTACCTGAACAAGTTTGTTTTGGATATAAACAAGTATGTGAACGCAATTGGAGAGAAGAACAACACCCACAAGAATCCTTATATAGACATGATTGAAAACATCAACATGAAAGAGATTCATAAATGTTAGATGATTCAAAACCCTAAGGATTAAAACTATAAAAGTGACGATAACGAGAATCTGAAGAATTACCATAAAGATCTGAAAACGGAGACGAATACGAAAATGAAGAAAGGCCCTGGAAACAACATAAATCAGCAAAATCCGAAGCAAAATGGCAACAAGAAAAGAAATAGATATGATGTTTTAGGAATAAAAAAAGACCTTAACTAAGTTCTCAATGATGGATGGCTGAAGACAAACACATATGTGAGCCTTATTGAAGATGACAAATGGGCTTTTGGTGCAGTTGTAATGAACGTTGAAGGTCAAACCATATCCGTTAACTCACGTAGAATGCAAGGAGGTAAAGAACCGCTCGAAACAAAATCCACGACGTTGAAGGTAGGAATGATTTACGCGATTCAGAACGACTTTACTCAGATGCTGTTTAAATCAGATAGTATGGAACTTGTGCAGATGATGAATAAGGGTACGAAGGAGCTACCACGAACAAAAGTTGGGATGACATGCATAAGCATATGGAAACTGAAGGAAAGGTTTGAGGAGACAAATTTCAAACTCACTCTCAGAACCAACAACGAAGCAACACACCTTTTAGATAGGGTTTGTGTAACTAAAAGTAAGAAAGAGAATGAACCGGGTTGCCCTAATGGACTCCTGGCCCATAAGTAGTCTGATCTCTTTAGTTGAGTTTGGTTATGGTAGTGGTGTTTTTGACCCACTTGTAATCTAACTTTTTTTTTACAGTTTGGAATGAAAATTTTTGTTTAAAATGAATTAAACTCATTTAATTCAATTAACACATATTAGTTGAACTATTTCAACTACTTTTATTTTAAAAATATATTATTTTAGAATATTATGTGATTTTGATTATATTTTTTTCTTTAATAATAAATATTTATTATATTAAATTTTAAAATTTTCTTTTTAATTTATAAAAAATGAATTTAAAAGAAGTTTAAAAATTAAAAAAAAAAAAGAATTTTAATCTTTTTAAAGGACAAAAAAATAGTTCATATATTTGATCCCATCCATCTATATATTTGTATTGCTTTGTATCATAACACCTCACTGGTCCCTTTACTGAAAAATTGAATATCTTTATTATTATAAATTTTGTTTATACATTTTAAATTAATATTACTAATTATATTATACACTACATTTATATCATATATTTATTAAAAGAAATAAAAGTAATCATTTTCTAAGAAAATGGAGAAGATCAAACTCCACACAAAAAAATTACATTCGCCCACTCAATTCTCACAAACATTATTCACCATTCAATAAAACTCACATTTTCAAAAGAATTTAATTGATATGCATTTATATTGGTAGTTAATCACAAATTTTTATTTATTTAAAATGTTTAACTTTTATTTTAACCACTTGAAATATAATACAAACAGATAGTTGTAATATATTGATAATATAAAGTTTTTTACACTGATAATGTATAACAATTATTTTCTTTTCAAAAATATTTTTTTTCATATTTTTTTCTCTATGCAAACTATCATAAACCTAGTTAAAATGCTCTCTCTGTCTCTTGATTTTTAAATATTAATTTTAATTAAGGTTGAATTATCAATTCAATGGACTATAAAGACAAACACTATATATGTACACCGAAGAGACGATTAACTATTATTCTAATTAGAAGAATGAGGTTTTTTATACTATAAAATAATTGTTTAATTTTCTGTTTTCCAGAGAAAATGAGTAAAATATGACAGAGATTTTTAAATTTACTTATATTATGATGATTTTTCTTATCCTGTTTATCATTGTAACCGAAGGTGTATGTAAGTGCATTTTCTATTTTCTTCTCAAAACTCTACTATTTCTCATACACAACATTATTAATTTTTTTTTGTTATATGACATCACAGATTTACAATTTTGCTACGAAGATAAAAACTGCATTAAAATGCGGTGTATTCTTCCTAACAGTCCAGCATGTGTAGGAAGTGTTTGTCGATGTGTTTATCAAAAGAGGAAAAAAGTTCTGCAATAATTTTCTGGCACTTCTAAGAGTATATTTATATTTAAAACTACAATATTCATACTTATATTATATTTCTCCTAATTCAGTCTTTGTTCTTCGGTCTTTTAATTAAGTTTGTACCATCAATTTGTATTATATTATTGTATCATGTAATTTTTGTTACATTCAATCTCTCTTTGAAGTTATGTGATTACACAATTGTACTATGAACTCTAATAAATAAGTGAAGTAAATATTATTTTTTTCCTTCTACACTCCTTGCATGATTGAAATGAACATTGAGTCCAGAGATGTATTTTTGAAATATGTTAAACATAATCTGAATGTACATTTTTAGAAATTATCAAGGTTGAGTTTGAATTATTAAATTATTACTATTATGAATGATTGGAGATAAGATGCACCCTGATACTTTCCTTAAAACTAATGTGTATCATGATGTTCAACTGGATGATGGCAAAGATGATGTTAAATTGGGTAAAGTTGAAGATGATGTTAAAATAGTTGATGTCGAAGTGGATGGTAAACCAGTTGTTGCTCAGGTAGATGATAATGAACAGTTTACAACTATACAGGAGTTTGTTAGAGCGAGAACATATGCTCCAAACGATCTGCACGCAAGCCGCCGGACTTGGATTTGGTGTTGTAATTGTGAGGTCTGATAATGGTTCTGACAGAAGAAATGCATTTGTAACAATGAGATACGAAAGAAGTGGCACATACCAACAACCTATTTGGAAGTCGAAATATGATGACACTGAATCGAGAAAGTGTGATTGTCCTTTTAATGTTTGTGGATACCTTAAGGTGGATAATACATGAAAATTTAATGTAGTTTATGGTATACATAATCATTACTTGTGTCACAAGTTAGTCGGTCATCCCATTGTATGTCGCCTTAATCCTGAGGAGAAAATACTTGTTTCAGACATGACATTTAATATGGTGCCGCCCAAAAACATACTTGAAACACTGAAACGGAAAAGTCCTTAAAATGTCTCAAATATCAAGCAAATATACAATGTTCATGTCGTAAACAACAATGCGATAAAAGAACCAAGAACTGAAATGCAACAGTTGTTGAAGCTTCTGGATGATGATCATTATGTTTCTAGGTAAATAGTGGTGGATTAAGATGGAGTCATATTTCGAGGGCTTAAATGCACTTTTGATCCCTGTAAGTTAACGAGTTTTTTATTTTAGTCCCTGTAATTTTTTTTTGTATGAGTCCCTATATCTTACTTTTTGCGTGCGTTTTAGTTCCTAAAGGAAAAATCCGCATGAAAATCTGAAAGAAAATCCGCATGAAATCTACGGATTTTCCTGCGGACTTTGGCTATAGGGACTAAATCACACGCAAAAAGTAAGATATAGGGACTCAAACCTAAAAAATTAAATTACAGGGATTAAACTCAAAAACTCACTAACTTATAGGGACTAACAGACTATTTACACTACAAAAAAAGTTGTATATACCCACGGATCATTACCCACGGTCATGTAGTTGTCGATAATTTTTTAGGTATAGATGGTTTAGCCGTCGGTAATTCGTGAGTACCTAAGACAATATCAATTATATTTTTTTCAAAACATTACCCACGGCTACACCTTAGAAAATAGCTGCGGTTTTGCACCATCAGTAATTACCCACGGTTGAATCCTCGGTAAAGTTTTATAAACTTATAAAAAAAACTGTTATAAATTTATATAAAAATGAATACTAAAATTATTAATTTAATAAACTAAGAAAATAATCAAAATTATTAATTTAAAAAATTATTTTTATGGATAAAAAATTTAAACACTTATTTTAAAACCACTTAAAAACTATACTATTAACCAATAATTTTTTTATTATAAATTTAAAAAATTAATGATATTTTTAAAAGGTACAAAAAATTACTTAAACAAAAAAGAAAAATTTCAAAAACTTTTTTAAGACAATAAACTATAAGTTTTTTTCCACATGACTTTTGAAATAATAAAATAAAACCATACGCAATCAATTATGAGTTAAGTAGCCTTTCAAAAAAATTTCTATTTTAAGATTTTTAAAAGAAATAAAATATAAAAACTTACAAAAATTATTAAAAAAAAAGAAGAAGCAGAGTTTTATGAAACGTTTTATTTAACCTATATTTCTAAAACCCTCGTTCTCCAAATTCTCTCAACCGCTTGCGATTCTCTCTGGCAATATCAATTATTCTTCTTTGCTTCTCAGACTTTGTTTTCTACGTTAACTCTTTACAAATCGGTAAGCTCACTTCTTTCTAGTAACTCGTTTTCCATGATTATCTCCCTCTATTTTCTTTTTCTTTTTCTTTTCAAAACCCTAATTTTATAACTTTTCTTTCTAATTTAACAAGTCGATTTTTTATTATTGTTATCAATCTTTGTTTTGTTCTTGTCTTTGATATTGTTATTGTTAATTGTTGTTAATTTTGGGTACTATTGGCATTTTTTTCAATTGACTTTTTAGAAACAGAGTTTAGAGATGTTATTATTCTGTCTTCATTGTAATCCTATTATTGTAAGTTATAATGATAGAATATAGTGTTCAAGTGTTTGTAAATATGGTATAAATTTTTCTGGATTGATATGGAAATACATGCAGAAAAATTCCGTGTGAAAGTTCAAGAACACAAACACTTGTTTTGAAAATTAAATGATTATAATGATGTTAAATTGCAATAGAAGAGGTTGAAATTAATTTGAAATTTCATGTATTTATAAGTGCATATCACCTCTATGAAACATGTTAAAGTTATGCAAAAATATCATGAACAATTGTCAAGTTAAAAAGAAAAGGTTTCATGAAAAGATGCATGAAAAGGTGTTAAAAAATTTTGAATTTCAAAATTAAAATACTGTTTCAGTCCGTTGTAAATTAGGGCGGTTTTTAGTGCTATTACGGCAGGTCAAAACGCCTCAATTTACCCAAAACTGAATGTTTAAAAAAATTGAAAAATTGGAAAATTGTCTAAATTTTTGAACCGACCATATGCAACATCTATTGATTTATTCAAGTCAATAGATTATATTTGAAAGTGATTTAACATGGTTCAAATATAAAAAATAAATTTTCAAATGTATGATAAAAAATATTTTATTTTTTAAAGCTAGAAACTAGTAAGATACCCGTGCTTCCGCACGGGTAAAATTATTTAATATAGTATAAAATATATTTAAATGTACATTTGGAACGTTATAAAATGTATTTATATACGTGTTTAAATTTAAATTAGCTATTAATTATAAAATGAACAGTTATTATATAAACTCAATTGTATTAAAATACAAATAGAAAAAAAAGATTCTTGAAATAAAAAAAAAAAAAGAAATATTTAATAGTTGATCATAAGGATTTTATCTTTCAAGTTAAGATAATTATTAATTAAAATAAAATATGTATTGCATTTATAGTGACCCGTGAAATAGAAAGTTTATTTGATACAATATAAAATGTATTTATATACAGATGTATTAAATAATCATGCAAAAAAAACTCGTGAGATGAAGAAAGACAAAAAGAAAATTTTGATGTGATAATGACCCGTGAGCTAAATAAATTATTTGGTGCGATATAAAATGTATTTAGATACAAATGCAAAATTTAAAATAATATGCTTAATTGTAAAATGAACAATAATCATATAAATTAAATTGTATTAAATAACTACATAAAAAGAAAAAAAAAATAATCATAAGATGGAGAAAGAAAAAAAAAATAATGTTTAAATATAAGATAATATTATGTTGCTAGTGACCAGTGAGATAAATAAGTTTTTTATGATGCATGAAAAGGTGTTAAAAATTTTTGAATTTCAAAATTAAAGTACTGCTTCAGTTCGTTGTAAATTAGGGCGGTTTTTAGTGCTGTTACGGCAGGTCAAAACGCCTCAATTTACCCAAAACTGAATGTTTAAAAAAATTGAAAAATTGAAAAATTGTCTAAATTTTTGAACCGACTATATGCAACATCTATTGATTTATTCAAGTCAATAGATTATATTTGAAAGTGATTTAACATGGTTCAAATATGAAAAATAAATTTTCAAATGTATGATAAAAAATATTTTATTTTTTAAAGCTAGAAATAGTGATATATTTTCAACCAAATGAACCATGCATGCAAGTGAATTTTTGGAGATTATTTTGAGCACTATTTTATCAATATATATTGCATGCTTATACCTCAATAAATAAAGATCAATGCAAGTCTTCATAATGTTGCAATCTTGAGACAACCATATTGCTTCATGATGTTTTTTCTCATCATTTGATAAATGCACATAGTAGTTGTCTTCATCAAAACATGATGTTGAAGAAGCTTGACTTCATATTCTCCCCCTTTTTTATGATGACAACTATTGAAGATTGAGATGCTTGAATCTTTTAGAATGAATGATGATGCAATGCCCAAACGAAAAACAGCCCAACCAGCCTGGATGAAAGATAATATACTTTATTAAGTTTTTGTTATGTTGTTTTTTTCAAGGGGTCAGGCCCATTGTCTTAGTTGCTGAATATTAGGCCCATTTATCTTTATCTTTGTAAGAAACCCTAGTATTTATGTTGCTGTCTTGGAGAATGAAGATATGGAGAATTTCATTTTACATTTTTATTGTCTTAGTTTTTTTATAGTTTCTCTTGTCCAATGGTGATTACCCTAATTGGGTGATAGCTGCAGAATTCTAACCCTGTCATTGGTGCTTTCATCACCTTCCTCAATGCCTCCTAAAATAACTAACCCAACTCCTAAAGACCTAGATGAATCCATTCAATACACCAACCTCCGTTTGGATGATCTCATCCTCTCCAACAAAGCTCTTGTGTCTACCATGGAACACAACAATGAAACCATTGCTCTACAATTGGGACAGCTGGACAGCAGCATCGATGCAAGAATAAAGGCTGGTTTTACGGAGTTCAGCTCACTCATGACACAGCAGTTGCAGTAACAATTTGCTGCCATGGCAGCAGCATCACAGCAAACTAGATCTACAACTTCAGATATTTCTAGCCCTCTTTCTAACCAAACCAGTTCTGCTAGTGCTGTTCACAACACATCAGTCCCTCTCTTACAAAACACTAGATCTACAACTTCCACAATTTCCAGCCCTCTTCCCACCCCCACCAGTGCTGAAAGTGTGGTTATTAGCACCACATTTCCCTTCCTACATGTCCCTTTACCCATCAGCTAACCCCTACAGCAAGCCTCGTCATCTTATGTGCAACTTTCCACCCCACCCCCACCACCACCATACTCAATTTACCCACCCCAACATACTGTTCCACTATTCCAATCAGCTTTTACACCTTTTTCCACAACCCCCTTTCAAACCCCATTCACACAAAACACGCAAACTTTCCCTCCTTTTGTCCATCACCAGCCACACAATTATCATGGACCACGAAATCCCAAAATAGAACTCAATGGATTTGATGGTACTAACGCACTTGATTGGCTATTCCAATCTGAACAATTTTTCGGATTCTATAATGTTCCAATGGAACAAAGACTTCCTATGGCTGCATTTTACATGAAGGGTGAAGCCCTAGGGTGGTATAAATGGATGTATCAAAGTCAACAATTAACGGATTGGCCCAACTTTGCAAGAGCTTTAGAGCTGCGTTTTGGCCCGTCTACCTATGAAAATCACCAGGCCCAGCTCTTCAAATTGCGTCAACAAGGATCTGTGGTAGAATATCAAGCAAGTTTTGAAAAAATAGCTAACCAAGTTCTTGGTTTACCACCAGAGGCAATGCTGAATTGCTTTATTTCAGGTCTAATTCCAGAAATTCATAATGAAATTGCCATCCATCAACCTTACTCTTTATCACAAGCAGTGGGTTTAGCCAAATTAATTGAATCAAAAATCAAGGATTCTAAACCAAAATTCTCTAGACCCAACACCAATTATCAATCTTCCTCTTCCAGCCCAAACAGCATATCTCATAAATCCCTGACTGCTACCACAAACACCCAACCTACCACCCCAACCCCAACTACTACGCCAAACCCAAATTCCACCAACCGTTTTCCTATTCGCAGAATCAGCGCTGCACAATGTGAAGAACGCAGAGCCAAAGGACTTTGCTTCAATTGTGATGAAAAATTTATTCTGGGGCACCGTTGCGCTGCTGGAAATTTTTTGCTACTTATGGATGATGACGAAGTTCCTAGTGATTCCACAAAATCAGTTGAGCCAACGGATACAATTGAAGAAATTCCAAATGTGGAAGACACTTATTTTCAGCTCTCACCCCAAGCTGTGAGTGGACAATTTTCCCCAAAAACTCTGAAATTTAAAGGCATCTTGGATGGTTTACAAGTCACTATTCTAATTGACACTGGCAGCACCCACAACATCCTTCAACCCCGAATAGCCCAACACCTTAAAATACCAACCAAACAAATCCCAAATTTCTCTGTCATGGTTGGAAATGGTTCCCAATTGAATTGTAGTGGATTATGCCCTCAAGTTCCAATCAACTTACAAAACCATTTGTTTTTCATTCCACTCTATTTGTTGCCCATTGAAGGGGCCGATGTGGTTTTAGGGATGGAATGGTTGCGAACCTTAGGCCCAATCCTTGCTGATTTCTCAATTCCTAAACTTTATTTTACCCATAACAACAAGGATATCACTCTCACGGGTGAGTCAACCATGTGTCCAACCCAATCCACTTTTCATCAATTCTGCCACCTACTTCACACTGACTCAATAGCCTCCATTCACCTCTTACTATACCAACATTCGAAGGAAGTTCAGCCTGAACCAAATGTTGAATTCCTTAAGGCAATTGAATCCCTTTCACCCAAACCACAACCAGAAATTGCAGCCATCCTACAGTCCCACGCCTCAATCTTTCAACCACCAAAAGGATTACCACCATACAAACCACACGACCACCACATTCCCCTTGAACCAAATTCTAAACCCGTTAACGTTAAACCCTACCGTTACCCTCATTCCGAAAAAGAAGCCATGACTACCATCATCAATGACATGCTTAAACAAGGCATTATTAAACCCATCAACAGCCCTTATTCCTCCCCTGTGCTGCTGGTGCGAAAAAAAGATGGTACTTGGAGATTTTGTGTGGACTATCGTGCACTCAATTCTCTAACTATTCGTGACCGTTTTCCCATCCCAACCATTGATGAACTATTTAATGAGTTAGGATCTGCATCTTTGTTTACAAAGATTGACCTTAGGTCAGGCTATCACCAAATTCGAGTCTCACCAGAAGACACTCATAAGACAGCGTTCAGAACCTTTGATGGGCACTATGAGTTTTTAGTTATGCCTTTTGGATTGACTAATGCTCCTAGTTCTTTTCAAGCGGCAATGAATGATCTGTTGCGTCCTTTCTTAAGACGGTTTGTTCTAGTTTTTTTTGACGATATTCTCATTTATAGTTCTTGCTTATCTGATCATGTGCGTCATTTAAAATTGGTTTTAGAATTACTTTCTACTAATCAATTTTTTGCTAAGTTGTCCAAATGTGTTTTTGCTGTCCAAAGTGTTGCTTATTTAGGTCATGTTATATCTTATAAAGGTATAACCCCAGATCCATCAAAGATTCAAGATGTTTTGGATTGGCCGAAGCCATGTTCACTCACGACACTCAGGGGTTTTTTAGGCCTCACCGGCTTTTATCGACGATTTGTTCGTCATTACGCCTCTCACGCCGCTCCGCTCACCGATTTGTTACGTTTCACTTAATTTACATGGAGTACAGCAGCAGATACAGCATTTACAACATTAAAACAGAAAATGACAGAAACTCCAGTGCTAGCTATTCCTGACTTCACAAAGACCTTCACTTTAGAAACAAATGCCTCTGCTGTAGCGATCGGCGCTGTGCTTTCTCAGGATGGTCACCCGTTGGCATTCTTCAGCAAGAAAATGTGAAATCGTCTGCAGGCTTCATCAGTTTACGTCCGTGAGATGTATGCCATCACAGAATCTATTAAAAAATGGCGTCAGTACTTAATTGGGAGACACTTTTATATCTTTACAGACCAAAAGAGTTTGAAGAACTTGCTGGTACAAACAATACAGACACCAGAGCAACAAAAATGGGCAGCTAAGCTACAAGGGTTCAGTTTCGAAATTTTCTACAAACCTGGTAAGAATAATCAGGTGGCAGACGCCCTTAGTCGCCGACACACAGAAGATGAGGCAGCCTTGTTGACAATCTCATCACTAGTCCCCACACTCGTGCAACAGCTAAGAGATTACTACCAAAAAAACAAAGAAGGTCAAGACTTCCTCAACAAATACAAGTCAGATCCAAGTATGCAAGTTTTGTACAATTTCAAAAATGACCTGATGTTTTACAAGGACAAGTTATATGTTCCTCCACTACCAGAATTTCGCCAGCAACTTCTACATGAATTTCACTCTTCAGCAGCTGGGGGACATTCAGGTATCCAACCGACCCTTGCTCGCATCTCGGCTTCCTTCAACTGGCTTGGGTTACACACAGACATCAAAACCATGATCCAAAGTTGCTCTATCTGCCAACGTAACAAGTACCTACCAAAGAAAAAGCAAGGGTTATTACAACCATTAGACATTCCGCAGCAAGTGTGGGAGGATTTGACTATGGATTTTATAACTCATTTACCGTCTTCATTTGGCCACACCGTGATTTGGGTCATCTGTGACCGTCTGAGCAAGTTTGTCCACTTCCTCGCTTTGCCTACCCACTTCACCGCACCAGATCTTGCCCAACGTTTCATTGCTGAAATCTGCCGGCTCCATGGTATACCAACGTCTATTGTATCAGATCGGGATCCTTTATTCATGAGCACTTTCTGGAAGGAACTTTTTCGACTACAAGGCACGACCCTGAAACATAGCACGTCGTATCACCCAGAGACCGACGGTCAAACAAAGGTTGTTAACAAAAGTTTGGAAACTTACCTTCGTTGTTTCACGGCCGACCAACCAAAAAAGTGGTTTACTTTTCTACACCTTGCGGAATACTGGTATAACACTTCGTACCACTCGGCAATCTGCATGACACCCTTCGAAGCCCTCTACGGAAGACCTCCCACAACGCTTCTTGACTACGTGAAAGGATCTTCTACAAATGTTTCCATTGACAACCTGTTAACACAGAAACATGAAATCCTTCAGACTTTAAAAGAAAATCTGAGCCGCAGCAAACAAATAATGGCGGAACAAGCTAACAAGAAGCGAGTGGACTGTACCTTTGAGGTCGGAAACCTCGTTTTACTTCGCCTACAACCATATCGCCAAGGCTCGCTCCAACGGCGTTTGTCACAGAAACTCTCGTCTCGCTACTTTGGGCCCTTCAAGGTATTACGTCGCATCGGCTTTGTGGCGTACGAACTAGATCTTCCACCATCTTCAAAGATCCACAACGTGTTTCACGTCTCCCAACTCCGCTGCTATCGAGGCTCCGATTCTTCTGCAGATTTCATCAATCTCCCACCAGAACAGAACACTGAAAAACAAGACATAAGGGTTACACTTCTGACAGATCAAGAGATAACAGAAAATGAAGATATAGTTTCTACCTTTGAGGACCCTCACGCAACTTCTAGCTCAGCCATGGATGATACGGGTAGAAAAACAAACAAAGAAGTGGAAGTATATCAGAAAGAGAAGGGAGAGAGTTCTGAACAAATGGGAAAAGGTTTGCAAAATAAGACTTGTTATGAACTACCAAAACTTTCTGAGGAAGTACAAAGGCAAGGGGTAACTAGTTATGTTTCTCCAAATGACTTAAGTGCACTTGATGATATGATTCAAACACCGCCCACGGGTTCCAACAGCGAGAATACCGAGAGAGCCATGCAGCCGTTGGGTTCACAACGGGAAGATTTCAATTGCTCTTCTTCCACCACGCGTCCCACTAGTTGTCTTCCACCAACTGTTGTTTTGGACTGCCCAAGGATTTATGGGGCACGAGAATCCTTTTCATCTGCAGCATCACGTGTTGCTGCCTCCTCTCAATTGCCGCCCAATTCGTTACACTCTTCAAGTCTTTCTAACCCTAATGGGCCACACCATATTGGACCCAACTTGGATAACTTGGATAATAACCTTGAGGACAAGGTTCATTTTGGGCCGGATAGTATTGATGCAAGGCCCAAACGAAAAACAGCCCAACCAGCCTGGATGAAAGATAATATACTTTATTAAGTTTTTATTAAGTTTTTGTTATGTTGTTTTTTTCAAGGGGTCAGGTCCATTGTCTTAGTTGCTGAATGTTAGGCCCATTTATCTTTATCTTTGTAAGAAACCCTAGTATTTATGTTGCTGTCTTGGAGAATGAAGATATGGAGAATTTCATTTTACATTTTTATTGTCTTAGTTTTTTTTAGTTTCTCTTGTCCAATGGTGATTACCCTAATTGGGTGATAGCTGCAGAATTCTAACCCTATCAAATGAGAATTTCTTATGTGAATGCTCCCCCTATCTTTGATAACTCCCCCTTGATCAAAGCTCTCCATTGATTCATAAAGAATTTGCATCTTTTGGGTTACAATTGTTAGAGACAAGCATACACATACACATATATATCTTCTCTCCCTTTGTCATTAGCAAAAAGGATGGGAAAAGTTTTATAATACATAATGAATTTAATGAAAGTAAAAACAATTTATACCAATTAGTTTCACCTCAAGAGTGACTTCATTAAACATTCATCTTTTGTGAACATGATGTTGAAGTCTTTGTCACAAAGTTGACTTGTACTTAGAAGATTATGCTTTAGTCTTTTAACATAAAGTATATCTTCAATGGATGTGAAAGTTAGTGCTTCAACTTTGTCAATGCCAAGAATTCTTCCTTTAAGGTATTCCCCATATGTGAAATAACCCTTGGACTTTTGAACTAGACTTGAAAGTTAGTTTACTTTTCCCATCAAATGCTTAGAGCCACCACTTATCAAAACATCATAGATTTAAAGTGATCCTCAAGCAAACCTACAAAACAAATTAAGTTTGATTTGGTACCCAATGTGCTTTGGGTCCATCATAGTTAGTCCCCTTCTTAACCCACACATAATGCCCACTTGCCACACTAACATTTCTAACATAGCAAGCATTAGGTGTATGGCCACTTATATCACAATAAAAACATGTAGGAACAAAATTACTTCTATATCTAGGAGTATAAGATTTCTTTTTAACAAATCTTTTCCTTTTGATAATGATGAACAACCTTTGATTTGTTCACTTTCTCTTTGGATAATTGATCACTAACTTTAACAAAGATAGTTTTGTTGGAACTTGGTTTAGAAAATTTTGAATAACCAAGCCCACTTTTATCATTGGAATACCTTTGTTGGCTAAGAACATTTTAATCCAACTTGTCCCTTTTCATATCTTTCAAGGACTCTTTTTAATTGAACAATTTGGAAAGAAAGTGAATCACAATTATTGCATACAAAATTATGTTTTTGTTCATTAATAGTCTTTTGTTTTTCATCCTTGACATCATTTTCCAATGTCTCAATTTTTTCTTCTAAAGATGAAATATATTTCTTTTGAGATGAAATAGTTTTGTACAAAATTTTACATTCATTTAGGAGTTCATCTATTGCACCTTGTGCATCATCATCATAACGAGAAAATTCATTACTAACCTCATCATTTTCATCATCCGAATGATGTGAAGCCATTAATGCAAGATTAACACGTTGATTGCTTTCGGAATTAGAAGATGAACTTTCCCATGCTATACATGATTTCTTTGACTTCTTATCTTTATTTCTCTTAAAATAATTCTTCTTCTTCTCAAGTGTAGGACATTCACTTTTAACATGTCCCTTTTCTCCACATTCAAAGCATGTAACCTTCCTTGTTGGTGTTTCCCTTTTTCTTTATTTTCGTAGAACCTTTTCAATCTTCTTGATAAGATCATCATCTTCACTACTAGTGGATTCATCCTCTTGATTTCTATCATGATTTTTGATCCTTGTCTTTAAAGCAATGTATTTTGAATCTTTTACTTGGATTTCATGTTTTTCAAGTCTTGCATGTTCCATCTCATATTCTTGAAGTTTTCCTAACAATGTGGCGGAAGTCATTGTGGATAGATTATTCTTCTCGGATATTGCCGTCACTTTTGGTTGTCATTCCCTGGATAAAGATCTAAGCACTTTAAGATTAAGTTCATCATTAGTTAAAGTCTTACCGAGTGCTTTCAAATGATTTGTCAAATGCACAAATCT
This sequence comes from Lathyrus tuberosus, assembly GCA_022829125.1. NCBI lineage: Eukaryota > Viridiplantae > Streptophyta > Magnoliopsida > Fabales > Fabaceae > Lathyrus > Lathyrus tuberosus. Next base: position 297,798 of record JALAZF010001063.1, on the reverse strand, counting down.
TTTCTGCAAGTCGAGGATTTATTCTTGGGGCTGCATTCGGAATAACTCGTACTCTTGATTTAAGGTATTCAATCTAGATCTTTTAACTTCAGCGGTTCCTTCATGAGTTTCTACCAATGTATCCCAAATTTCTTTTGCCATTGTGTATGCCGAAATACGAAAGAATTCATCCATATTAAGTGCACCTTGAAGAAAATTGATTGCCTTTTTGTCATAGAGGACTTTTTTCTTATCATCGTCATCCCACGAACATTTAGGCTTTATCGTTCCAACACCATTAACAACACTTGTAGGAACAAAGGGGCCATTTTGGACAGCATCCCATATTTCTTCTCCTTGTGCTTCTAAGTGAGCCTTCATGCGAAATTTCCAAAAATCAAAGTATTCACCACAAAAGAACGGAGGTTTGTTGTTACTACCACCGTCTCTAAAAATCGGGTTTGCATTTGCGGAAGCCATTCTGGATCTTTAGGAACAAGTTACCTATAACCTGCTCTGATGCCAATTGTAAGTTAGGAATGCACCTAAGAGGGGGGTGAATTAGGTGTATAGAAAATTTTCTCATTTTTTCAACGGTTTTGACTTTTACTTTCCTAAATTACTAAGTGATGAAATGTTGTAAAGTGCGGAAAGTAAATGACACAATGATATATCTTGGTTCCCCTCACAGTCCGAGAGTACTCTATATCTCAAAACTAATTATAAAATTGGTTATGGATATAACCGATTTATAACCATTTTAAAAAATGAAAATCGGTTATGACAATTGATTTTAATAATCGGTTATAACATGGATTATTTATGGTTATGGATTGGTTATGGAAATTAATCGTCCATGAGCATCTATAAGTGAAACCTTGTGTATATGGTGGAATATATGGAAGTGTGTGACCATTCAAGGTTGGAATAGATGGATGTTTGCGACCATAAATTAATTTGACTCTTTTTGTTGTGCTAGAGTTGAAAAAACTGAACGGTAAGATCAACTACTATTTTAAAATTCTATAACTCAAATATTTGACATACTGTCAAATGTTTGGTTCATAAATCGTCAGAAACAAGTAATTTATGAGTTAAATTTACACCATTATAAACAATAATTTTTTTTAATCATGAAATAGACATTGGTTTGGCTCATTTTAGTTATGGCATAATTGAGAAAACCAACCTATAAGTTCAACAACTATTTAGAAATTCTACAGCTCAAATATTTTACATGTTGTCATTATTTTTCTTGTAATTCACTATACACAAGTATTTCAGGAGTGACTTACATTATTAGAAACTATAATAAATTTATTACATATTAGACTTTGAAATTGTCTCATTTCATTAAGTAAAGTAAGAGAAATACTAGCATCATCAAGTTGAGAAAAAATATCATTTCCTGTTTCTGTATCAATTCATAATATTTAATTCAACTGAGCAAATTGGGACCTTATGTCCTAAGCTTAAATGGTTTAGGCAAGTTGAATGAGGAGGACGTTGGAAACCTCGAGTCTTTGTTTACTACTTGATCGTACCTGGATCAGATAGTGATAGTTGCCAACGGCGTCTGGAACGGTAGCTCCGATGGTGATGAGAGACGGCGGGGGGGGGGGGGGGGGGGGGGGGGGGGTGGGGGTGTACCTGCAAGGTACTCCGACGCTCAAGTGAGAGAGTGTACAGAATATCAGCAAATACAGAAAGTGCGAATGGTAGGAAGAAAGTGTCTAACCTGACCCTCTTAAATGAGAGGGTATTTATAGAGAGCCCCCAGCGTGGAGCCAACAGTTACCTGCAATGGACTGGATCAACTAGGCCCACTCCAAGTAACTGCTAGGGCTTACGTGTAGTAGTGAAGACCAGCACGTGGTCTTCGCCCTAGAGTAACTGCTCCTAGATTTCCGGAAGTAGGCAGACCGAATCTTTCGGAAGTGGGAGGTTACTTAGAACGTGTCCACACAGGATGGACCGTTGGGTGCTCCTCGCAGGGGAGGAGCCTTCTGTGGTCGAGGAGATGTGAAGCCCGTAGAAAGGACACGGCCTCGCAGGGAGGGATAGTGTTCGTCGAGGAGTGACGTGTAGCATGCTCGAGGGGGAGAAGCTAGCCGGTCGAGGAGTCACATCTCAGCGGGGTGTGATGCCCTCCTCTCCTATTGTCCCAAGTGCTCGACACTGCCTAAGTGCCCGGCGAAACTGTGGCTAGCACGTGGCAGTCGCGTGTCTTGCAGAAGGACCTTATTGGGCCTCCCCAGGCTGTATGGGTTGGGCCTGCTCGACTGTTGGGCAGCCTCGGCCCAGTCCAGAACAATAGCCCCCCAAGTCGTTGCTCTGAGATGTCAGAGCAATGACTTAAGGGCTATTGGCATGTCGGGGATACGCCAAGAGAGGGAGCGAGGAGGCCATTCTCATGCTCGACGTTCCTATAGCCGCACATAAGTCGGGCATCGGACAGTTGTGTTCGGTCGCAACACCGGGGAGACGAGGGGTTTCAGATACGAAACGTTGGGGAAAACTGAAACGACACGCGTGGGAGGATGGACGGCTGCATGTGTGCCACGTGTCGTCTGTCATTATTACCTAGGGATGCTAGGGCGGCTGGCTAGTGTAGTGCACTCAAGTGCCCTATGTCCCTCGAGTTCCGTGAGAACCCTTATAAAAACTCCTCCCCTCGCTCATTTCTCACTTTTCCGTTTCTCTCTCAACAACCTCGCTCCTTCTCTCTCTACCTTCTACAGCAGCCGTTCGCCGCCGTCAACCGCCGAAAACTCCACGCCGGAACCCTAAACCTCCGCTTATAAGGTATTTGCTCCAAAACTGATCTTTTTCTTGCATTTCTTTTTAATCTTAACTAGTGTATGGAATTTCTTGGGTGAACTGATGAAGTTCCCACGAGAAATGAAAGGATTCCTGGCGAATACGGCGGGAATCTTTAGTTGTTGAGAGATGGGGTGCTAAGAATTTCACCCGTTTTTGTTGAATATCTCGGGGACCAGGGATGAACATCTCGGGGACACGTTGAATGTCCCGGGGTCCCCAATAATTGCTATTTTTGTTAGCGTCATGGGAACACGGGGGCAGAATTTTCCGGGGAGGCGACGAGTTCCCTGGTGAACATGTTGATCCTCGGCCGGTTATGTCGGGGAACCGATAGAGCCTTGCCCCTTCCTCGCCCGTTCATTTGAACAGCGGTGGAGGGGTGAATTTGATACGACCCATCGAATTCACCGTTTCCTTCTGCTTTTCAGGTAAATGGACGATTTGGCTGCGAAGGTGGCCGTTGGATCCTTCGAAGAAGACGACAAACCCGAATCCCGTATGGCTCACATGGCTTTCACCCAGGTGCGCCCGCTCGAGGAGTGGGTCTGTGAGGAAGCCCTGGAGATGTCGTCTATCTTCGTCTACAAAGATGTGGACGACGCGTTCTGCACCGTCGAGCATAGGCCCATCGGGTCTGACAAATCCTGGAAGGTTTTCTGCCCAGAGGAGCATCATCAGATATGTTCGCCTTACCGGGGAATGCGCATCCCGTTATATGAATTCATGTTCGACAAGGCGGGGTGGAGGCTTCCCTTCACGGACTTACAAGAGGGGATCTTCGCCTGGTTGAAGCTGGCCCCCTCGCAGATTCATCTGAATTCGCTGGCCTTCATCCGGGCCTTCGAGCTCGTCTGTAAGCACTTAAAAATAGTTCCGACAGTGTCTTTCTTCTTCCGGATATTCCATCTTCAAAGGTCGTCGGCCGGTGGACGAAACGGGTGGGTGTCCTTCAAGCAAAGCAAAGCTTTGTTCCATACATATTTAGACTCCGTCCGGGACTTCAAGTTTCGCTACTATTTCGTGAAGCCGGTCACCCTCGGGTCATCCACTCGCTGTACCGGGAAGTCACCCGTGAAGTCAACGGTATCTCCGAGGAGGTTCTGGAGCCGAGGTTCCCCCTATACTGGACGGAGGAACACTTCAAGAAGGGAGTTGACAAATACAAGGTGAAGCTTAATCAGTTGGACGTCGACGACCGGGCAACTTACAATAAAATCGTCGCTTTAGTCGACAGTTTCAACGAAGCTCGGTACGAAACGCTGGACGACGACCCTATAACGGGAGCAGACGGGCAGGTGAAGAAACAACGTCGTTTGATCAATACCCGTGTTCTGCTCGAGACCTTCTCTGACGAAGAAGCAGTCGAGATATTAGGTGTTGAAAACATCCACGATCTAAGCCTTCCTCGCGTCTGTATGCCTTGCCTTACTAATGTTTTATTTCTTTTTGCAGGAAAAATGGACGGAGCCGAGGAGAGACTCAAGAAGTTAAAGGCGAAGAGGGCTCGGGAAGAGCAGGCCCGGGGAGAGGCATCTCGTTCAAAGGGTCAAGATGTTATGCCTTCTGGGGCCATGCCTGAGGGTGTTTCCTCCACTGCGATGCCCGAAGGCTCCTGCCAATCTCAGCCTACTGCGACTGTGTCGGGGATTTCAGACAGGCGGACACCTCCTGCTAGGAGCCAGTCTCCGGGCGCTCAAGGGACGCCGAAACAACAACGGGTTTCGAACACGGAGATCGTCGATCTGGCCCACAAAGACAGTCCCCCACCTCCTTCAAGCTTCGAACTCCCACCATGCCATCAAAAGCCCCGCTTCTTCTCCGAAGTCAACTATCCTCGCGTCCCTCCCTCTGAAGTCCAAGCTGTGCTGGGGGCCGCTGCGGAAGCGAGGAGAAAAACGATCTTTGAAGACCTGTTCGCGGTCATGCGGCTTTGTTCGACTGCCATTGTCCTGAACGATGAGACTCGCCCAGTTGCTGAACTTTCTCGACTGCAAGAAAAGCTCGAGACCTTGGATGTTGAGCTGCTCGACCTGCGCAAAGAGTTGAAGGAATGCATGGACCTGAACAAAGAACAGAGCGAGCAACAGCAGCGGTTGAGACCAAGCTAAAGGAAGCCGAGGAAGCGGAGAAAGGCCGTCTTGCCTGGATCACCGAGCTGGAGGCAGAGGAGAAGTGGCTCAGGGAGAGGGTTGCCGAGTTAGAGGATGTTGTTCGGCCAACTGAAGGAGAAACTGAAGAAGACAAGCTCCTAACCACCCGAGCGGCGCTGGTGGCCCAACTCAGGAGGCTCGAGCAGGATCTCCGGCTAGCCGAGGATGATGCTCTTGAAACTGCGGGCATAGGGTTTCGAAATGCGGTGGCGCAGCTTCAGATCCTGAATCCCGACCTGGTGACCGATGGGGCAGATGTTGACTACGAGGTGGTCAACGGCCGGATAGTTCCGCCTGGGCAAGGAGGAAATGCCGACGAGGGAGGTGGGCCAGACGCCACCGAGACTGCCGCAGATTAGGAATATAGTTTGCTTGGCCTGCGTGCCATTTTGTTGTTTTTGCCCGGCTTGTGGGCTTACTTGATGTAATATTCGCACAATGGTTATTTTTGCCCGGCTTGTGGGCTTACATATGTAACATTCGTACAATGGGCTTTGCCCGATTTTCATACTTCCCTATGCCTCTTTATTAATTTTGCTTGTGTGTGATATTTTATACGTTACTTATTTTTGCCTAAGTAGTTGAGATCACAGGCGCCTTGGGAGTTTGCTCGACTTTGATGATCCTCAACTGCGGAGAGGGCTAGTCGATTGGTCGGGGGTTGTACCCCAACCTTCAACGAGGCCAAGACTTCGGTCAAGGTCTTAGCTTCATGGCACGAACTTCCCATCGTGAGCTGGGTGTTCTGCCTAATTGGTACGTTGACGACGAAGCTCAATTGAGGCCTCCTCGTCAGGCCAAAAGTTCACGCACACACTTCATGGGTTTTGGCCGTCGTGTGTTATACAGAGGTGTCGCACATGTACCGTTGCACGCCCCCGTGGTCGCAACGTTGTACTGTCCCGGGCAGTGTCTAACTGTAGTATTGCTTGAGCTTCTCAGCATTCCATGGTCGAGCAAGTTGTTCACCGTGGAGGTTCTCGAGGTAATAGGCACCCGTTCCCGTCTTTGCGGTGACGCGGTATGGGTCCTCCCAGTTTGCGGCCAGCTTTCCTTCGCGTGAATCTTTTTTATTCCTCCGTAGGACAAGACTGCCTACTTGGAAGTCTCGTTTGATAACTTTGTCGTTATAACGCAAAGTTATCTTCTGTTTTAAAGAGGCTTCTCGGAGGGAAGCGTCGTTCCTTATCTCTTCGACAAGGTCGAGTTCCTCTCGCAGGGCTTCGTTGTTTGTTTCGTCATCGAGGGGAGCTTCTGTCCTCCTCGAGGGTTCCCTGATCTCCACGGGGATAACCGCTTCGGTCCCGTACGTTAGGCGAAACGGGGTCTCCCCGGTCGTGGAGTGTGGGTTTGTTCGATACGCCCAGAGGATGCTGTGCAACTCCTCGACCCACCGTTGTTTGTCTTCGCCGAGTCGTCGCTTTAGTCCCTGGAGTATCACTTTGTTCGCTGCTTTGGCCTGCCTGTTGGTTTGAGGGTGTTCGACCGACGTGAAGTGCTGTTTTGTGCCCAGTTTGGCGACGAAGTCTTGGAAGTTCTTGTCGGTGAACTGTGTCCCGTTGTCCGTGACAATGGCTTGGGGCACCCCGAATCGGGCGAGGATGTTTCTCTTGTAGAAATGGAGTATGTTGAAAGCAGTGATTTTGGCCAGCGCCTCGGCCTCAATCGACTTCGTGAAGTAATCCACCCCGACGATGAGGTACTTGTTTTGGTACGACCCCATGACGAAAGGTCCGAGGATATCCATTCCTCACCACGCAAATGGCCACGGGGACGACAATGACTTAAGCTCGTTTGGAGGAGTGAGGTGCATGTCTCCGTGTCTTTGGTAGCAGTCACATTTCTTAACGTGCTCCTTCGCATCATGTTGCATAGTGGGCCAATAATACCCTGCTCGGAGTGCTTTTCGGGCTAGGGACCTTCCGCCGAGGTGCTGGGCGTTGATCCCTTCGTGGATTTCTTGGAGGATCCCCGAAACTTTGCCTTCTTCGACACACCGGAGTAAGGGAATGGAGAATCCTCGACGGTATAGCTTACCTTCGACGACGGTATACGCACATGCCCGTCTCTTGACTATCCCCGCTTCCTTAGGATCGTCGGGCAGTTTGCCCATCGTTAAGTATTCGTAGACTGGGGTCATCCAACAGTTTGCGTCCCCGATGGCGTTGACCACTGTGGTCGGGGTGGGTTTGTTTATGCCCGGCTGGGTCAGTATCTCCTGGATAACTGATTTGTTCCCTCCTTTTTTCTTAGTACTCGCAAGCTTGGAAAGCACATCTGCTCGAGTGTTGTGCTCGCGCGGGATGTGAGCCACTTCCGCGGAGGCAAATTTCTTCAACTTTTCTTGCACCAAGGTTAGGTACTCGATGAGACTATTGTTTTTGGCCTGGAATTCTCCCCGAACCTGCGATGCCACGAGCTGGGAGTCTGTAAAGATTTTGACTTCTTTTGCGCCAAGGTCTTCCGCAAGTCAAAGTCCCGCGAGGAAGGCCTCATATTCGGTTTGATTATTCGATGTCTTGAAGGACAGTTCGAGGGAGACCTCTATCAGGATGCCCTGTTCGTTTTTGAGGATAATGCCGGCTCCGCTACCTTTTGCACTGGAGGCCCCGTCGACGTAAATCGTCCATTTCTGGGAGCCACTGGTCGAGGATTCAGGGACGGTCATTTCCACTACGAAGTCGGCCAGTACTTGGAATTTCAAGGCTTTTCTTCCTTCGTATCGAAGGTCAAACTCGGATAGCTCGAGAGACCACCAAAGCATTCTCCCCGCCATATCTGGCCGACTGAGGAGCTGTCTGATGGGCTGCTCTGTCCTTACCACGATTGTGTGAGCCAGGAAGTAATGACGTAATCTTATACTGCAGATACGAGGCCCAAGGCGACCTTTTCAATCTGTTGGTACCTGAGCTCGGGGCCCTGGAGGGCTCTGCTCGTGAAATAAATCAGTTTCTGTCCGTTGGGGGTCTCCCGTATAAGGACAGCACTCACCACTTCGCCGGTAACGGCCAGGTATAAGAAAAGTGTTTCCCCGGTATCTGGTCGAGACAAAACCGGGGGTTGTGACAAGACTTGTTTTAGATGGAGGAGGGCTTGTTCGCATTCTTCACTCCATTCAAAAGTAGCCTTCTGTCGGAGAAGCTTGAAAAAGGGGAGTGCGTACTGAGCAAATTTGGCCACGAAACGGGAGAGAGCAGTCAGCATTCCGTTGAGTGACTGGATCGACTTCTTCGAGTTCGGGGTAGGGATTTCGGAGAATGCCCTACATTTTTCGGGGTTCGCCTCGATGCCCCTCTCCGTGAGGTAGAAGTCTAGGAACTTCCCCCGCGAACACCGAAGGTGCACTTGTCGGGGTTGAACCTCATACGACATTTCCTCGCCGTGTCGAACACTTTCTGGAGATGAACGGCATGGTCGACTTCTTCCGCAGATTTGACGATCATGTCATCCATGTAAACCTCGAGTACGTCGCCGATGTCTGCCCGGAAGACCTTGTTCATCATCCGTTGGTAGGTGGCGCCAGCATTTTTCAAGCCGAAGGGCATTACGTTATAGTAGTAGTTGCCCGACTCGGTCATGAAAGCGGTATGCTGCTTGTCGGTCTCGTCCATGGGGATTTGGTTGTACCCCGAGTAGGCATCCATAAAGGATAGTAATTTGAATCCTGGAGAATTATCGACCAGTTGGTCGATGTTAGGTAAAGGATAAGAGTCTTTCGGGCATGCCCGGTTGAGATCCGTGTAGTCAACGCACATCCTCCATTTTCCATTATTTTTCTTAACGAGTACAACATTTGAGAGCCAAGTTGTGTACTTGGCCTCGAAAATAAAGTTTGCCTCTAGGAGTTCTTTTACAGCTTTTTCAGCAGCCTCCATTTTTTCCGGAGACTGCCTACGCCTACATTGAGCTACAGCCCTAGCGGCCGGATCTATAGTCAGCTGATGACAAGCTACTTCAGGGTCTAGTCCGGGCATATCTGCAGCACTCCAGGCGAACAAATCTGCATTTTGTCGGAGGCATGCTTTCAGCTGCCTCTTCGCCAGGTCGGGGAGTCCAGAGCCAATCTTCATGCTTCGGTCTGGGCTATTGCCGAGAGGAACCAGCTCGAAATCTCCATCTGGGATGGGACGTGTTGGGTGGAGAGGCTGCCCGTTGACTTCAAATGGGAGGTCCTCGCCTGCAGCTTCTTCCTGTTCCCCGGGAAATCTGCTGTCAAGTTCGACCGCGCTGACCGGCGGGAGTGGAGGCTGCACGACGTCTGGAGGTGTCTCGGCCTGAGTCTTAGATTTGATGCCGCCAACGACACTCAGACCTCTGATGGCAGCGTCGAAACATCTTCTGGACGCGTTGATGTCTCCGTGGAGAGTGACCACACGTCCGCGCTTCGTGTAGTATTTCATCTTCAGGTGGACCGTTGATGGTACGGTCGTTAGTTCCGCCAACGTGGTTCTCCCCATTATACAGTTGTAGAGGGACGGGCAGTCCACCACCAAGAAACGCGTCTTCACCTGTCGGGCAGTTTCCTCAATCCCGAAGGTGACCATCAATTCCACGAAACCCCACGGTCTGGTGGTCGCGCCGTTGAAGCCTTGTAGGTCTGATCCTATGTACGGGGACAAGTGTTTCTTGGTCAGCTGGAGGGTCTCGAAGAGGTGGACGTACATGATGTCCACCGAGCTCCCCTAGTCGACCAAAATTCTGTGGACGTCAAAGTTGGCCATCTGTGCCCGGATCAGGAGGGGGATGTTGGCGTTCGGTGCCCCACCGGGAAGTTCCTCGAGGTAGAAGGTAATCGGATTTGATCTTCCTTTAACTCTCTCGAGGGTAGGGGCTCGAGGAGTTGTTGCTTTCAGCTCGTCAAACTTCCTCTTTATTGACCCCACGGTCAAACGGTCAGGGGCTCCGCCCGATATGACCAGGGCTTGGGGGAAAGACTCCCAGGTGCTGCGGGCACTTATCGAGTCTTCTGTTGGGAAGTTCTTCCACATGTTTCGGACAGCTTCAGGGCTGTCGAGTTCTCCTAAAAAACCAAAGTCTTCAGGTCGCATGATGCTCAACGCGACTTGCAGCGATCCGTTGTTGGGGGAGGGAGTTGACTCCTCGACATTCTGGGCCTCCTGGCCGCTGGGGCGGGGGGCCTCTTGCTGCTTGGCGTACTCTTCAGGTACCCTTCTTTAATCAGCGTCTCGATTGCGTCCTTAAGGTGGACGCAATCTTCAGTAACGTGCCCGTGACTGAGATGGAACCGGCAATACTTGGACTTGTCAGCATTTGGTTTAGAAGCCGCAGATTTCGGGAAGCGGATTCCCCCTTTGACGAACTCTGAATTGGCACAGTCGCTGAAAATGCGCGCGCGGGACGTGTTCAGCGGTGTGTAGTCTTTGAAGAGGCTAGACGGTCCCCGTGATTCGCGGGGCTCTTTGATCCGGGCTTCTTTCTTTCTTTCCCCGCCTCGCCTTGGTGGAGGGGAGTCTTCTCTTCTCCTGTCTCCACCTCGCCTGGGTGGAGGGGAGTCTTCTTCCTTGTTGCCGCGGGGGCCTTCTCTGCGCCTCGAATCGAGGGCAATTTGTGCAGCTTCAGCTTCCTCAAACTCAATATGCGATTGAGCCCTCTCGAGGAGGCCTTCAAAGCTGCAGGGACGGTGCAGCCCGACGGATTCTGCTAACTTGGATCCTATCCTCAAACCTTTGATGATGAGATACATTTTGATGTGATCGGTCACGTGGATTTCGATCGCTTCTTTGTTGAACCTCTCTATGTAGCTCCGGAGAGGTTCGTCCTTCCCCTGAAAGATGGCTTCGAGGGAGGCTATCGTCTTCGGATGTCGACGAGAAGCCGTAAAATGTTTTCTGAAACGCTCCCTCAGGACTCTCCACGACGTGATTGACTCAGATGCTAGGTTTTTGTACCAAGCCATGGCCCTTTTCTGAAGAGTCGTGGGGAATAATCGACATTTGATAGCGCCGGAGACATTCCTGAAATCGAGCAGAGCTTCAAAACTCTCGACATGGTCATCAGGATCAGATGTCCCGTCATATGTCCCCAAGGATGGGGGCCTCTCCAGGCCCTTAGGAATAGGGGCGTCCATGATGTGCCTGTCCATAGGGGTCCGGTAATCGTCATCCTCACTGGCTCCCGGAGACACAGAGGGGGAGTGTTGTCCGTGAACATAGTGACGTCTCGGGGAGTGGTCCTTCGGGCGGCCTCTGGGCTCCTCGGCGTCCGGCCTACTCCTTTTATTTTTCGAGGAGCAAACTGGTCCCTTTGGTGGCGGGGAGCGGTGGCGTTTCTGAGGATGCTCCGGCTGAGTACGCTCCAAGCGTGGTCTGCGACCCCTGGGAACCGGGGAGGGGCTGCGAGATGCCTCCGGGGACATTGAACGTCTTGGAAATGGTGGTGGTCGGTGCCTTCACGGGGAAGACCGACCACGACTTTTCTCCAGCGCCTCGATCCGGATGTTCTGGTTGAAGATTATCTGGTTGGTCTGATTGACCAATGCAAATAGGGCAGCCGTGCTCGGATCCGCATTTGGCGGCGGGTCCACGGGCTGGAAAACGGGCTGGAGGATGATTTCCTGTCCATCCTGGTGAGCTGTCTCGTACTCCACTTCTTCGGAAGATGGAGAAGCGGTGAGTCCGTCTCTGACGTCATTCTCCGCGACAGGTCGGGCAGAGTTATTGTCGACGTGGTTGCCAGTGCTAGGCTGCGCAATAACGTTGTCTAGAGCGTGATTCGCCGACGGGTTGGCCATGACGGTTGTTGAACGGAGAAAGCTTTGGTTTATCGAACAGAAAAACGGGGAAGCTTATAAATTCCCACAGACGACGCCACTGGTCGTACCTGGATCAGACAGTGATAATGGCCAACGGCGTCTGGAACGGCAGCTCCGATGGTGATGAGAGACGGCCGGGGGGGGGGGAGGGGGGGTGTACCTGCAAGGTACTCCGACGCTCAAGTGAGAGAGTGTACAGAATATCAGCAAATACAGAAAGTGCGAATGGTAGGAAGAAAGTGTCTAACCTGACCCTCTCAAATGAGAGGGTATTTATAGAGAGCCCTCAGCGCGAGGCCAACGGTTACCTGCAATGGGCTGGATCAACTAGGCCCACTCCAAGTAACTGCTAGGGCTTACGTGTAGTAGTGAAGACCAGCACGTGGTCTTCGCCCTAGAGTAACTACTCCTAGATTTCCAGAAGTAGGGCAGACCGAATCTTTCGGAAGTGGGAGGTTACTTGGAACGTGTCCACGCGGGATGGACCGTTGGGTGCTCCTCGCGGGGGAGGAGCCTTCTGTGGTCGAGGAGATGTGAAGCCCGTAGAAAGGGCACGGCTTCGAGGGGAGGGATAGTGTCCGTCGAGGAGTGACGTGTAGCATGCTCGCGGGGGAGAAGCTAGCCGGTCGAGGAGTCACATCTCAACGGGGTGTGATGCCCTCCTCTCCTATTGTCCCAAGTGCCCGACACTGCCTAAGTGCCCGGTGAAACTGTGGCTAGCACGTGGCAGTCGCGTGTCTTGCAGAAGGACCTTATTGGGCCTCCCCAGGCTGTATGGGTTGGGCCTGCTCGACTGTTGGGCAGCCTCGGCCCAGTCCAGAACACTACTAAAGAATTCATTTATAAAAATTAGATTTTTTTTAACAATATGAAAAAAAAATTGTGTTTAAAATTCATTTATAAAAACTGGATTTTTAAGTCAAAAACCAGTTTTACCTTAAAAACCAGTTGTAAGAAAATGAATATCCAGTTTTAAAAACTGGATTTTTATATCCAAATTCGGTTTTAAGTTGAAAACTAGTTAAGAAATATATAACCGGTTATAAAATTTGGTTATGGTTATAACCGGTTTATAACCGATTTTGTAAAAACAAAACCATTTATATGGATTGGTTATAATAACCGGTTAAGAGAAATTGTTTTATATTAGATATAAATTGGTTATGGGAATAAACCAACGTTGAGCATCCCTAATTATTTTATTGTATTATGTAATTGTTGTTACATCCAATCTCTCTTAGAAGTTATGTCATTACACAATTGTACAATGCACTCTAATAAATAAGCGAAGTATACGATTATGAATAGTAAATTAATTAATTTATTCGATATGAGGTCTCCATTGAACACCTTGATCAATTTAGGAATGTTTGTGGTTTAAGAACTGAACCGAACATATTAATGGTTCAGTATAGTTTTTAAAACCATTTAAAAAAATTGTTAATCTGTTAAATCAGTTACGATTCAGTGTAGGATCAGTTCAGAATCAGTTCATAATTTAAAACTAGTTTAATTTGTTTTAACTAGTTTAAAACTAGTTTTTTTAAAGAACCAAGTACCAAATTGCTAACTGGTTTTTTTATGTATTTAAAAAATCAGTTTTTGGTGGTTATTTTTAATAAAATTGGATTCAAATTTGATTTTTTATTTTAAATTAGTTTAAATAGTAGTTTTAAGAAAAAATTTGGTTTAAAAAATCAGTTTTTGGTGGTTATTTATAATAAAATTGGATGCAAATTTGATTTTTTGTTTTAAATTAGTTTAAATAGTAGTTTTAAGAAAAATTTTGGTTTAAAAAGCAATTTCTTTTAAAAACATTGATTTGCTTTAAAATTAATTTATAAAAAATTTAGTGATTAAAAATTGAGTTTGTTTTAAAGTCTTTATTGATGATTTTAAATTTAAATAAAAATATCAATTATCTAAAAAAACCAGTTTATTTTTTTTTTTTTAGGGTTAATAGTGAATTTCACCCCTGTAATGTTAGCGAATTTTGCTTTCCCCCCTACATGCCTTTTGGCAACGGTTTTTTCAAAAAAAGTGTTGCCTAAACCTGCCTATGGCAACGGTGGGGGGTAAAACGAAACATGCTCATATGGCAGAGGGGTTTCATATAAATAACCCTTTTTTTTATAAGCAAAAAATATATATCCCAAGGATACAGGTGGTATCCAACCCAAATACAAAAAGCCACTACCTCAAAAAAGAAGGGCTACAAAAAATCGCAAGGAAACTTAAACCATTCGTAATAGTTACAAATATTTGCATTTTTGTGCTTCTTGCCTAACCACCACCAAGAAAAAATAATAATTCTATGAGTAATTGTGTCGAAATCCCAAAAATCTTTTCTGAACATGATATTGTTCCTCGAAGACCACAAAATCCAACAGCTAACCAACCACATTCCGACCGCATTATTAGCTGATATACTCTTCAACAAGCACCCTTCAATCCAACTCTTCAAATGACCAAGACAATCTCCAAACAAACCATCCCTCACTCCCATCCAATTGCACACAAAATTCCAAACCGAAATGGATTATTATCAATCAGTTATCTATAAAAACCAAATTATATATTAAAAATTAGTGATATATATATATATATATATATATATATATATATATATATATATATATATATATATATATATATATATATAATGTTGAGTCATATATGTTAAAGTAAAGATAACATTTTATTAGAACAAGAAAAAGCACTAGTTCTTTTCAAGTTCTCAATCATGCCAATTTATACATAATGTAGAATATTTTTATTATATATTTTCTCCTATATTACTTGAGATAGAGTGATGTATCTACTATCTTTGATTTCAATAAAAAATAACTGGAAACACCACAACAACAACTGTTTTCCGGAATAGCCGAAAGTAAAAAACGTTATAATAAGTAGTAATTAAAAGTAATTGAGAAATATTAAAATATTGTAATTGAAATATTTATGCTTTTAATATAATGATTTATTAAATTTATTGAAATTGTTAAATAGAAATATTTATATTTTTGATAAAATGGTAGAAAGAGTTTATAACAATTTAATTGGTTTTAAAATTCTATTTGATTAACTGAATTGGTTAAAATAAACAATTCAATTCAATAATTATTTAAATGGTTTAAGTTTTTGTAGTTCAATTCAATTCAGATTAGATATTTGGGTCGGTTAACTAAATTTTTGAACATCCCTAAATCAATCACAAATTTTCATTTGGTACAAAGAAAAGAAAATACAATTTTTTTCACCGGGTTGTTCTAAACCCTTGACGAAAAATTAAAAACGCTCATAGTTTTTTAAGATAAATCTCCGGATGTACTAATTTTTCACAAAAATTGAACGGAAATGATTGAGCCACCCATTCTACTTAATTTCGGTGATTTATCTTCGAATACACCATATTTTTGTAAGAAACAATGTGTTTTTAAATATGCATATCCGTAAAGTATCATGTTGCATTTTTTTTATTTAATATGGGGTGTATCCAGATTGGCAAACCTAATAGTCACGCATCAACAATGCAATAAATATGTAAATACTAACAATGTTTCTATTGAGAAAAACAATTAAAAAACTAAAAATTGATTAAAATAAAATTATAAAAAGTTGAAAATACAACTAAAAATAAAATTAAGAGTCTACAAATTTCTTTGGATTAAAAAAATGAAAGCAGAAAATAAATCAAATAAAATAGAAAAACAAGAAATGATAAAATTTCGATTTAGAGTCGATTTTTTAGAAAATTGTTTTTTTTAATTATATCACGTAAAGGCCAGAAATGCATGAACGTAAGGGCCAGAACGCAAGAATATAATTCCTATGACTCTAATATTATTTCAATGAAAAATGATGTGTAAATGGCTTCAGGGGTGTTCATTGAAACTGACTTTAATTATATCACGTAATTGTTTTTTAATTATATCGACAGAGTCCTTGAAAACAACATCAGTTTCAATGAAAAATGATGTGTAAATGGCTTCAGGGGTGTTCTCAGAGATGCATTTTCAAATTAACCCTAGAAAATTTTGGAGATGCATATGCGAACTAATTTTTGGGAAAAACGGGATGACTGCTTAATATACGAAGGATGGGGTGATTTAAGGTGCGTCAGAGATGCATCTCTGAAAATTTATGAGAGCGTTTTTGGGTTTTCAAGCGTGTGAGCCACATCACAAGGGTGCGAAAAGAAATTGCCAAAGAAAAACATGAAGAAAAAGTAATTTTATTTCTTGATTTAGTAATTCAATTGGGCTCGCTTATATACACATTTACAAGCCTATAAAATAAAGAGAGTTGGTTGTAACAAACTAGGACATTACTTTATCTGATGAGGGTGAACAGACTGGAAATCTGAATTTTCTATTTCATATTTCGGAGATGCATCTTTAGACACACTCAATACACATATAAAGGGTGTGACAAATGAGCCACACCCCTTTTGTGTTTAAAAATATTTCGAAGATGTATGGGAGTATCTAGATAGGCAGACCTAGGAGTAATGCATTAACAATGTAATAAATATGTAAATACCAACAATGTTCCTATTGAGAAAAACAATTGAAAAATAGAAAAATGATTAAAATAAAATTATAAAAATTTGAAAATACAATTAAAAATAAAATAAAATAAAATTAAGAGTCTACAATTTTTTTTCTGGATTTTTTAAAAAATATGAAAACAAAAAATAAATCAAATAAAAAAACAAGGAACGATAAAATTTCAATTCATATTCGATTTTCTAGAAAATCATTTTTTTACGTTAGGTCACGTAAAGGCTAGAAACACATGAACGCAAGGGCCAGGACGCGAGGATATAAATCCTATGACTCTAATATTGGTTAAAATTAATAGAGTCCCTAAAAACAATGTCGATTTCAATGAAAAACGATGTGTAAATGGCTTCAGGGGTGTTTTCGAAGACACGTCTCCAAATTCACCCTAGTAAATTTCGGAGATGCATATGCGAAGCATTTTTAAAAAAAAACGGGGTTGTTGCTTGATTTACAAAGGATATGGTGATTTAAGGTGTGTCCGGAGATGCATCTCTGAAAATTTCTAAGGGCGTTTTTTGGTTTTCAAGGGTGTAAGTCACACTATAAGGGTGGGAAAAGAAATTGCTAAAGAAAAACATGAAGAAAAAGTAATTTTATATCTTATTCAATCATTTAATTGGGCTCACTTATATACACATTTACAAGCCCATAAAATAAGGAGAGTTGGTTGTAACAAACTATGACATTACTTTATTCGATGAGGGTGAACAATGTGGAAATCTGAATGTTTTATTTTATATTTGGGAGATGCATCTTTGGACACACTCAATACTCACATAAAGGGTGTGGCAAGTGAGCCAAACCCCTTTTATACTTAAAAATATTTCGAAGATGCATCTCCAGAAACTTCGGTGAATGGTGTTTTAAATACGCCTTTAAAAGGCATGGCAATTGAGGCACACCTATTTTTTGCTTAAAATATTTTGAAGATGCATCTCCAGAATCTTCGTTGAATTGTATTTTAAATACACACATAAAAGGTGTGGCAAGTGAGTCACCCTTAGTTAAATCAATGAAAAATTTGGAGATGCATCTCCAGAAATGTCAAGCATGAAAATGAATAAAATAACACCCTTTCACATTCTTCTTCTACGTGATCAAAGACAAGTATTCTATCAAAACTCTTAAAAACCTCCATCCATTATCAATCAACTTTTGCACTTCAAAACAACATTTTTATGTTTTATAACATCAAAATGAGCATAAGACGCTGCAATTTCACGTAAATATCATGCTTTTCCTTCAACACGTCTTGAATTAATCTTGTTTTTTCTGGTTGAAACGAACGTTGAGTCCAGAGATGTATCTCCGGAATATGTTGAACATGATCCATAATGCATTTCCTAAAATTATCAAGGTTAAGTTTGAATTATTAATTTATTATTCTATTATGATTTACTATAGATATGGTGCACCCTGATACTTTCCTTAAAACTAATGTGTAGGATGATGTTAAGTTAGGTGATGTCAAAGATGATGTTAAGCCGTGTGAAGTCGAAGATGATGTTAAACTAATTGATGTCGAGGTGCATGTTAAACCAGTTGTTGCTCAGGTAGATGTTCGTGAATAATTTACAACTATTCAAAAGTTTGTTGATCGTGAACATATGCTCCAAACGATCCGCATGAAAACCTACAAATTTGGGTTAGGTGCTGTAATTAGGAGGTCTGATAATAGTTCTAATAAAAGATATGTATTTGTAACAATGAGATACGGAAGAAGTGGCACATACCAACAACCTATTTGAAATTCGAAACGGGATGACGCTGAGTCGAGAAAATGTGATTATCTTTTTAAGGTTCGTGGATACCATAAGACAAATAGTACATGGAAATTTAATGTGGTTTATGGTAAACATAATGATTACATTTGTCACAAGTTATCCGATTATCCAATTGTATGTCGCCTTAATCTTGAGGAGAAGGTACTTATTTCGGACATGACATTGAATAAGATGCCGCCCCAAAACATACTTGAAACGTTGAAACGGAAAATACCTCAAATTGTCTTAAAAATCAATCAATTATACAATGTTCGTGTCGTAAACAAAAAGGCAATAAAAGAACCAAGAACTGAAATGCAACATCTGTTAAAGCTTTTGGATGATGATCACTATGTTTCTAAGTACATAGCGGGCTAGAATGGAGTTATAAATCGAGATATATTTTGGACTCATCCTGATTTCATCAATTTGTTTAACACATTTCTCATTGTGCTTATATTTCATTCAACATAAAAAAAACAAGTATCATGTTCCATTTCTGGATTCATTCAACATAAAAAAACAAGCATCTTGTTCCACTTCTGGATATTGTTGGTGTTACTTTGACAAATATGACTATTTTAGTGGGTTTTGCATTTTTGGAAAGCAAAAAAGAGGATAACATTACATGAGCTTTGGGAATGTGCAAAGAATACATTGAAGGACCAAACAAATATGCCAAAGGTCATTGTAACCGATCGTGATACCGCACTAATTAATCCGGTTGCAAATGTGTTTCATACATCGCATGCATTACTTTGTATGTATCACAACCAAAAATGTGAGAAGCAAACGTAAACCTGCAATAGGTACCAAACAAATCAAAGGCGAAGATGGGAAATTGGTCAAAGCTAGTGTAGTAGTGGAAAGAATAATGGATGCCTAGAATGGCATTATAAATTCTTCCATGAAAGAGTTATATGCAGAATTTGTCATACAACTTAGGAGGGTGTGTGCGAGATATTCAGATTTCCTGAAATATTTTCAAAACACAATTCTAGACTAGGTGAATGAGAAGATTGTTTATGCTTGGACATATCAAGTTAGACACCTTGGTGCAATACAACATTTAACAAAGCTGAATCTGCACATGTTACACCAAAGAATTGGTTGGGAAACCGTGAATTTGATTTTTGTAGAGGTTGGGACTCTGTGAACCAAGTGATATGAAATCAACATAATGAGATACAAATATCTTTTGGTTGAAGCATTAATGTATTAGAATACCTATTCAAAGAAAACATCTTTTATTCACATTTGGTTGAAAACATCTCTAGAGCGGGATTGGGTTTTATTTATCACGAAGCCAAGCGAGCAGAGAAAACAGGATCATATGGTTCAAAGTCTGGTTGTACACGTAAGAAGACGTACGATCTTCCATGTTATTGTTTAATTACAAAGAAGATAAAGGTTTCTACACCGATACATTTGGATGAGATTTACACTCACTAGAAAAGACTATGGTTTAATGATGATAGTGTGGTGAAGGATGACAAATCAAACATATCTTTCATGATCGAGTGGGAAGTGATCCCAGAGAGATTCATGAAAGCAAATGAAAACATGAAATTTCAAATCAAAGATCAACTGAGGAAGAATTTATATCCTGAAACCACGGATTTGAAACCACCCTCAGAACTGGATAAAATGAAGTGTGCCCCTAAAAAGGTCAAACCGACCAAAAATGACATTTCTAGAAAGAGGTAATCTTCTTACTTTGAACATGTTGACTCCCGTTTTCCAGATTCTCCAACTCCTAAATCTAAAAAAAATATTTCAAGGGTGCTGGCATTGGCAAACTAGCTCCCCCACCAATGTTACCAAAAACCATTCACATTGAAGATATGTCGTTTTTTATGCACAAAATACATTGAGTTGATTGTATATGTTAAAGGTGATGCCAACCACGATAATATAAAAACGATATACACAAAAACAAGGATAGTGATAAGAATAAAAAGGTTTACCTTAATACATAAAAGGAAGTCATTATTAGCCTTGAAATTTAGACTACAACCATTTTCACCTCGATAAGAAGAATCCCCATATTTGTCTGATGAAGAAGAACAATATAACTACAAAAGGTAAATGCAAAATTATGAATAAGGATGAAAATGTTGGGCTTAGAGGCCACTTGATTGGGCCTATTGTATCATTTAGGAGTTGACCTTATATTGGCTATTATTGTATTAGCATATATAAGGAATTTGCCTAAGTAATGAATGATGAATCCATATTTTACTCTAACAATTGGTATCGTGGAGCCCATATCCATTTTTTCTCCAAAAATAAATAAAACTGCAGTTTTTTGTTCCAACGGTTCTAACCATTTCGTGCTCTCTCTTGCCTTTTCGATTGACTCTCCAACGACTTCCTCCTCCTTCCATGGCTGACTCTTCCAACTTCATGCAACCGGCGATACCCAAGTTTGATGGCTATTACGAGCACTGGGCGATGCTTATGGAAAACCTTCTCCGCTCGAAGGAATATTGGGCTCAAACTGAACACGGTGTCACCGTCGCACCGGCAAATGCTACTGCGGCTCAACAACAAGCTGCAGTGGACAGTAAACTCCGCGATTTAAAGGTCAAGAACTATCTTTTCCAATCTATCGATTGCTCGATCTTGGAAACGATTCTCACTCGTGACACTGCGTAAGATATCTGGGAGGCGATGCGAAAGAAGTATCAAGGTTCTACGAAGGTCAACGAGCACAACTACAATCTTTACGGCGAGAATATGAGATTCTTGCAATGGGAGAAAATGAGACAGTGAATGATTACTTTGCAAGAACGCTTGCAATTGTGAATCAGATGACAAGTCATGGTGAAAGGCTTGAACAACTCACAGTGGTTGAAAAGATTCTTCGATCTATGCCACCGAAATTCAACTATGTGGTGTGCTCTATTGAGGAATCTAATGATGTTACTACCCTCTCCATCGATGAGTTACAGAGTAGCCTACTTGTTCATGAGGGAAGAATGAAGTCTCAAAATGACCAAAGTGATGAACAAGCACTGAAGGTAGCTGGTGCAGGCAGAGGTGTTGGCAGGGGTAAAGGAAGATACTCCTCAAGAGGAAGAGGGAGAGGAAGACAAAACAAAGAAACTGTTCAATGCTATAAGTGTCACAAGTTTGGACACTATCAACATGAGTACCCTGAATGGGACAATGCAAATTATGCAGAAATATATGATGAAGAAGAAATGCTACTGATGGCTAATTCCAACTGTGAAAGCACCAAAGAGGAGATTTGGTATCTTGATTCCGGATGCAACAATCATATGATTGGCACAAAGGAGTGGTTACATGATTTTGATGATAGCTTCACAGAATCAGTCAAGCTAGGGAATGACTCTAAAATGGCAGTGATGGGCAAAGGTAACATCAAACTGAACATTGGAGGGAAGGTACATGTTATCACTGATGTTTACTATCTTCCTGGGCTAAGTAGTAATTTTTTGAGTGTTGGCCAACTTCAACAAAGGAATTTAACAATAGTTTTCAATAGAGATATCTGCCAAGTGATTCACAATGAAAAGGGCTTAATTCTCACCACTCAAATCTCAAGCAATAGAATGTATAGTATTTTTGCTCCTGTGATTCTGCCCAAGTGTCTGCAAGTAAGCAAGATTGATGAATCTTACTTGTGGCATCACAGATATGCTCACCTTAGCTTCAAGGGTTTAAAAACTCTTAAGCAAAAGCAAATGGTGAAGGGACTACCAGAGATGAAAGCTACAGAAGATAAATGTGAAGATTGCTTAATTGGTAAGCAATACAGAGACAACATCCCTAAGAAAGCTAGTTGGAGAGCCTCCCAAAGGCTTGAATTTGTGCACTCTGACATATGTGGACCGATTAAGCCAGAATCTAATGGAGGTAACAGGTACTTTATTACCTTTACAGATGACTTCTCTAGGAAAACTTGGACTTATTTTTTGCAAGAAAAATCTGCAGCTCTTGAATTCTTCAAAAAATTCAAGTCTCTAGTTGAAAAATAATCAAATTGTGTTATTCAATGCCTTAGAACAGACAGGGGAGGGGAATTTACATCAACGGCTTTCAATGAATTTTGTAGCTCACAAGGGATAAAAAGACAGTTGATTGTTGCTTACACACCTCAGCAGAATGGAGTATCAGAGAGAAAAAATAGGACTATAATGAACATGGTAATGAGCATGATGTCAGCTCGAAGTGTTCCCAAGAGATTATGGCCTGAAGCTGTAAACTGGGCTACATATGTTGTGAACAGATGTCCTACCTTTGTTGTGAAAAACATGACTCCAGAAGAAGCATGGAGTAATATAAAACCCTCAGTCCATCATTTTAAAGTGTTTGGTTGTCTGGCACATGTGCATATTCCTGATGTGCATAGAAAGAAATTGGATGGGAAGAGTACCAAGTGCATTCTACTTGGTGTTAGTGAAGAATCCAAGGCTTACAAGTTATACAATCCTACTGAAAAGAAGATTATTATTAGCAAGGATGTTGTCTTTGAAGAGCTAAAAAGTTGGGATTGGGGCAACAAAGTTAGTAGTAAGGAAAGAAATCAGATTGCTGACAATGAAGAGGAACAAAATGTTGAGGCACAAGATAGTCAAGATGAGAATGAAGCTGATGGAAACACTAATGCTGCAAATCAGAATGATAACAGTACAGAAGAAGGACAAGAAACTGGTGAAGAACACAGTGATAGTGACAGTGTAGAAGAAAGACCTGCTAGGACAAGACAACCACCTAGCTACCTCAGAGACTATGTCACAAATTTGGAAGACCAACATGACTCAGTGCAGAGTTTTGCCCTGTTTAGCTCTAAAGAAGATCCTGATACTTATGATGAAGCTGTAAAATGAAGTATTTCTTGGGGGTTGAAGTGAATCAGACCCAACAAGGAATTTTCATTCATCAACATAAATATGCCTCTGAGATACATAGTAGATTTGGAATGGCAGATTGTAACAAGGTGTGCAGTCCAATTGTGCCTGGATGCAAACTCATCAAAGATGAACATGGAAAGTCTACTGATGCTACTCACTACAAATAGATAATTGGATGCCTGATGTCTCTGTTAGCAACCAGACCAGATATGGCTTTCTCAGTGTGTCTTGCTGCAAGGTACATGGAAAGGCCCACTGAACTACATGTAGCTGCTACCAAGCGGATTTTGAGATACCTAAAAGGCACTATGAGTCATGAAATTCTGTACAAACACAGTGATGAAGGAAACCTGAAATTGGTAGGATGGATAGATTCAGACTATGCTAGTGATTATGATGATAGGAGAAGTACATCGGGCTATGTCTTCACTATGGGGTCAGGAGCTATATCATGGTGTTCTAAAAAGCAGCCTATAGTTACTCTGTCAACTACTGAGGCAGAATTTGTGGCAGCTGCATCATGTGCCTATCAAGGTATGTGGCTAAGAAACATCATGAAGCAATTGCAGCAAGAACAAACTGGTAACACCACTGTGTACTGTGACAATAGCTCATCCATAAAATTGTCAAAGAACCCTGTCATGCATGGGAGATCTAAGCATATTGATGTGAGATACCACTTCCTTCGAGAATTGAGCAGAGATGGAGTCATAGAGCTAATGCATTGCAAGTCTGAAGAGCAACTTGCAGACATCTTAACTAAGGCATTAAAACTGGAAACCTTCTGTAGATTAAGGGAGGGACTGGGAATGTGTGATCTTGGCTGTATTAAGTGATTGTGCTATGATTTAAGTCTGTTTCTTTTGTTTTATGTGTTTTGTTGTTGTTTTTAGTTGATATCTGTCTGAGATATTCAACTTAAGGGAGGGTTTGTTGGGCTTAGAGGCCACTTGATTGGGCCTATTGTATCATTTAGGAGTTGGCCTTATATTGGCTATTATTGTATTATCATATATAAGGCATTTGCCTAAGTAATGAATGATGAATCCACATTTTACTCTAACAGAAAATAAGTACAACAACATTATAAACTTATAGAGCAACAATAATCCAGATTATTACATGGGAAACACAAAAATGAGTCAAAACTGGTCCAGGGCGAGTCCTCAAAATATGAATGATATAACAAAAGAGGGAGCTATTTTGAATGATTCGTATGAGGTCCACCATCCAGATAATGTTGTTAATTGTGACATGCAAAGGTTATTAAAGAATCAGAAGAAGAACACTTAGAAGGAAATAAAGGAAACAAAAGATGAAAAACCGGAAGAGAAGCTTTACATGAAGAATGTTGATATGGATATCAAAACAAACATGAACGCAATTGGAGAAAAGAACAAAACCTAGAAGGACCCGTATAGAGACATACTTGAAAACAACAACATGCAAGTGATAACTAAAAGTATAGTTGTATCGAATGTTTCGCAAAAGCTATATCATTCAAATAATATTGATAAAAATGACATGCAAAGGTTATTACAGAATTAGAAGGATACTCGTAAGGATATTAAAGAAAACAAGGATGAGAAAACATAAGAGAAACGTTACCTGAACAAGTTTGTTTTGGATATAAACAAGTATGTGAACGCAATTGGAGAGAAGAACAACACCCACAAGAATCCTAGTATAGACATGATTGAAAACATCAACATGAAAGAGAATCATAAATGTTAGATGATTCAAAATCCTAAGGATTAAAACTATAAAAGTGACGATAACGAGAATCTGAAGAATTACTATAAAGATCTGAAAACGAAGACGAATACGAAAATGAAGAAAGGCCCTAGAAACAACATAAATTAGCAAAATCCGAAGCATAATGGCAACAAGAAAAGAAATAGATATGATGTTTTAGGAATAAAAAAAGACCTTAACTAAGTTCTCAATGATGGATGGCTGAAGACAAACACATACGTGAGCCTTATTGAAGATGACAAATGGGCTTTTGGTGCAGTTGTAATGAACGTTGAAGGTCAAACCATATCCGTTAACTCACGTAGAATGCAAGGAGGTAAAGAACCGCTCGAAGCAAAATCCACGACGTTGAAGGTAGGAATAATTTACGCGATTCAGAACGACTTTACTCAGATGCTGTTTAAATCAGATAGTATGGAGCTTGTGCAGATGATGAATAAGGGTACGAAGGAGCTACCAAGAACAAAAGTTGGGATGACATGCATAAGCATATGGAAACTGAAGGAAAGGTTTGAGGAGACAAATTTCAAACTCACTCTCAGAACCAACAACGAAGCCACACACCTTTTAGATAGGGTTTGTGTAACTAAAAGTAAGAAAGAGAATGAACCGGGTTGCCCTAAAGGACTCCTGGCCCATAAGTAGTCCGATCTCTTTAGTTGAGTTTGGTTATGGCAGTGGTGTTTTTGACCCACTTGTAATCTAACTTTTTTTTATAGTTTGGAATGAATTTTTTTGTTTAAAATGAATTAAACTCATTTAATTCAATTAACACATATTAGTTGAACTATTTCAACTACTTTTATTTTAAAAATATATTATTTTAGAATATTATGTGATTTTGATTATATTTTTTTCTTCAATAATATATATTTATTATATTAAATTTTAAAATTTTCTTTTTAATTTATAAAAAATGAATTTAAAAGAAGTTTAAAAATTAAAAAAAAAAAGAATTTTAATCTTTTTAAAGGACAAAAAAATAGTTCATATATTTGATCCCATTCATCTATATTTTTTATTGCTTTGTATCATCACACCTCACCGCCCCTTTATTGAAAAATTGAATATCTTCATTATTATAAATTTTGTGTATATATTTTAAATTAATATTACTAATTATATTATACACTGCATTTATATCATATATTTATTAAAAAAATAAAAGTAATCATTTTCTAAGAAAATGAAGAAGATCAAATTCCACACAAAAAATTACATTCACTCACTCAATTCTCACAAACACTATTCATCAGTCAATAAAACTCACATTTTCAAAAATAAAAATTCTTTCATCTTCTTTCTCTATGCAAACTATCTTAAACCTAGAAAAAAAATGCTCTCTCTCTTCATTTTTAAATATTATTTTTAATTAAGGTTGAGTGATCAATTCAATAAACTATAAAGACAAACACTATATATGTATACCGAAGAGACGATTAACTATTATTTTAATTAGAAGAATGAGGTTTTTTATACTATAAAGTAATTGTTTAATTTTCTGTTTTCCAGAGAAAATGAGTAAAATATGACACAGATTTTTAAATTTACTTATATTATGATGATTTTTCTTATCCTGTTTATCATTGTAACCGAAGGTGTATGTAAGTGCATTTTCTATTTTCTTCTCAAAACTCTACAATTTCTCATACACAACATTATTAATTTTTTTTTGTTATATGACATCACAGATTTACAATTTTGCTACGAAGATAAAAACTGCATTAAAATGCGGTGTATTGTTCCTAACAGTCCAGCATGTGTAGGAAGTGTTTGTCGATGTGTTTATCAAAAGAGGACAAAAGTTCTACAATAATTTTCTGGCACTTCTAAGAGTATATTTATATTTAAAACTACAATATTCATACTTATATGATATTTCTCCTAATTCAGTTTTTGTTCTTCGGTCTTTTAATTAAGTTTGTACCATCAATTTGTATTATATTATTGTATCATGTAATTGTTGTTACATTCAATCTCTCTTAGAAGTTATGTCATTACACAATTGTACTATGAACTCTAATAAATAAGCGAAGTAAATATTATTTGTTTTCCTTCTACACTCCTTGCATGATTGAAATGAACGTTGAGTCCGGAGATGTAATTTTGAAATATATTAAACATAATCTGAATGTATATTTTCAGAAATTATCAAGGTTGAGTTTGAATTATTAAATTATTACTATTATGAATGATTGTAGA
Source organism: Lathyrus tuberosus (assembly GCA_022829125.1). Lineage (NCBI taxonomy): Eukaryota > Viridiplantae > Streptophyta > Magnoliopsida > Fabales > Fabaceae > Lathyrus > Lathyrus tuberosus. The sequence continues at coordinate 270,909 of JALAZF010001063.1, read as the reverse complement.
TAAGATGCACCCTAATACTTTCCTTAAAACTAACGTGTATCATGATGTTAAATTGGATGATATCAAAGATGATGTTAAATTGGGTGAAGTTGAAGATGATGTTAAAACAGTTGATGTCGAAGTGGATGGTAAACCAGTTGTTGCTCAGGTAGATGATAATGAACAATTTACAACTATACAGGAGTTTGTTAGAGCGAGAACATATGCTCTAAACGATCTGCACGCAAGCTGCAAGACTTGGATTTGGTGTTGTAATTGGGAGGTCTGATAATGGTTCTGATAGAAGACATGCATTTGTAACGATGAGATACGAAAGAAGTGGCACATACCAATAACCTATTTGGAAGTCGAAATATGATGACATTGAATCGAGAAAGTGTGATTGTCCTTTTAATGTCCGTGGATACCTTAAGGTGGATAATACATGGAAATTTAATGTAGTTTATGGTATACATAATCACTACTTGTGTCACAAGTTAGTCGGTCATCCCATTGTATGTCGCTTTAATCCTGAGGAGAAGGTACTTGTTTCAGACATGACATTTAATATGGTGACGCCCAAAAACATACTGGAAACGCTGAAACGGAAAAGACCTTAAAATGTCTCAAATATCAAGCAAATATACAATGTCCATGTCGTAAACAACAAGGCGATAAAAGAACCAAGAACTGAAATGCAACAGTTATTGAGGCTTCTGGGTGATGATCATTATGTTTTTAGGTAAATAGTGTTGGGTTAGGATGGAGTCATATTTCGAGGGCTTAAATGCACTTTTGATCCCTGTAAGTTAGCGAGTTTTTTATTTTAGTCCCTGTAATTTTTTTTTTGGTATGAGTCCCTATATCTCACTTTTTGCGTGCGTTTTAGTCCCTAAAGAAAAAATCCGCATGAAAATCTGAAGGAAAATCCGCATGAAATCTACGGATTTTCCTGCAGATTTTGGCTTTAGGAGCAAAAAGTAAGATATAGGGACTTACACCTAAAAAAATTAAATTACAGGGACCAAACTCAAAAACTCACTAACTTACAGGAACTAACAGACTATTTACACTACAAGAAAAGCTGTATATACCCACGGATCATTACCCACGATCATGTAGTCGTCGATCATTTTTTAGGTATAGATGATTTAACCGTCGGTAATTCGTGAGTACCTGAGACAATATCAATTATTTTTTAAAACGTTACCCACAGCTACACCTTGGAAAATAGTCGCGGTTTTGCACCGTCGGTAATTACCCACGGTTGAACCTCGGTAAAGTTTTATAAACCTATATAAAAAAACTGTTATAAATTTATATAAAACTGAATACTAAAATTATTAATTTAAAAAACTAAGAAAATAATCAAAATTATTAATTTAAAAAATTATTTTAATGGATAAAAAATTTAAACACTTATTTTAAAACCACTTAAAAACTATACTATTAACCAATAATTTTTTATTATAAATTAAAAAAATAATGATATTTTTAAAAGATACAAAAAGTTACTTAAACAAAAAAGAAAAATTTCAAAAACTTTTTTAAGAAAATAAACTATAAGTTTTTTTTCCACATGACCTTTGAAATAATAAAATAAAATTATACTCAATCAATAATGAGTGAAGTAGCCTTTAAAAAAATTTCTATTCTAAATTTTTTAAAAGAAATAAAATATAAAAACTTACAAAAAATTAAAAAAAAAAAAAAAAAAAAAAAAAAGAAGAAGAAGCACAGTTTTATGACACGTTTTATTTAACCTTTATTTCTAAAACCCTCGTTCTCCAAATTCTCTCAACCGCTTGCGATTCTCTCTGGCAATATCAACTCTTCTTCTTTGCTTCTCAGACTTTGTTTTCTACGCTAGCTCTTCACAAATCGGTAAGCTCACTTCTTTCTAGTCACTCGTTTTCCATGATTATCTCCCTCTATTTTCTTTTTCTTTTTCTTTTCAAAACCCTAATTTTATAACTTTTCTTTCTAATTTAACAAATCGATTTCTTATTATTGTTATCAATCTTTGTTTTGTTCTTGTCTTTGATATTGTTATTGTTAATTGATTTTGGGTACCATTGGCATTTTTTTCAATTGACTTTTTAGAAACAGAGTTTAGAGATGTTATTATTTTGTCTTCATTGTAATCCTATTGTTAGTGGTTACCATTCAATATTGAATCATATGCTCTAGCCTAAGTAACTACATTTTTCAATAAAGGAAAGGGGTAAGGAATACCTTGTTAATTAGTAGGGTCAGTAGTATCAGGTAGAGTAACTACACGACAATGAACAGGGTCAACTATTTCTGTAAGACCAGTTTTAGATTTATCAGCTACGTCAAGTATTTACATTCATGTCCCTTTCCTAATGGTCTTTTCTCAAGTACTTGATTATTCCATATGCTCTAGCCGTTGAATTATTTGGTTCACATTAAAGGAGTCCCAAATCAATTCCTAAGCAGTATTTGGTTCTATTTCTAATCATTTTTCTAAAATGACTGCATTACAACCTTACAACAATGTGGAATGTGATTATTGTTGAGAAAACCGCAGAAGTCGGATAGCGGTTGAAATAAGTCAATTATTATTATAAATAATAAATAAGTTATTTGATAAGGTGGGTACAATATAGCTACAGGTATTAACTGATACAAATTTTATAAGTAATACAAGCTTCCATCCCTTTGGCAAGGTTGCTGTGATTTAGTGTAAACTACAATTTTTTAAAATATATTAAAGCATAATGTGAACCAAATAGAGAAGGTATAGATTTTTTAGCACAATTTTTATTCTTAGAAGATTGTTGAGAAGTGTGATTAGCCATTAGATTTTCTTAGTCACTGCTCTTGTTCTGTTTCTTAGCAGCATAGTAATAAGCACTATCTTAAAATAAAAAATTAACCGCAAAAAATAATAATTAGATTTAAAACAAGAACAATTAATAGTAACAAAATATGAGTGACAAGTTAAAAACTCACCTTAGGAAAAGAAAGTAAGAATTCTCTTTTTGTTAATTTTCTTGAGTAATAAGAAAAAGTAGTGAAAGACATATCATTAATATATGCTCTGCCATATTCTTTATACTATATTATTGTTGATCAAGAACAATTTTGATACTTCACACCATAAAGAACAATTTTTCTAACTATATTAGTGTCGTAACCCGAAATTTAACCTCCCTCTTTTGCCTGTTGCATAAGCATGCGCATTCGCATCGTTAGCATGCGCATTCGCACTTTTCTCTGTGTGTTTCTCGCTGCAGGATATTCAGGTTTTCCAATCCCGGTTAATCACATCCTCACAAGACCATCGCGTCATCAAAACAAGCATAAAATGAAGGTTTACATACCTATTCATCAAGACAAGAGGTGGGAAACCACAACCGGGACTCCAGTATCATTTCCTGAGCAATTTGGGCAAAAATTGACTGAAGTAACCGGTTAACGCATGGTGAGTAACCGGTTACTCAGTGAAATTTTGAAATTCCTGCTGCATCTTTGAGACGGCATCCATGCACTCTCTTTGGTCATTGATTCTACAGTGTTCTAGCAGTGTGTGGAATATTCTAGACATCCCTAGACATTTCAAGACATTCCAAGTGCATTTATTCCAATGTTTCACTCTAATTCAAGTGCACCATGTTCCTTGTTTTCCAAGCATATCAACCTTTGGATGATGGAGTGCACCTTGGGATTGTTACCGAGTTGGTTCTAACTAACCGAGTTAACCGCCTTGACTCGGTGAGTCAAGTCCAACTAACTCCTAGCCTAGTTCCAAACCCAAAGCTAATTCCAAACCAAATTCCAAACCATCTCACACTCCAAACCTAAAGTCTATATAAACTCACCTTCACTCATTTTCAAGGACCTTCAACCATTTGCTCTATTTCACCCTCAATTCTCCCACATTGCTCTCCAAACTTTCTGCAACTTCTTCATCTTCATCTCAATTCTCTTCTAAACCTCACCAAAAGCTCTTAATTCTTGAAGGATAATCACTTTTCACATTGAAAGTGATCATTTCTTGAGCTTAACCTCATCATTTGGCATTTCTTGGTTGGATTTCTGGAAGCACACCTAATTCTACTTCAATTCAAGAGTTCTACAACATTCAATTTGGTGCAAGGTTCGATTTTGGTGCATTTTCGCGTTTTTGATCGGTTTCGACACGTATCGTCTACAAATTAAGGATCCTCTGGTTTTCTTTGATTTTCTGAATCAAAATCTCTTTACAACACTTACCAAGCCAAATCTCCGGCTTGTAGGTTAGTGGATCTAACTAATTTTACCGTTTCGCGCATTTTCGTATCGTTCGCAATGTAGTCGATAATTGTTGTGTGTGATTTGGTTTTGCATTTATTTGATCCATGATCCTATTGTGTTAGTTGATTCTATCACTGTTTATTTGTTGTTTTCAAGTTCAATTTTCGTGCACAATTTCAGTTCCTAGCATGTGGTGGTTGATATAAGTGATTATGTGTTGAAAACTACTTTTGAAAAGCTGTTTTACCGTTTTTTTTCACCACTGTTCAGTGGTAACCGGTTAACGTATGGTGGTTAACCGGTTACTCAGTGCAATTTTCCTCAAGAACGCTAATCTTCAAGCAAGTAACTGGTTAACGCATGGTGAGTAACCGGTTACCACTGAACATAATGGCCATTTTCTTGCATTTTCAAGTGTGTTTGCCATGTTTTCTTCATTTTAACTTCCATTGATTATCATGCTTGATTTTATGGATGTTCTAAATGTCATTTCACTTCTGGTTGAAGCATATTCATGAACTTTCGATGCACATTTTCGATTATTCATTTGTTTCATGTTCTTAGCATTGTATGAACATAATCCTTCTTGCACTATCTTTGTTTACATGATACATGATTTTGTTTGGCATTTTGATGATCATTTGGCACTGTTTTGCACCTTCCATTTCAGTTTGCATTAAGTTTATTCTTCATGGATAAACTTAATCTTGTGTAATCAATAATTCACTCCTTTGTGCTTTAATGACTTATCATCCTCTTCGGAAAGTTGTTAGCATATTTCTCCCTTGATTAATTAATCAAAACACGTTTCGATTAGTTGATTTTCCCCTTTCCTCTCTTTAGGCTTCCTTTAGAGCTTTCCCTCTCGTTCCCCCGTGGAGTTGGAGTTTCGCGCTACGCCTTGCATCGGAGCGATGTACAAATTGACGCCGTTACGCTGTTCGTTTCTCTACGCCGGAGCACTGTACAACTTGGAGCTGCTGTGTCGTCTGTTTCAACTTCCGCATTACACCCTGTGTGTGTTAGGGGAAGAATGAGAAGGGAGAATTCCTACTCTCATTCTGACTACTTCAGGTAGGGGACGAATGACCATGTGCTTGGCTTAGTCATCTCTATCTCCAGGCGGTAATGCGCTTTCTTTCCCCAGTCGAGTCGATCCTTGATCACTCTTCTCTCTTTGCAATCTCTTTTGATCCTTGATCACTCCTATCTCTTTCAATCTCTCCTTTTGATCAATCACCATCCTTTTTGGTTAAGATCATTATTCTTGCGCTAGCAATCTCCCTTTGTTCCATTTCTCCTTTCTTCTTGTAATCAATCATTGCTTTTTGATTCCCCTGAAGAGTCTCAATTCTCTTTCTTTGGTCCAACACAGCTTTCCTGTCACGACCATTTTTTCCCCAGGAGTTCGCAACCTTCTCTTGGTTAATCACCCTTTTCTTCAGTTAACCACAGTCCGTCTGTTAAAACACTGAGTTCCTTGGGTTAATCACCTTCTCTTGGTTAATCACCCTTTTCTTCAGTTAACCACAGTCTGTCTGTTAGAATACTGAACCCCCTTTTTGAGTTATCACCTCCTCTTGGTTAATCACTCATTTCTCCCGGTTAAACACAGTGTTCTGTTAAAAAATCGAATCCCTTGTAGTCGGCAACCTTTCTTGGTTCGAATACTTGCATCTTTTGGGCTAGTAACCTCTTTTGGTTCAATACCCTTCTTCGTTGGTCAAGTGCTGTTTGTTCAGTCATTACCAACATCCCTTTTGGGTTACGACCTTCGATCGATCCTACACCCGTTCTTCTGGTTAATCACAATTTTCTCTGTTAAAACCAATGCTTCTCTACCCCCACAGAGTTGCAGTCCTTTCTTTCCTCGGTTAACCACTGTTTATCAGTTAACATACCGATACCCCTCAGAGTCAAACATTTCTCTCTTATTTCCTTACTCTCTTGGTTATGACACCATTTCTTTTGCATCCCCAGCGGATCTTTCTCCATCTCTTGCTCTTGGTTTTGACACCACCTCTTTCATCCCCTTGTTTCTTCCTTGTTTTGTTTTCTGTTCAGTTCCCCGAACTACGGAAGCTCTGATTCTGCATTCTTTCGAATGTCAGATACGTAGGCATGATATCGCAATGATCACGGCGAGCACACTTCCACCTTTCTTTTGTCTTCCTCCTTTCTTTCTTCCTTCTTTGTCCCCTGGTTCCATGAACTACGACGCTCTGACTTCCTCATTGCACTATGAGGATACGTAGGCACGAGGACTTCGTTCCTCCGCGAGCACCTTCTTTCTTTCTTTTATTTTTCCCCTTTCTCTCTCTCCTCTTTCCTTTAGCTAGAAGCCTTTAGATAGATAACCCATCCAAGCCTAGAAGCAAGCGAAATGGTTCCCGTCGAGTACGATGGATGCGTTAGGTGCTAATACCTTCCTTTTGCATAACCGACCCCCCGTTCCCGTTTCTCTTCCTCTCGGGTTTTATCGATATTTTCCCTGCCCTTTGGGACTATGGCGACTCTGTTGTATCTTTGAGTGAGCGATTCACTCAGGTAGAAACCAGCCATCTTCAGCTGGCGACTCTGTTGGGGACAGATTGACCTCTTGCTGGTCCATCCCTTGAGGGGTCTCGCCTAGTTTTGTTTGCTTTTTCTTGCTTGTTTGGGTGTTTATCTTTCGCTCTTTACTCGCTTTACTTGCTTTAGCTTTATGTTTATTTATCGCATTTCTTTACTGCTTTGAATATTCATATGCTGCATATTCTGGATATCTGCTGTTTTCTGCTGTTGTTGGGGCGGGTAGATATTATTGGAGAGAAAGGTCCTAACATCGGGCCTAGTATACACATAGGCTAGAACATGGATATTCGTGAGGCCTGCGTCTTGCGCGTTGGGATATCACGAGACCCACATCCCAGATCGTGATTCGTTTGAGAATACCTCTGTCCTGTGTGAATTCACTACGGCGGGGGATTTTCATCCTGAGTCCTATGGTTTGGGCGACCTTTCTAGGGACCACCTTGTTGTGTCTAGATCACACCTGTGAGGGGGATGGGTTTTGCAGGAAAATAAGCCACTTCATACCCTTGTTCTCACACACGCCATATTTCTTCACCGACACATCAGATTATGTTGCACCGACACAAATTATATGCAGATATCCGGATTGTTCAAATTTGATTATTCAGACAGTGCTGGCTTCTTGTTGTTGTGTTGCATATCATTTCATCATGTAAATTAATTTTTGCATGTGCATTTCCAGGTTTTCGAAGGCTTATCTTTTGTTGACATTATCATAGAGATGAGTACTGGTTGTCGTGGCATCTTCAGTTACAAGTTTGTGGAGCCTAAGCTGGGTATTTTGAGAGGTTTGGCATCTTTGTTGGTTGGAGATCACAGAGGGGTTTTCATAGATACTTATGGTAATATGTTGACCGTCCTCAACACTGAAGTCAAAATCACTGTTATTCATACTCTGGTTCAGTTCTGCGACCCGCCATATAGGTGCTTCACATTTCAGGATTATCAGCTAGCACCTACGCTTGAGGAGTATGCTTATATTCTAGGGGTTGAGATCAAGAAGCAGGTTCCTTATGTTTACACTAGCGGTTGTCCGAAGTTTCACCTTATTGCTGATGCACTTTGCATTAGTAAGAAAGATGTGGAGGATAATCTCAAGACCAAAGGGAAGGGTATTCGAGGGTTTTCTTCGAAGTTTTTGGTTGACAAGGCCACTACTTTTGCTAAGGATGGAAACTGGAAGGCTTTCAACGCCGTTCTTGCTTTGCTGATATATGGGATTGTCTTGTTTTCGAACATAGAGGATTTCGTAGATCAGGCTGCCATCAGTATCTTCTTGTCCAAGAATTCTGTTCCGACGCTTCTTGCTGATACCTACCATTCTATTCATTCCAGGAACGAAAAGAAGAAAGGAACCATTGTCTGTTGTCCTCCTTTGTTGTACCGATGGTTCATGTCTCACCTTCCACAGAAGGGTCCCTTTGTTGAGAATAAGGATAATCTCAAGTGGTCTCAACGAATCATGTCTCTTATCGGTGATGATATTTCTTGGTATTCTCGAGTCTTCGACGACATTCTGATCATTCTTCATTGTGGGAAATTCTCCAATGTGCCTCTCTTGGGTACAAAGGGTGAAATTAACTACAATCCGAGAATGGCCTTCCGACAGTTGGGATACCCTATGGTTGACATGGCTGATCCTGAGGTAGTGGGAGAGCTCATCTTTCATGAAGGGGTTGATGACATGGGTTTGCTGAAGAGGTGTAGTGCCGCTTGGGCTCAGATTCATCTCGAAGGAAGAGCCGATTTGGGTAAGAAGAATTGTGTAGCCAAGGAAACTTACACACTTTGGGTCAAAGAGCGCTTCAAAGAGATTTTGTTGCCATTCTCTCCGGAGCCTTCCATGAATGCCAAGCTTCCTGAACTTGCCATTGTTCCTCCATCTGAATTCGATCAACTCAAGCTGATTGTTGAAAAGTTGAAGAAGTAGAATGCTAATCTTCGTCTCAACCTTGATAGAGTCACTTCCGAGAAGGATAGCCTACAGATTGAGATCCATCAGAAGCGCGAGCGCATGCTCAAAGAGGTGGAGGTTGAACAGAACAAGCGTAGGAAGGTGGGTGATGCTTTGAAGAACACCTATGAGGGACTTGCTTCAAAGAAGAGACAACTCGCTGATGCTCATTATCAGGCCTACAAGGGGGGGCTGAGCTACAACAAGCAACTCGAAGAGCTTCGAGGGAAGTTATCCGAGTTCAAGGCAAAGTGGCAAAGTGAACAAGACCGTGCTAATCAGTTAGCAAAGGGCTTTTCCCAATGTCAAGCTAAGCTCGACAAAGTCTTCGGTGAGATTCAGAAGCTGCAAGATCAAGCACATCAGAGCAAATAGTAGATTAGCCAGCTCAACACAGAGAGCACTCATTGGAAGCATCAAATCTGCCATCTACAGAACCTCCTGGATCAGAAAGAGGCCTTTCTTCAGGACATGCTTCAGGGACCTAATCATTCGTTGTTGCGTAATCTCATGAAGGATGCGAAGTACTGGAGTGAGAAGCATGGTCGTCTAGCCAGATTTGCTGAGCATGCATTGGAGGACCTACCGGGGTTGTTAATGGATGCATATGCTGATGCATTGCCGCACCGGCTTCCTTGGGGTGTTTTCCATTTCTTATCTGTGTGTAGGGTGGTATTTGATAGGATCCGTGCGGATTTTTTTGTAGCCCATAAGGCAGATGTTTGACTTGTATTCGACTTGCACTTTTTTCCTTTATCGCTGAATGAATGAAGATTCTTGTTCACTCTATCTTTTGTGCCTTTACTTGTATGCTTTATGATTGTTGTCAACAAAGATAAGTTTAAGAATCCCTGGAATTTAAAAAATTTATTTTTGCATGCATATCATACATTCATCTGCACACATATGCATGTCCCTTCATCCGAAACTGTTGCTCATCCTTGTCCGCATTCCTTGTAGCAAGACGATGACGCGACATCGGTATTTTACTCGCTCAAACAAATTTAGGATCATGGCTGACTTTGAAGCTAAGAACGCTGCTTACAGGGAAACTCTGGCACAATTCCAAGGTCGGATGGATCAGTTTCAGACGAACATGGATGCTATTATGGAGCTCCTTCGTGCTCAGAGGGATGCTGCTGCTGCTGCCACTATTGTTCCAACTACTACTGATACAACTGTTGTCACTCCTGTTGTGACTGTTCCTCCCGTTGTTATGGCCACTCCTGCTGTTGTTGTTCCTCCTTCTGCTAGAGTTGAGGTACTAGTTGAGCCTATGAATCAGCCTGTCATTCAACCTAGTTTGAACCAGATGCCCGTTGGTTTCCCTTGGGGCATGCCTCTGAATTATACTCCTCAGATTACAAATAATGGTAGTGTCTTCATGCCATATCAGCCTTTTGGTGCACCTATGCCTAACGGGAATGCTGCCGCATATCCATGGGTCATGCCTACTCCAGTCCCGCCTCCAGTGGTGAATGATGATCCTGAGAATCCTCAGGCTCAAACTCATCAAACCGCCGAATTGGTTGATACTGAAACTCCTGATGAAGAAGAGCATGTGTATAGAGGACCTCCTATTCATGTTCCGGGTTCGTCTCAAGTTGCTCAAACCACTGTTCCGAATGTTTATCCTGGGATGTTCTATCCTGGGGCATCTTCCTCAGCTGCTAGGGTACCTCCTTCGAATTATCCGTATGGTGTTCCGATGGGTCAGAATGCTGGTCATATGGTTAATCCGAGTTTGGTGTATCCTTCTCAATTTGCTACTCCGCAAGTGAATGCTCCTGCCGCTTCTCATCTTCCAAATCCTCAGATTCTTGTCAGGCCCACTAATCAGAACAGATATGTTGACTACAAGTTGTTGGAAGATCGTATCAGAGCTATCGAAGGGTTCTCTACTTTTGGCATGGAAGCCAAAGACTTGTGTTTGGTTCCAAATGTTGTGCTACTGCAGAAATTCAAGATACCTGATTTTCCAAAGTATAAAGGTTTAAGCTGCCCACGTAGTCACGTCACTATGTACTGCAGGAAGATGGCATCCCATATTGATAATGATGAATTGCTTGTTCATTGTTTTCAAGATAGTTTGTCAGGTGCTTCATTGGATTGGTACATGGGCCGGGAGCGCAGCAAAATCCACACTTGGAGGGATTTGTCTGAAGCGTTCGTGAGATAATACAAGTATAACCTTGATCTAGCACCTACTAGTTTACAATTGCAGAATCAGTCACAACGCTCAGCTGAAACATTCAAGGAGTATACACAAAGATGGCGTGAGATGGCATCTCGTGTACGACCGGCTCTCTCTGACAATGAGTTGGTTGACATCTTTATGGGTACATTGCAAGGTTCCTACTATGAGAAAATGGTGGGTAGTTTTTCATCGAACTTCGCTGATGTTGTAACGATTGATGAACGGATTGAGAATGGTTTGAAGACTGGAAAGATTCCTGGAGCTGCTTTCCAGCAGCCGGCCACTCGGAAGTCTCAGAACAGTCAGTCCAAGAAAAAGGAAGGTGAAGCCAACGCTGTGACAGCTCAAGTTTCTCCTCAAATTCAAGCTCCCTTGGCTCCTATGCCATATTATCCATATCCATACATTGCTGCTGCATAGCATCAACAACCTCCATATCAGTATCATCCGCAACAACCAGTTCAGAATGCTCAGAATCAGCAACAGAATCAATAGAACAAAAATCAGCAGAATCAGAACCGTCAGAACAACAATCAAGGAAATCGTAAGCGTCCAAATTTCGACAGAATTCCGGTGTCATACACTGAATTATTTCCTTATCTGGTTCACCAAGGGGCAATTGTCCCGAAGCAGATTGCACCTGCAATTCATCCATTTGGCCCGAAGCATAACCCAAACGCGTCTTGTGCTTATCATGCTGGATACATAGGACATGCAACAGAGGACTGTTTTGTTTTCAAAACCAAAGTGCATGAACTCATTGATAAGAAGATCCTTACTTTTGCTGAGGAAGGACCTAACGTTCAGAGTAATCGTGCCGAATCACGGTGGACCTGCAGTTAACATGATTGAGGATAATTCAGTGGCTGAATGTTCTTCTGGTCAGAAGCAGGGTAACTTTGTCAAGTTCCATAGTGCGGGTTTCCAGCAGGGTGACATCGTGGCAGCTGCTGATGATGCTGGTCCCAGTAATCAGATTTCAAGCTTTATGCGCAAATGTCCGCCGGGTTTCAAGCTCAACAATTGGACATCTACCGTGATTCCTGTGGTTTTCCCATATAGCATGTAATGCATTTTGCTTTCTCATTCCCTCGTCCTCGCCCGAGACGAGTGGATAGCTTGTAAAGGGCCTCGCGCTTTTGCAATATTATGTGATCAATAAATAAAAGTTTTTTGCATTCAAAAGCATGCTCTATTTTCTTTCTTTATTTTACTTTTTCACAAAACAAATGGCTAAAGTTTCTTTTCTTTTTCCCTTTTTAAATAGTTCATTCTAAACATATTCATAAACATGCAGAACTAATAAAAGCATTGATAACCACATGGCAAACATCCATTGTAATTCTGGAATTCCAATTAACCAAGCCGCAGAAGATGGTGAGGAAGATTGTGAATTACCGGCTGAACTGGCAAGGCTCCTTGAGCACGAGCGTAGAGAGATTCAGCCACACAAAGAGCCAGTGGAAGTTGTTAATCTTGGTACTAATGAGGTCAGAAGAGAAGTCAAGGTTGGCGCATCCCTCGCTAAGCATGTACACTCCGAGTTAGTCAAGTTATTGAAAGAGTATGTTGATATCTTCGCCTGGTCCTATCAAGATATGTCTGGGTTGGATACCAACATCGTTGAACATCACTTGCCACTCAAGCCCGGATGTCCACCTGTCAAGCAAAAGCTCAGGAAGACTAGACTTGATATGACACTCAAAGTCTGAGAAGAGGTAAAGAAGCAGCTTGACGCTGGGTTCCTTGCCACTTTCGAGTATCCTGAATGGATTGCCAACATCGTCCCAGTTCCAAAGAAGGACGGAAAAGTCAGAATGTGTGTGGATTATCGAGATCTCAACAAAGCAAGCCCGAAGGATGATTTTCCTTTGCCTCATATTGATGTCTTGGTAGACAACACAACGCAAGTCTCTGTCTTTTCTTTCATGGACAGTTTTTCAGGATATAATCAGATCAAAATGTCCCCAACTGATATGGAGAAGACTACTTTCATCACGCCATGGGGTACATATTGCTACAAAGTCATGCCATTCGGTCTAAAGAATGCAGGGGCAACATACCAGCGTGTCATGACAACCCTCTTTCACGATATGATTCATAAAGAGATTGAGGTTTACGTGGACGATATGATTGCCAAGTCCAAAACTAAGGATGATCACTTGGTTCATCTGAAGAAGCTTTTTGACAGACTCCGGAAGTTTAGACTGCGGTTGAACCCTGCGAAGTGCACCTTCGGAGTTCGATCTGGTAAACTGTTGGGCTTTATTGTAAGTCAGAAGGGCATTGAAGTTGATCCTGATAAGATTCAGGCAATTCAGAACATGCGGCCTCCCAAAACAGAAAAAGAAGTCTGTGGCTTTCTGGGCAGACTCAATTACATTTCAAGATTCATTTCTCATTTGACGGCTACCTGTGAACCAATGTTCAAATTACTAAGAAAAAATCAATCGGTTGAATGGAATGGTGATTATTAGGAAGCATTTGACAAAATAAAACAATACTTGCAAGAACCACCGATCTTAGTACCACCGGTTCCTGGTAGGCCATTAATCATGTATCTCACCGTTCTCGATGAATCAATGGGATGTGTATTGGGTCAACATGATGACACTGGCAGAAAAAAACATGTAATATACTATCTGAGCAAGAAGTTCACTGATTGTGAGACCAGATACTCACTCTTGGAGAAAACTTGTTGTGCTCTGGTCTGGGATGCTCGACTCCTACGACAATACATGATTTGTCATACTACTTTGTTAATATCCAAAATGGATCCGATAAAGTACATATTCGAAAAGCCTGCTATCTCTGGAAGGATTGCTCGGTGGCAGATGCTGTTAACTGAGTATGATATCCAACATGTTACCCAGAAAGCAATAAAAGGGAGTGTCTTGTCTGACTACCTTGCTCATCAACCTGTTGAGGGCTATTAACAAATGAAGTTTGACTTTCTCGATGAGGATGTTCTGTTTATCAGAGATTATGAGACTCCAGACCCTGATATAGGAACCGAACCAGGGGCGCGATGGACGCTCGTGTTCGACAGTGCCTCCAATTCTAAAGGTCGTGGAATCGGTGCTATCCTCATCTCTCCAACAGGTTTTCACCTTCCCTTCACTGCCATATTATGCTTTGCATGCACCAACAATATGGCTGAATACGAAGCATGTATCTACGGTATTGAAGCGGCTATTGACATGAGAATCAAGATTCTTGAGGTCTATGGAGATTCTGCCTTGGTCATCGGTCAAGTCAGAGGGAACTTTGTGACTCGGGATTCCAAGCTGGTTCCGTACCAACAACACATAGCAAAGTTGATTCCTTACTTTGATGAGATCACTTTTCATCATATTCCCAGAGAGAAAAGTCAATTAGCTGATGCTCTTGCAACGTTAGCATCCATGTTTAAGGTCAAGTGGAAGAATAAAGCTCCTCATATCCGCATTGATCACTTGAACGAACCAGCACACTGTTTAGCAATCGAGGATGAGTCTGATGACAAGCCTTGGTTCTATGACATCAAAAGATATCTGGAAAAACAGGAATATCCCGAGGGTATCACTATCACTGACAAGAAATCTCTTAGGCGGCTTTGCGCCAAATTCTTCTTAAGTGGTGGTATACTGTACAAGAGGAATTATGATTCCGTGTTGCTCAGATGCGTGGATAGACACGAAGCAAACACGATCATAAGGTCCATACATGAGGGCTGCGAGGGTGTACATGCTAAAGGTCCTTCTATGGCCAAGAAGATCCTTCGGGCTGGGTATTACTGGACAACGATGGAGGTAAATTGTTACAACTTTGCCAAAAGATGTCACAAGTGCCAAATCTACGGAGACAAGATCCATGTGCCTCCAACTAAATTAAATGTCTTAACTGTACCTTGGCCATTTTCCATGTGGGGTATAGATATGATTGGAATGATCGAGCCGAAGGCTTCCAACGGTCATCGATTTATTCTGTTTGCTATCGATTACTTCACCAAGTGGGTTGAAGCTGCTTCTTATGCAAACGTTACACGACAAGTGGTTGCTAGATTCATCAAGAAAGAGATAATTTGTCGTTATGGCATTCCTAGCAACATTATCACGGACAATGCAAGCAACTTGAACAACAATATGATGAAGGAGTTGTGTCAAGAATTTAAGATCGAGCACCACAACTCTTCACCATATCGGCCCAAGATGAATGGCGCCGTTGAAGCCGCAAACAAAAACATCAAGAGGATTGTCCAGAAAATGGTCAAGACTTACAAGGATTGGCATGAAATGCTTCCCTTTGCACTGCATGGCTACAGAACTTCAGTTCGCACTTCTACTGGGGCAACTCTGTATTCGCTCGTGTATGGTATGGAGGCAGTTTTACCCATCGAAGTTGAAATTCCTTCGCTCAGAGTCATCATGGAAGCAGGCCTTGATGAAGCTGAATGGGTTCAATCCAGATACGACCAGCTGAATCTCATCTCATCAAAGCGCCTTACAGCTGTTTGTCATGGTCAATTGTATCAGAGACGCCTCAAGCGAGCTTTTGACAAGAAAGTTCTCCCTCGAACGTTTTGTGAAGGCGAACTCGTGCTCAAGAGGTATTCACCTGTTCACTCGGATCCACGAGGCAAATGGACTCCCAATTACGAAGGACCTTTTGTTGTCAAGAAAGCCTTCTCAGACGGAGCCCTGATCCTCACCACAATGGATGGGGAGGAGTTGCCATCGCCCGTGAACTCTGATACAGTCAAAAAATATTATGCCTGAAAAAAATGGATAAGAGTCCGCTAGATTGACATCCGCAAGGACAATCTAAGCAAAAATGGACGTCCCGATGGACCGAAAAAAAGAAATGTCCATGCAAAAGTTAGGGACAATGAAAAAAAACAACAATGATAGCTCGCTAAGTTGAAAACCCGAAAGGGCGATTTAGGAAAAAATGGGCATCCCGGTGGACAAAAAAAATGTGAAAACATGTCCAGGCAAATATTAGGGATAAAGGCATTTAACTGTGAACACTTGATCCTCTTTTCATCATGGCTGGACCTTAGACGGTAACAGAGCAGTCGAATCATCATCAACTGGTGCAAAGTGTTGGAACCTAGACTTACAGTGGATGGTGGCCAATGTTGTAATCAATGCAAAGCATAATTTCCCTTTGCCATTTACTTTTGTTTTTCAATTTTATTGCAAAGTTCCTCATCAAGGAGTTTGCATCCTTGTACACACTTTATGTACAAAATTTTCACATTCAATAAAATGCATTCTTTGTCATCTCAATTTGTTCTCATTCCAGTATTTTGTTTGCAAAATAAACAATTATTTGTGATCACATAATACTAAAAAGCGTTGAGAACAATAAAAAGCTAAATCAATTGAGAAAGCATTATGTATTGCATGTGTTACCGGTAACTCCTGCAGGATAATCAGTAATATCCATTGGTAAGCCTAACGCCTGGGCGGCAGTGTGGTGGTTCTGTGAAGAAGTTGTTGTCTCCTCAACAGTTCCTCAGCAAAGTCATCATTCTCCCCAGCAGGTTGCCAAGGTGTTCCCAGCAAAGATGTTTTGCTCTCTTTTCCCCAGCAAGGGTTGTGCATCGTCTCCGATGATTAGGAACTATCTGTCACCAGCAGCAGTGGTTTCTCCTCAGCTGAGTCAACATGATTCGAAAACTTCTTTTCCCCATGTAGAGCCAGTCTTGGTAGGAAGGATTGATTTAATTCTTTCGTCCCCAACGGAGACAGCCATGGTGACTTAGAATCCTGAGATGTTCTCGGTTTCTTTTCCCAACGGGATCATCATCCTCTGTGAACTCGCTTCTCCAGCAGAGTTTGTCTTTATCTGCGGGTCCTCTCCCCGGTCGAGGGTGTCGAAGTCGTTTTGCTACAATTTCTGCCTAACCGCCTCGCTGTGCCTTATCTTGCGCCTTCGCATTGCATGATATCAAGCATCATGTATAAACACATACATAGCATATGCATTGATCACTCCCTCTCTTTTTTTCCTGACTTATCTCCCAGCTGATTTTCAGCCAAATGTTGCACTTTATCTTTTCTACCTTTGCACCGCTCCTTTTGTCGCCGTCAGCCAAATTCTCGAGCTACTTTTTTATTTAATCCCCTTTTACCTCGAATCATCGAAAAGCTAGCGCAATTCGTACATTCGGGTCCAAGAGGATGAAATAGGGGCAGCTGTCGTAACCCGAAATTTCACCTCCCTCTTTTGCCTGTTGCATAAGCATGCGCATTCGCATCGTTAGCATACATATTCACACTTTTCTCTGTGTGCTTCTCGCCACAGGATATTCAGGTTTTCCAAGCCTGGTTAATCACATCCTCACAAGATCATCGCGTCATCAAAACAAGCATAAAATGAAGGTTTACATACCTATTCATCAAGACAAGAGGTGGGAAACCATAACCGGGACTCCAGTATCATTTCCTGAGCAATTTGGGCAAAAATTGACTGAAGTAACCGGTTAACGCATAGTGAATAACCGGTTACTCAGTGAAATTTTGAAATTCCTGCTGCATCTTTGAGACAGCAGCCATGCACTCTCTTTGGTCATTGATTCTACAGTGTTCTAGCAGTGTGTGGAATATTCTAGACATCTCTAGACATTTCAAGACATTCCAAGTGCATTTATTCTAATGTTTCACTCTAATTCAAGTAAACCATGTTCCTTGTTTTCCAAGCATATCAACCTTTGGATGATGGAGTGCACCTTGGGATTGTTACCGAGTTGGTTCTAACTAACCGAGTGAACCACCTTGACTCGGTGAGTCAAGTCCAACTAACTCCTAGCCTAGTTCCAAACCCAAAGCTAATTCCAAACCAAATTCCAAACCATCTCACACTCCAAACTAAAATCTATATAAACTCACCTTCACTCATTTTCAAGGACCTTTAACCATTTGCTCCATTTCACCCTCAATTCTCCCACATTGCTCTCCAAACTTTCTGCAACTTCTTCATCTTCATCTCAATTCTCTTCCAAACCTCACCAAAAGCTCTTAATTCTTGAAGGATAATCACTTTTCACATTGAAAGTGATTATTTCTTGAGCTTAACCTCATCATTTGGCATTTCTTGGTTGGATTTCTGGAAGCACACCTAATTCTACTTCAATTCAAGAGTTCTACAACATTCAATTTGGTGCAAGGTTCGATTTCGGTGCATTTTCGCGTTTTTGATCGGTTTTGACGCGTTTCATCTACAAATTAAGGATCCTTTGGTTTTCTTTGATTTTCTGCATCAAAATCTCTTTACAACACTTACCAAGCCAAATCTCCGGCTCGTAGGTTGATGGATCTAACTAATTTTACCGTTTTGCGCATTTTTGTATCGTTCGCAATGTAGTCGATAATTGTTGTGTGTGATTTGGTTTTGCATTTGTTTGATCCATGATCTTATTGTGTTAGTTGATTCTATCACTGTTTATTTGTTGTTTTCAAGTTTAATTTTCGTGCACAATTTCAGTTCCTAGCATGTGGTGGTTGATATAAGTGATTATGTGTTGAAAACTACTTTTGAAAAGATGTTTTTACTAATTTTTTCGCCACTGTTCAGTGGTAACCGATTAACGTATGGTGGTTAACCGGTTATTCAGTGCAATTTTCCTCAAGAACGCTAATCTTCAAGCAAGTAACCGATTAACGCATGGTGAGTAACCGGTTACCACTGAACATAATGGCCATTTTCTTGCATTTTCAAGTGTGTTTGCCATGCTTTCTTCATTTTAACTTCCATTGATTATCATGCTTGATTTTATGGATGTTCTAAATGTCATTTCACTTCTGGTTGAAGCATATTCATGAACTTTCGATGCACATTTTTTATTATTCATTTGTTTCATGTTCTTAGCATTGTATGAACATAATCCTTCTTGCACTATCTTTGTTCACATGATACATGATTTTGTGTAGCATTTTGATGATCATTTGGCACTGTTTTGCACCTTCCATTTCAGTTTGCATTAAGTTTATTCTTCATGGATAAACTTAATCTTGTGTAATCAATAATTCACTCCTTTGTGCTTTAATGACTTATCATCCTCTTCGGAAAGTTGTTAGCATATTTCTCCCTTGATTAATTGATCGAAACACGTTTCGATTAGTTGATTTTCCCCTTTCCTCTCTTTAGGCTTCCTTTAGAGATTTCCCTCTCGTTCCCCCGTGGAGTTGGAGTTTCGCGCTATGCCTTGCATCGAAGCGTTGTACAAATTAACGCTGTTATGCTGTCAATTTCTCTACGCCGGAGCACTGTACAACTTGGAGCTACTGTGCCATCTGTTTCAACTTCCTCATTACACCCTGTGTGTGTTAGGGAAGGAATGAGAAGGGAGAATTCCTACTCTCATTCTGACTACTTCAAGTAGGGGACGAATGACCCTGTGCTTGGCTTAGTCATCTCTATCTCTGGGCAGTAATGCGTTTTCTTTCCCCAGTCGAGTCGATCCTTGATCACTCTTCTCTCTTTGCAATCTCTTTCGATCCTTGATCACTCCTATCTCTTTCAATCTCTCCTTTTGATCAATCATCATCCTTCTTGGTTAAGATCATTATTCTTGCGCTAGCAATCTCCCTTTGTTCCATTACTCCTTTCTTCTTGTAATTAATCATTGCTTTTTGATTCCCCTGAAGAGTCTCAATTCTCTTTCTTTGGTCCAACACAACTTTCCTGTCACGACCATTTTTTCCCGAGGAGTTCGCAACCTTCTCTTGGTTAATCACCCTTTTCTTCGGTTAACCACAGTCCGCCTGTTAAAACACTGAGTTCCTTGGGTTAATCACCTTCTCTCGGTTAATCACCATTTTCTTCAGTTAACCATAGCCTGTCTGTTAAAATACTGAACCCCCTATTTGAGTTAATCACCTCCTCTTGGTTAATCACTCATTTCTCCCTGTTAAACACAGTGTTCTGTTAAAAAACCGAATCCCTTGTAGTCGGCAACCTTTCTTGGTTCGAATACTTGCACTCTTTGGGCTAGTAACCTCTTTTGGTTCAATACCCTTCTTCGTTGGTCAAGTGCTGTTTGTTTAGTCGTCACCAACATCCCTTTTGGGTTACGACCTTCGATCGGTCCTACACCCATTCTTCTGGTTAATCACAGTTTTCTCTGTTAAAACCAATGCTTCTCTACCCCCACAGAGTTGCAGTCCTTTCTTTCCTCGGTTAACCACTGTTTATCAGTTAACATACCGATACCCCTCAGTAAAACATTTCTCTCTTAATCCCTTACTCTCTTGGTTATGACACCATTTCTTTTGCATCCCCAGTGGATCTTTTTCCATCTCTTGCTCTTGGTTTTGACACCACCTCTTTCATCCCCTTGTTTCTTCGTTGTTTAGTTTTCCGTTCAGTTCCCCGAACTACGGAAGCTCTGATTCTGCATTCTTTCGAATGTCAGATACGTAGGCATGAGATCGCAATGATCTCGGCAAGCACACTTCCACCTTTCTTCTGTCTTCCTCCTTTATTTCTTCTTTCTTTGTCCCCTGGTTCCATGAACTACGGCGCTCTGACTTCCTCATTGCACTATAAGGGTACGTAGGCACGAGGACTTCGTTCCTCCGCGAGCACTTTCTTTCTTTCTTTTCTTTTTCCCCTTTCTCTCTCTCCTTCTTTTAGCTAGAAGCATTTAGATAGATAACCCATCCAAGCCTAGAAGCAAGCAAAATGGTTCTCGTCGAGTACGACGGATGCGTTAGGTGCTAATACCTTCCTTTCGCATAACCGACCCCCCGTTCCCGTTTCTCTTCCCTTTGGGTTTTATCGATATTTTCCCTGTCCTTTGGGACTAAATAAAGTTCGGTGGCGACTCGGTTGTTATCTCTGAGTGAGCGATTCACTCAGGTGTAAACCAGCCATCTTCAATTAGGGGTATAAATATTAGTATCTAAAGATACATAATTGCTTTTCCTTAAACTTGAAAGAATATTTCCACCAGGATTCTTTGATTCAATGGAGCATCTTCTAATTCACCTTCCCTATGAGGCAGTGCTTGGTGGTCCAGTACAATATCGATGGATGTATCCATTTGAAAGGTATTTTGCCTATATTCCTAATTATTAATATATTCATTTTATTTAAATCTTTCACATTTCATAGATGATTTGACACTCATTTTTTTTAGAATGATGGGTGATTTTAAGCGGTCAGTGAAGAATAAGGCTAGAGTGGAAGGCTCAATATGTATGTCGTATTTACATCGAGAGACAACATATTTTTGTTCCCGCTATTTCAAAACAGTCGCCTTGTCTGCCACAAGTCAACGTAATGAAGCGTTAGGACTGAACGATGATCTAACACCAACATTGTCAATAAGCAACCCTCTAGGACGTCCTAGTAGAAAGCCCCAAATACATTGGTTGAATGATGTTGAATGGAGATTCACTCATGTACACATTCTCATTAATTGCAATGAGGTTAAGCCATATATTAAGTAAGTAACGAAACAAAGTTAAACACAAAATAAACTTTTACAATACATATATCACAACAATTCTCTCTTTATTTCCTGTATGTTTTTGCAAAATAAATCCACCAATGAAGAAGATCCTTCAGCTTTAACTCTTATACATGGAGAATTCCCAAAATGGTTTCGAGAGTATGTAAGTGTTGGTCATTCAAACTTGTTAAAAAAAATTAATCACTTTATCTTTATTGTGAATTTCATGTTTGTATAGGCCACTAATGAGGGAAATGGTGTGACGGACAAAAAACTAATATCATTAGCTTGGGGTCCTGAATCAAATGCCATGAGTTGGCACAAGTACTTCATTAATGGGTACAAATTCCACACACAAGCATGAAGTCAAGGTAATAAAACCATAAATAGTTGGGTTTATGTGAAGGGGATTACAAAAGGTGGGGAAGATGATTTCTATGAAGTCATTAAACATATCTTTGAGTTGGAATATCATGAATTATTTCACAAAGTAGCCTTGTTTTACTGTCAATGGTTTGATCCAAAACAAGGTAAAGGAACAAAAGTTCATCCTTATTATGATATTGTAGATATCAATATGAACAAAAAGCATGATCGTTATGATCCATTCATAATTGCGCAAAAGGCCAAACAAGTGTATTATGTACCTTACCCAGAAATGCGTGCAGACAAACATGGTTGGTGTGCAGTGATAAAGACAAAGCCCGGAGGTCGTATAGAGGTTGTTGACATTGATGATGATACACCCTATCAAGATGAAGAGATGGATCACGTTGAACAAATAACTGAAATTGAAGATATAGCTGGCTTGCACGATGAAACACATAGTGATGAAGAAATTGATGTTACATTAATTACTAGCATGAAAATTGATGCTAGTGTAGACAATGATAATAGGGAAGATAATAGTATCGTTGATGAAGTTACTAACACCACATTCTCCATATCTTCAACACCTTCCAAAAGTGAGTTGAAGAAAATAGCTAGAGCAACTTGTTTTGCAATTCATGATTACACCTTATAAAATGTTTTTGATACTTTAGCTTTTGAATCATCATAATATTGATGCTAGTGTAGATAATGACTACTTTTTTCATTATAATTGCATATATTTTTCAACATAATTTCATATATATATTTTAGTTCTTTGTTATTTTAGTATATAAAAATTAATATGTATTTTTTTTCTACAGATGCCTCCAAAAGGAAAAGGTAGGGTGATTCTATCAAACAAGAATAGGAAGATGGTTTTTCCGCATAAGGTGACTCAAGTAGCCAAGAATGCACATTGATTCAAGGCAGCTAGAACTAGAACAACATGATGTGGAGCAGATTGACGCAGAGCAACAAGATGCAAGACATATTTTTCAACATAATTTCATATATATTTTAGTTCTTTGTTATTTTAGTATATAAAAATTAATATGTATTACTTTTTTCTACAAATGCCTCCAAAAGGAAAAGGTAGGGTGATTCTACCAAACAAGAATAGGAAGATGGTTTTGCCACATAAGGTGACTCAAGTAGCCAAGAATGCACATGATTCAAGGTAGCTAGAACTAGAACAACATGATGTGGAGCAGATGGATGTGGAGCAACAAGATGCAAGACAAGCATATACTTTTCAACATAATTTCATATATATTTTAGTTCTTTGTTATTTTAGTATATAAAATTTAATATGTATTATTTTTTTTTCTACAGATGCCTCTAAAAGGAAAAGGTAGGGTGATTCTATCAAACAAGAAGAGGAACATGGTTTTGCTGCATAGGGCAACTCAAGTAGCCAAGAATGCACATGATGGAAGGTGGCTAGAACTAGAACAACATAATATGGAGCAGATGGATGTGGAGCAACAAGATGCAAGACAAGTGGAAGTGGAACAACAAGATGCGGGACAAGTGGATACGATGATACAAGACAAAGCGAATCCAAGTGATCCACCTATAACTATGGTGCCAACTCCAGGTTTTAGGCCACATGAGGCAATATCAACATCTTCTTGTGTCAAAGATCCTTCCTCATCAGCTCAAGGTTCACGACACACGTCAAATCTAAACACTCAATCAACTTCACTACATGTGCACACCAGTGATGATCTAGCGCAAGAATCGAGACACTCTCGTCATGAGATTTATAAGGAAACTGATGGAAGGCCCTATATTTTTCCAGATGGGAGAGGGTGCATATTTGTTTTATGTTAATTTATCACTTATGTTGACACGCGTATAATGTATTTTAATGTTTTGTTTATAATTTGCATGTAGGTGGAACCCGTGTAGGGTGGCCTCGAGGGCCCTTACCAAAGTAATTGAGTCACAATTCCGTAGGGCATGAACTAGTTGGGGGAGATACCATCTAAATGGGTGGATCGGATGTTTGACAAATTTGGGGTAAGTTTGTTAATTTGTTTAGTTTTTCAAAACTTCAAAGTTTAGTTACATTTATTTTACTTTCTTTAGAACTATTTCTGTGATTTTTCTATTTTAGAAGCAAATTTGGTGTGATTTAGTTTATTTGTATTCTTGCATATAATTCCCTTGATTGATTGAATTTCATTTTTGGATAAAAAAAACCTAATTAAGTCTCATAAATGTTGTATCATGCTTGATTGAAGCAAATTTGGCGTGACTTAGTTCTGCTTTTAGGGAAAATTGTATCATGCTTTTGATGAACTTGTCCTTTTTTTAGGGTGGATATAACTATCTTCATTTGTAGTACCACATGTTATTAATATTAAATATTAAAAAATATTTCATTGATAATGATTTAAAAGAGGATCTGAAATAAAAAAAAATAGAGTTTTCTTAAAAAGGGCCTGAAATGAAAAACAGAGGAAGAAGACGGTTACTTGAAACTACTTGGGTTTGAGTTGTTTGCATCTGGGTTGTAGAAATTGGTTTACAGTATGCTACAATTAAATGCTACAATCTCGTAAGTGTATTTTCTAAATCGATGCAAACAACTCTTGTTTAGTGATGCAAGTTTAGACTGGAAAAGTATGAGATTAAGATTGGGAATCATAGATATCTACCTACAATAGCTCCTACAGTGTCAAGTAAAGATATATTATATTGTGTATGTTTTTTTATTGAGTTAAAGTTCTGGATGGTACTCTCAAAACATTAGAAGTTTGGTATTTAGGAAGTATCTCAAGTTAAAAGTTATAAATTCTCTTGTTTTGTCATGTTTTAATGGAGAATTTTCTGTCAATAACTATACGTCTTATTTTTCCTAAAAGTCGAGACAGATAACGAAACAACATTTCTTCTTCAAAGCTATTTGTAGAAAATTTTCAAACCCTTAAAAGTTGTTGGCATCATATAAAGACATTTCATCATATGAAGAAATTTGTATCACCTTATGTGAGCTTGAGATGTATTTCAACCTTCATTGTTTCACATAACTATTCAATTAATATTCCACCATGACATGGAAACACAATATTATGGGCCGTATATATGAGAAAAATGTAGATGATTGAGACTTACATAAAGACGATAAAATGGTATGTGAAAAATAGAAGTTAACCAGAGGTTTTTATAGTTAAAAGATACATAATTCTGTAGGCCTTCTAACATAGCATATTGAAATTTCACCCCAATTGAGCTTATTTCAAAATAGAGAAATTACCAAATCAATATATATTAGTATTTCTTCTGTAAAAGTAATTATTACAAAATTTGAAAGATTGATTTTTGTTAAAATTGTAGTTTAAAGCAACATGAATCCTGATTTTTGGAAGATTATTGATTATCTTTAATAGTTCAATTGATTATACATGAATGCTAATTTTTGTCTATTATTAAAATATTGCAAAAAAAGTTGCTTGGCGGCCTGAGGATGAGTTTGAGCTCAAGATTATCTTTAAGAGCAAGGGCTCAAAGCGCCTCTTAGAGATTCTGATGGAGGCAAGGAAAAAGCAAGAACGTCCATCTTGGATGCGAGAGGGTGCTTGGAAATGGCTCAAAATTAAATGGGAAGCACCAGAGTATAAGGTCAAAGCTGACAAGGAATGAGCAAAATCGGGCATCTGCTAAGGGTGGATCTGCCCATACAGGTGGCTCCATATCCACAATGAGCACATCATACGAATGGTATGTCATTCATGTTAAACACTTGATTCCTTAAACTTTAGCTCATAATTTATTTTTTCCACACATTTGATATCAATTCTTTTTATTATGTATAAGCGTCGGGAATTGGGTAGAGAGCCCACATTAGATGAGGTCTTCTTAAGGACTCATACAAAAAAGAAGGATTCCTCACGGGTGGACGACCGATCAAAGAAGACATATGTACATGTAATTACTAAATTTTGTTTTTATTTTGATGTGAAAATATTGTAATGTATATAATTTTTATATTTTTTTTTAGCAGGAAACATTTCAAGAGAAACTAAAACATGCCTCTCAAGTAGGAGAGGCATCAGACAGTGTCCCTAAGGAAGTTGATTCTGCAACTCGGCTAAATTTTTGGGCTGAAGTTGCTGGTGGCAAGACTAGAGGACGTCTCTATGGTGCTGGGGACTTGTCCAAGCATTATAAGCCAGTTGTTTCCTCTTTAACCCAACAGTCACATGTATCTCCATATAGCGGTCAAGTTTTTGCTGAGATTGTTGCACAAATGATAGCAATTAAAGAGAGAGCAAATGCTGCAGAAGAAGATGCTCGAGCTGCATAAGTGGAATGTGGCAAGGCAAATAAATGCCCACAAGATTTAGAGAGACAATTGAGGGAATTAGCTGAAAGTGTTGCTTCTATCAAGGGTGACAAATGTCGTCGCCCTCATTCAGACTATGAAGAGTATGACTCCGACAATGATGATGACTCCGACAGTGATGATGACTCTATTGGCAGCACATAAGATCATTCTATGCTTTACTTTTACTCATGAGAAGACTTTGACAATCACATTATATTTTGCTTGAACCTATTATATGTTTTGTTTGAGCTTGTTTACATCAAACTTGCTGAATTGGATGTTTTTTGAGATCTGATTGATATTAAGGTTTGAGTTTTGGTTTGATTTTAGATGTTATTGATTACATAAAAGATCAATGGTTATATATAATTATGGTCATGATAAAAACAAATTTTGTTGATTTATAATATGAAAAAATATTCATAAATTAGGAGTGTTAGTAATGCATTAAAAACTAACACTCAGTGAAGTTTGATGTTTAATATTCATATTGTCTTCACATTCTTCTTCTGTCAACACATTCTGAAAAAATATTTATAACTTACTATGAAAAAATATTCATATTGTCTTCAAACAAGGAAAATATTAACAAAATAGGTTTATTGATCAAATATTGGTATATTTGTTTAAAAAAATTATAATACTACAGACGGCTTAACCGTCAGTAAAGTTATATAAAAAATCGAGTAACTTATCGAAGACTTAGCCCTCAGTAAATTTAATGACGACTTAGTCGTGAATAATATAAGACAAAAAATTTGATGTTTAATCACCTATTACCCACAAACTATTCACGGTTTATCCGTGGATAACATCGTGGGTTTATTTAGCCGTCGGTAGACATTACTGAGGAGCGAATTACCGAGGGCCCCGTAGTCGTTGGTAAGCCCTCGGTAATTTACCTTTACCCATGACTTTCTCTTGTTACCGAGAGTTTTTGGCCCTAGGTATTGACAAATTTTCTTGTAGTGTTAAGCCTATTTTGAGATATATTTTGGGCCCATCCTGGTTCCATCAAGCTATTCAACATGTTTCCCATTGTGATTATAATTGATTCAACATACAAAACAAACAAGTATCAATTTCCACTTCTGGATATTGTTGGTGTTACTTTGACGGATATGACTTTTTCAGTGAGTTTTGCATTTTTGGAAAGACAAAAAATGTGAGAAAATGTGCTAAAGGTCATTGTAACCGATTGCGATACCAGACTAATGAATTCGGTTGCAAATGTGTTTCATATATCCTATTCATTATTTTGTAGGTATCACATTACCAAAAATGTGAGAAACAAAGTTAAACATGCAGTAGGGACTAAACAAATCAAAGGTGAAGATGGGAAAATGGTCAAAGCTGGTGTAGTAGTGGAAAGAATAATGGATGCCTGGGATGGCATTATATGCAGAATCTGTCATACAATTTAGGAGGGTGTGTGCGAGATATCCAGATTTCTTGAAATATGTTGAGGACACAATTCTAGACCTGGTGAAAGAGAATACTGTATGTGCTTGGACGGATCAAGTTAGACACCTTGGCAATACAATAACTAACAGAGTTGAATATGCACATGTTACGCTGAAGAATTGGTTAGGAATGAACCATATGATCCGAAAACAACATAATGAGATACAAACATTTTTTAGTTAGAGCATTACTATATTAGAACATCGATTCCAAGACAACATCATTTATTCACATTTGGTTAGCATCATCTCTAGGACAAGATTAAATTTTATTTATCACGAAGCCAAGTGAGCAGAGAAAATAGGATCAACTCGTTTAAAGTGTTATTGTTCACTTAGGAAGACGTACGATTTTCCATGTGCTTGTTTAATTGTAATGAAGATGAAGGTTTCTACACTGATACTTATGGATGAGATTTACACTCACTAGAAAATGCTCCAGTTTAATGATGATGGTGTGATGAAGGATGATAAATTAAACATATCTATCCTAACTGGGTGGGAAGTGATCAAAGATAGATTCATGAAAGCGGATGACAACGTGAAATTTCACATCAATGAGCAACTGAGAAAGATTATCTATCCCAAAACCACAGATTTGAAACCACCCTCGGAAGCGTTTAAAACAAAGAATGACCCTAAAAAGGTTAAACCTACTGAGAGTGAAAATTTTACAAAGCATTATCCTTCATACATTGAACATGTTGACTTGCGTTTTTTGGATTCTTCAACTCCTAAATCTCAAAAAAATTGTTTTCAAGGGTGTTAGCACTTGCAAACCATCTCCCTCACCATCGTTAGAAAAAATTATCCACATTGAAGAGATGTCATTTTTTATGCACAAATACATTGAGCGGATTGTAGATGTTAAAGGTGATGGCCACTGCGATTTTCGATCTGTTTCGAGTTTTCTCGATATAGGAAAAGAGAACCACACATTTGTCCGCCATCAACTTATACAAGAGTTGACGATACATAGGGAATCATACACAACGCTATACGAGATAAAAGAAAACTACAATACAATTATCAGTGCTCTTGTTCCTTGTGTTGTGATCTGACACCGATTAAAAAATGGATGCACTTCTTTGAAATCAGACATCTTATAAAAAGTTCTTATGATAGGGTGTGTATTGATTTGACACAATATTTTTTCTTGGAAACATTTTTTCCACTTTGGATTAGGCCACCACAAAATCCATCTGGACGCATCATGTGTATTAGGTGGCTTTCAAAAACACATTATTTTGTTCAAGTTTATTTAAAATCGGGGTGTCCCATACCAAAGACATAACCGGAGTGGATGACACATTTTACAAAAGAGCCTGAAACTTAGTCAGATCACTTTTTGGAAAGGATGGAAGAGTTCACCAAGTTGAGCAACATTGAAATAGAATCCAATAAAAAATGCAAGGGTGACACCACCCATAGAAATAGATTTAGGTGATGACATATGTTTTGATACTTTTTAGTTTGGCTTAAATGCAGTTTTAGTCCCCCTATTATTGATTTTTCTCACTTTTGGTCCCCCCATTTCCAAATCCTGGATTTTAGTCCCTTAAGTTTCATTTTATGAGGATTTTGGTCCCCCATCCCAATTTTGACCCAACTGTTCATGTACGGTCGTGTACTGTTCATTTTGTCCATACATGAACAGTGCATGTCCGTACATGAACAGTTGGGTCAAAATTGGGATGGGGGACCAAAATCCTCATAAAATGAAACTTAAGGGACTAAAATCCAGGATTTGGAAATGGGGGGACCAAAAGTGAGAAAAATCAATAATAGGGGAACTAAAACTGCATTTAAGCCTTTTAGTTTTTATCTAACTTTGTATATAGATGGTGACTCCTTTTTTTGTATGTATTGTTGACGCCATTTGAGACATATTTAATGTATATTCATCATTAATTGTATAACAATTGGGATCACTTTTAAGAAAACTCTTAACCTCTTAATAATTTTGTCCATACATAAAACAACACTAAACATGTTCTATTTGGTCTGTGGGGCGTGTCCAGAGATGCATATCTGGATTAGCCCCGATTTTACTACAAATATACAAAGCTACATCTCCGTAGAAACCCATATGTTATAAAAAATAAAGTGATTCCTGGTATGCATATCCGAAATATTCTCTGAGATAAGGTTAGGGTTTCTAAGGTCCATAATGATCTAAAACTAGTATAAATAAAGGGTTTTTCATGTCACGTTGTTTACAGAAACACACCATACCATAATGAACATACATTGACATGTAGTATTTGTCTACTTCAACGGCGTGAATCACTCACTTGAATTTAAGGTCACATAGTACACCCCTCTTGTAGATCTGAAATCAATACTTGAGAATCGCCTACAATACTCAGACAATTAAAAACTTGTGAAACTCGAGTACCGTTCACCCTCGATTGAGAATTAAGTTAAGTTTCAGTTTGACAAGTTTGAGCTGAAGACAGATAAAAATTTAAGGGTTATGTGAAATACATTTCAACATTACAAAACAAATAGACTAGTTAAAGTGGACCATGAAGAAGAAAAAAAAGCCATTGAGATTTGCAATTTGCGTTGGCTAAGGCGGTACTATTCTTCAAAGGAGGACCATGAAAATATATGTTTCTTTTTTTCTTTTCTTGGAAATGATTGAGCTACCAAGATAAAAGTGGAATTCGGTTGTGAAACGTCATGTTTTGGAACAGGCTCCCTAATCATAGTCTATAAATCATGTTGCTTTTTTGCCTTAAATAGTAATTATTGAGCTAATGATCTTTTGATGTAGCGAAGGATTCGAAAAGCAGCCTGTAGATGGACTTTAGTTAGGTTGGAATGGTGTTGACTTAACTTGCAAACAACATAGCAAATATCAGGTTTGATGTGTGCTAAGTAAAGAAGTTTACCAATAAGAGGATTAAATAAAAGAGAAGAGAGGTCATATTGAATCTTGTGATTTATATGTAAAAAAGTTTATTAAATTATTTTAGTTAAGTTATTTGTGAATTCTTTGTGATTTATATGTGTGTGAATAGATAAATAAGAGGGTGGGGTGTATGTCCTATAGATAGAGGTGTAGAGAATAAGTTGTGACTTGTTGGAGTTGATAGAAACTATTTATAAATTATTTAGAATCTTGATAATTAGAATAAAGAGTATTTTAATTAAATTATTTAAATAGATAAGTGTGATGGGGTGTGTGACTGTGAGGGGAGAGTGTAGAGAGTAATTAGAAGTTGGTAGGTTTTGTTTAGAATTATTTTACTAATTAAAATAATGCTCTAGTTTTATTATTTAAATAAAATAATGAGATAAAAGGAAAATAGGAGTTTGTAGAGATATTGAGGACAAGGTGGGATTTAAGGAAAAAGGTGAGGGTAAGGTAGGAATATTCTAATGAGGGAATTAGTTTTTTATTTTAAAAAGAAAGTTTAGAGGAAAGAGTTTTATCAGTATGTAGAAAAAGAGGCAATAAGAGAGAAAGAGCTAGGGCAAAGAGAAGAACAAGAGGAAAGCTAGAGTTTTGGGAGAAGGGACCATAGAGATTGTTTGCTTTTGTTGGAATCATAGGGTAAGACATAAGAATAACTTTTAATAAAAAGGGATTATGCATGAGGGGTAGGGTAGACGAGTCATTAACCTCTAATAGGGATTGTGTAAATTCTATTTTGTTGTGATGTTGTTGTATGATTTTTTTTTTGTGCTCTGTTGAGTGATATGTGTGCATTCTTGGATTTTGATTCGATACATATGTTGATGACTTTAATAAGACAAGGTTAATGTGATAACCCTGTTGATGCCATGTTCTTGAATACCTTTTATAAGGTTAGTAATAACTATTTATTTTTGGGATTTCTACCTTGCCTTGTAATTGTGTGATGATTCGTGTTTGTTCCCTTTCGGGTGAATTTTCCTAATAATAATTGATTCATGATATATACCTATTTGGAGTCTGATAGGTGTGTTTTTGGGGGCAGTTAGAACTCAAATGGATGAAATAGACGAGTTTTAAAATATGTTCAATCGGGAGGAAAGCGTAGAAAATTGCAGGTAGACATAGGAGAGGATTGACCACCTTATTTCAGACATAACTTGAGTTTCAGGACTCAGATTCAGGCACGATTAAAAGTGTTGGAAAGATAACAGGATAATCCTTCTTTTAAAGTAGAGAAATTGGGTAGGGGCGCTACAACAATAGTATTTTACTGGTTTTTATACCAAAGGCGTAGTCAATTTTAGCCCAACGCTGGTCATCTTGTTTCAAGTGAAGCAATTGTATGCTAAGTTGTCAAAGTGTGAGTTTTGGTTAGAAAAAGTTAGTTTTCTTGACCAAGTTATTTCTAGTGTAGGTATTGTGATGGATCCGTCAAAAGTTAATGATGTGTTACAGTGGGAAACTCCGAAGTTGGTTACTGAGATTCGAAGTTTCCTTAACTTAGCTGGTTATTATCGCAGGTTTATAGAAGGTTTCTCAGAGTTTGCACTGCCTTTGACTCAGTTGACTCGAAAGGGTTAAGCTTATGTGTAGGATGTTGCGTGTGAAGATGGTTTGTAGAACTCAAGAAAAAGTTGACGACTGCTCCAATTTTGATTTTGCCAAACCAGGTTAAACCGTTTGTAGTTTTTTTTATCCGTTAAAGATGGGTTTAGGCGACGTGCTGATGTAGAATGGTTAGGTTGTGGCTTACACTTCTTAGCAGTTAAAGGTTCATGAGAGGAATTATCCTACGCATGACCTAGAGTTAATGGTTGTGATTTTTGTATTAAAAATTTCGAGGCATTACCTTTTGGGTTCTAGGTTTAAGTGTTCAGTGATCACAAAAGTTTGAAGTATCTATTCAACCAGAAGGAGTTGAACATAAGGCCGAGAAGATGGCTTGAGTTGTTGAAAGATTTTGATTTTTGGTCTTAATTACCATTCGGGTAAGGCTAATGTCGTAATTAATACGTTGAATAGGAAGTCTTTGAAAATGTCGATACTTATGGTTTGAGTTTTGGAATTGATTGAGCAAATCAGAGACATGAGTTTAGTATGTGCAGAGTGAAATTGGGTAAGTTGAAGCTGACCACTGACATTCTTAATGATAACAAAGAAGGACATAAGATCGACTTGGGATTAATTAACCGGTTAGTGTTGATCAATCGAGGTGAATATGGTAACTTCAGGATTGATGAGAATGGTGTAATGAGATTCAGAGACAGATTTTGTGTTCTAGATGTGCCAGAACATAAGAAGAGTATTCTTGAGGAAGGACATCGTGGTAAACTAAGTATCCATCCAGGTGCGACCAAAATGTATCAAGACTTGAAGAAGATGTTTTGGTGGCCACGGATGGAGAAAGAGGTTGTCGAATTCTTCTGTGCTTGTTTGACTTTCCAAAAGTCAAAAATTTAACATCAGAAGTTGTTGGGTCTGACGTAGCCGTTGAATATTCCTGAATGGAAATGAGATATTATTTCCATGGATTTTGTAATAAGTCTGCCGAGGACTTCTAAGGGATGTGATTCAATTTAGGCGATTGTTGATAGATCGACCATATCGGCTCATTTTATATCGATAAGGATCAATTATTCTTTGCAGAAGCTGGTTGAATTGTATATTCATGAGATCATGAAACTGTATGGTATTCTTTCAAGTATTGTGCCTGATAAAGATCTGAGATTCATATCGAGGTTCTGGGAGAGTTTGCAGACAACTTTGGGTACTAAGCTGAGGTTGAGTTTTTCTTATCGTCCGTAGATAGACAGTCAAACAAAGGGGACCATCCAATCGTTGGAAGATTTGCTGAGGGCTTGTATGCTAGAACAAGGATGTGCTTGGGATAGCTACTTGTCGTTGATTAAGTTTACCTACAACAAAAGTTATCATTGTAGTATTGGAATGGCACCGTACGAGGCATTGTATGTTATGAGGTGTAGGACTCCTTTGTGTTGGTATGAGTCAGACGAGATTTCTGTGCACGGAACTGAGATTGTTCATGAAACTACTGAGAAGATCAAGATAATCCAAGAAAAGATGAAAGCGTCGTAGAGTCATCATAATATTTACCATGACAAGAGGAGGAAAACACTTGAGTTCCAGGAGGGAGATCACATGTTTTTGATAGTTACACTGGTAACCAGTGTTGGTCGAGCTTTAAAGTCTCGAAAGCTCACGCCACATTTTGTTGGTCCGTACCAGATTTTACTAAGGATAGGAGGGGTGGACTATCGGATTTATTTGTCGCCGCTGCTTGATAATGTTCATGATGTGTTACATGTGTCTCAGTTGAGGAGATACATTTTGGATCCGTCTCATGTGATCCATGTGGATGATGTGCAAGTGAGAGATAACCAGACTGTTGAGACATCACCCATACAGATAAAGGATCGGGAAGTAAAGCAGTTATGTAGTAAAGAGTTTGCTTTGGTGAATATAGTATGGGGAGGACCAGCTGGTAGGCGCATGACTTGGGAGCACGAGAAGCAGATGAGAGAGTCATATTTGACTTTGTTTTCCTCAGGTAATTTTCAAGGGCAGAAATTTCTTAAGTGGGGGAGTGTTGTAACACCCCAAAACTTGATTAAAGTATTTAATATAATAGTTGTGTTTTTATTTAATTATTTGGTGTGTGGTATAATTATTTAAAATTATATAAATGTATTTGATTTGTTGTGAGCAGTAATTAATTAAGGGTGGGTCATAATGGTGTATGACTTTGAGATCAAGGTTTTAGAGAGAATGAAGGCTATTTAGGATTAAATAGAATTAATTTAATTATAATTGAATGATAGTAGATTATTTAATTTATTTTAATTAAATGGAAAATAATCATTTTGGGGTGGAAAGTGTGAATTGTAGAGAATTAAAATAAATAATGTAAGGTAGTAATAAGTTGGGCCTTAGTGGAATACTAGAAAGATAGAATTAGGTTTTTTATTTATAATGAGAGAAGTAAGGGAAACAGTTCACAGTACGTGAAACTTTTGGAAATAGAGGAAAAGAGGAAAGAGTAGAGAAAATCAAGGGAAACCTATGGAGAGCTCTAGGAAGGAGAAGCCATAACCAAAAGCTTGGATTTTTTTTCTGGAATTCAGGTAAGTGTGGGAATTTGGTTCAATAATAGGGGTATGATGAAAGGGTAGAATATTATTTCAATTTTCTTTCGAATCATGATGATAATATTGTATTTGATATGAAATTGTATGGATTATGTTCATGTGTATGGATTATGTTCATGTATATTGATAAGTTGTTGTGGTGTGCATAAATCAATTGAATCATGAGGAAATTGGTGTGAATTAGATGTTTAAGGGCATGAGTTTGATGAGTGATTCGTGAAGAAATTGTTGAAAAGTTGTGTTAATTGAGATAATGGTCATATTTTTCTTGATAAAATTGTATGGAGCGGATTTTGTGTGTTGGAAAAATTCCTACTGGTTTAATATTGGAAGAAAATCACGTTACAGGGGAATTGAGATTTTTGTGTAACTACACAATAACAATCAATTGCAGAGAAAATCAATCAATTGTCACGCTTTAAAAACACGCTTTTTTTAGGATTTATCTTGATGACAATTGGTTGTCACTGTAACAGTTCTGAAAAATAATTCTATTTTTGGAAACTATGACATGCTTCGACGGTTTTCCTCACAACTTTTTAAATGTATATCCAAATGAAGTTCCATTTGAAGTGTTAGGAAGCTAACAATCAGATCTATAATATGATAGTGATAGGTGAAATGTTTAAATATTATTCCTATTCCTTCTATGTTAATGAAGTTATTGATTTATATGTTCGGTGAACGAATCGTTGCTTTGTTGTGATAATGTCGTGTGATAATGATGTTGTTATGTTGATATTGTTATGAAGATGTTGTTAACGATGTTGTATGTTCAAATATATGCATGCTATTTTGATGGTGATGATGTTGTTGGTAGCATACATGGTCAGAAGAGGGTCCCACGTGTATGTGTTGGTTTTAAATGATTGAGAGCCCATGCATTCATGTTGTCTGAACTTCAGTTCTTTATGATAAGCCTCGATCCTATGGTGATGGTTCAGGTGTGAGTAGATAATTCCTATAGTAAGGGATTAGTGAAGTGTTACCTATGGTGATGGTAGCAATTGGGTGTGCTTCGGTTCCAAGAGGGAATCAATTCTTTGGTGGGGATCGTGGAGTGAAATGGACCTAAGTGTTCATAATTTGGTACCACATATATGTTGAGTCAGTTTTTAAGTACATTTGCATTTGTGTTAAATTTAGTGATTGTTTTGGTGTGATGGTGTGAATGATAATACTTGATATATGTTTATGTTGATGTAGTTGGTGCATGATGTTGTTAATTGATATACTTCCAATTGTCTTTACCGCTAATTATTGAATTGTGTTCTCACCCTTCTGTTTGAATGTTTCCTTTACATGCGCATCATGCAGATACTCATGAGTAGCATTGTTGAAGTAGCTAGAAGATATCTCTTTGGGTTACTTCTTTATTTTGTCGCTTTTACTAGTGGTATCTTGGTCTAATCATGTAACATCCGATTGGGTTAAACGTTTGTTTTATTCTTTAAGTCTGAGTATGTTAAAGTTATAAGAATAATTTTGTTATTGGCCATTCTTAAGATGTAGAGTTGATTGATTACAACTCTTTTATTTTGTTATTAGAATTAAAGTTTGAGACTAAATGTCTTTACTTACTTTATCTTCCATAATTGTTGACGATAATTCCGCTGCATGATACTTTAAAATGGAAGTGAGCGTGCGATGACAGGGTATGAATGTCTTATTAGGTGAATATGTAATACCGATTAGATGAGATGGATGTCGTGTCAATATCCCAGGTATGATTCAGACAAGTTGGATATCGTGTAAACATCTTTATTACAAATGTGTGTATTGAAATTTACTGTTGAAACCCGTGTTATGGAGCAGGTCGTGTATTTTATTAATGTGTGGCACCCTATGTGGTTATATTTTATATTTAAATTATGTGATAAATTAGTTGCGGGGTTTAGGGTGTTACATTAGTGGTATCAGAATAGGTCGTTCCATCCATCCAGGTTTTTGAATGTTGTTTATTCCTTAGTGTGTGATATGTGTGTGAAGCACTGTCGGTGCTTGCTGGTTTTTCTAACCACTTGTCTATAAGAGAAGGTTTGAAGCAAGTAGGGGAGAAGCTTTTTCTTCACTAAGATATTTCACGTGTGGAGAGTTGGTACAGTGCACCGCTGATTGCAAAAGTGCAGGTGTTGTTGAGGTGTTGTTGTTTCACGAACCCGAAGAGAGTGCGGATTTGAGATTCCTGTGTGTCGGTCAGGTTTAAGTGTTCTTGAATGGGGATGATCAGGTACTTGTATGATTCTCCTCTCTGAGTGTAATGGGCGATATAGTGGCAGCTGATATTCCTGTTGTGTGTGAGTTTCCTGATGTTTTTCCTGGGGATGTTTGCGATTTACCGCCAGAGTGGGAAGTTGAATCAACTTGATGCTATCCATGTAATGAACTAGTTAGAGTTCAATTATGTTCATATTGAGTTTTACACCAAGACAATGATGCTTTCAGAGTTCATAGAGGCGAATGATTTGTTTGTATTTGTTAAGCAAGTAGATGAATATGTGAAGGACGGGGCAATGGTGTTAGATTCATTGGATACTAAGAGTAAAGGAGTAGTTATTGAGCTTCCTTTCGTTTGTGAATTTCCAGAGGCGTTTCCTAAAGACATCATTGGATTGCCATCAGAGCGTGAGGTAGATTTCACAATCAACTTAATACCAGGTACGAGTGTGGTTTCTATGGCTCCGTATCGGATGTCTGCTGTAGAGTTGAGTGAATTGAAGAAGCAACTAGAGGATTTTCTTGAGAAGAAGTTCATTCAGCCTAGTGTTTCACCGTGGAATGCGCCAATGTTATTGGTAAAGAAGGAAGATGGTAGTATGCGTTTGAGTGTTGACTACGGATAGCTGAATAAAGTCACTATCAAGAACAACTATCCGCTTATGAGGATTAATATTTGATGGGTCAATTAGTAGTTTCATGTGTCGTCAGAAAGATTGATTTGAGATCAAGATATCATCAGATTCGTGTGAAGGTTGGAGAGATTCCAAAGTCTGTATTCAGAACGAGGTACATTCATTATGAGTATTCAGTGTTGCTATTTGGTGTGTGTAATGCTCATGGTGTGTTCATGGAGTATATGAATAGAATTTTCATCAGTACTTGGATAAGCTTGTAGTAATGTTTATCGATGATATTCTAATTTATTTGAAGATGGATGAAGAACATGCTGAACATCTGAGACTTATGTTAAAGTTGTTGCAAGAGAAGCGATTGTATGCTAAGTTGTCAAAGTGAGCTTTCTCGACCAAATTATTTCTAGTGTAGGTATTGCGGTGGACTCGTCGAAAATTGATGTTGTGTTACAGTGGGAAACTCAGAATTCTGCTACCAAAATTCGAAGTTTCCTTAGCTTAGCTGGTTGTTATCGTAGGTTCATAGAAGGCTTCTCAAAGTTTGCACTACCTTTGACTCAGTTGACTCGAAAAGGTCGAGCTTATGTGTAGGATGTTGCATGTGAAGAGAGTTTGTAGAACTCAAGAAAAAGTTGACGAATGCTCCAACTTTGAATTTGCCAAACCCGGTTGAATTGTTTGTAGTTTTTTATGATGCGTCAAAGATAGGATTTGGTGGCGTGCTGATGTAGAATGGTCAGGTTGTGGCTTACACTTCTCGACAATTAAAGGTTCATGGGAGGAATTATCCTATGCATGACCTAGAGTTAACAAATATGGTTTTTGTATTTAAAATTTGGTGGCATTACCTGTTTGGTTCCAGGTTTGAAGTGTTTAGAAATTGCAAAGGTTTGAAGTATCTATTCGACCAGAAGAAGTTGAACATGATGCCGAGAAGATGGCTTGAGTTACTTAAAGATTTTGATTTTTGGTCTGAATTACCATCCGGGTAAGGCTAATGTTGTAATTGATGCATTGAGTAGTAACTCTTTGCACATGTCTATACTTATGGTTCGAAAGTTAGAATTGATTGAGCAACTCAGAGACATGAATTTTGTATGTGAAGAGTGAAATTGGGTATGTTGAAACCGACCAGTTACATTCTTGATGAGATCAGAGAAGGATAGAATATCGACTTGGGATTGATTAACCAATTAGTATTGATCGATCGAGGTGAAGGTGGCGACTTCAGGATTGATGAGAATGGTGTAATGAGATTCAGAGACAGAGTTTGTGTTATAGATGTGCCCGAACTTAAGAAGAGCATTCTTGAGGAAGGACATCGTGGTAAGCTAAGAATCCATCCAGGTGCGACCAAATTGTATCAAGACTTGAAGAAGATGTTTTGGTGGCCAGGGATGAAGAAAGAGGTTTCTGAGCTCGTTTATGCTTGTTTGACTTTCCAAAAGCTAAAGATTGAACATCAGAAGTCGTTGGGTCTGATGCATCCATTGAATATTCCTAAATGGAAATAGGATATTATTTCCATGGATTTTGTGATAGGTCTTTCGAGGACTTCAAATGGATGAGATTCAATTTGGGTGATTGATGATAGATTGACCAAATCGACTTATTTTATACTGATGAGGATCAATTATTCTTTACAGAAGCTAGCTGAATTGTATATTCATGAGATTGTGAAACTGCATGGTATTCCTTCAAGTATTGTGTGTGACAGAGATCCGAGATTCACATCAAGGTTTTGGGAGAGTTTACAGAAAGCTTTGGGTACTAAGCTAAGGTTGAGTTCTTCTTATCATCCATAGACAGACGGTCAAATAGAGAGGATTATTCAGTCGTTGGAAGATTTGTTGAGGGCTTGTGTGCTAGAACAAGGAGGTTCTTGGGATGGCTACTTGCCTTGGACCGAGTTTACCTACAACAATAATTATCATTCTATTATTGGAATGGCACTGTACGAGGCATTGTATGGTAGGAGTTATATAACTCATTTGCGTTGGTATGAGTCAAGCGAGAGTGTTGTGGTCAGACCTGAGATTGTTCATTTGATGACTTAGAAGATCAAGATGATCTAAGAAAAGATGAAAGCATCGCAGAGTTGTCAGAAAGTTTACCACGACAAGAGGAGCAAAGCACTTGAATTCCAGGAAGGAGATCACGTGTTTTTGAGAGTTACGCTGGTAACTAGTGTTGGTCGAGCTTTGAAGTCTCGAAAGCTTACGTTGTATTTTGTTGGTATGTACTAGACTTTACAGAGGATAGAAGAGGTGGACTATAATATTGCTTTGCCGCCGCTGCTTGCAAATCTTCATAATGTGTTTCATGTGTCTCAGTTGAGGAGATACATTCGGGATCCGTCTCATGTGATCCAAGTGGATGATGTGCAAGTGAGAGATAACTTGACTGTTGAGACATCACTCATACGGATAGAGGATCGGGAAGTGAAGCAGTTGATTTGTAAAGAGATTAGCTTGGTGAAGGTAGTTTGGGGAGGACCAGCTGGTAGGAGCATGACTTGGGAGCGTGAGGAGCGGATGAGTGAGTCGTATCCGACTTTGTTTTCCTCAGGTAATTTTCGAGAGCGACAATTTTTTAAGTGGGGGAGAGTGGTAACACCCAAAAACTTAATTAAAGTATTTAATATAATATTTGTGTTTTTATTTAATTATTTGGTGTGTGGTATAATTATTTAAAATTATATAAATGTATTTGATTTGTTGTGAGCAGTAATTAATTAAGGGTGGGTCATAAGGGTGCATGAATTTGAGATTGAGGTTTTAGAGAGAATGAAGGCTATTTAGGATTGACTATAACTTTTTTAATAATAATTGAATGATAATAGATTATATCATTTATTTTAATTAAATGGAAAATAATGATTTTGGGGTGGAAATGTGAATTGTAGAGAATTAAAAGAAATAATGTAAATTAGGAATAATTTGGGCCTTAGTGGAATATTAGAAAGATAGAATTAGGTTTTTTGATTTATAATGAGAGAAGTAAGGGAAAAGTTCACAGAACGTGAAACTTTTGGAATTGAAGGAACAGAGGCAAGAGTAGAGAAAACACAGGGAATCCTATGGAGAGCTCTAGAAAGGAGTAGCCATAATCAAAAGCGTGGATTTTTTTTCTGGAATTCAGGTAAGGGTGGGAATTTGGTTCAATAATAGGGGTATGATGAAAGGGTAGAGTATGCTTCATTTTTCTTTCGAATCATGATGATAATGTTGTTTTTGATATGCAATTGTATGGATTATGTTCATCTGTATTGATATGTTGTTGTGGTGTGCATAAATCAATTGAATCATGAAGAAATTATTGAAAAGTTGTGTTAATTGAGATAATGGTCATATTCTTCTTGATTAAATTGTATGGAGAGGATTTTGTGTGTTGGAAAAATTGTTGTTGGTTTAATATTGGAAGAAAATCACATTACAGGGGAGAAATTGGGATTTTTGAATAACTACATAGTAA
Organism: Lathyrus tuberosus; assembly: GCA_022829125.1. Lineage (NCBI taxonomy): Eukaryota > Viridiplantae > Streptophyta > Magnoliopsida > Fabales > Fabaceae > Lathyrus > Lathyrus tuberosus. The sequence goes on along the minus strand of JALAZF010001063.1, from coordinate 229,918 downwards.
CAATCGATTACATAGAAAAGCAATCGGTTGTCACGCTTTAAAAACACATTTTTTTTGGGTTTTGGCTTGATGACAATCGGTTTTCACTGTAACAGTTTTGAAAAATAATTCTGTTTTTGGAAACTATGACATGCTTCAACTGTTTTCCTCCTAAATTTTTAACTGTATATCCAAATGAATCGTCGTTGAAGTGTTAGAAGGCTAACACTCAGAGCTATAATATGATAGTGATAAGTGAAATGTTTAAGTATTATTCCTATTCCTATTATGTTGATGAAGTTATTAATTTTTATGTTTGGTTAACAAATTGTTGCATTATTGTGATAATGTTGTGTGATAACGATGTTGTTATGTTGATACTGTTATGATGATAATGTTAATGATGTTGTATGTTTAAATATATGCATGCTATTTTGATGGTGATGATGTTGTTTGTGGCATACACGGGCAGAAGATGAGCCAATATGTGTGTTGTTGTTGCATGATTGAGAGTCCATGCATTCATGTTGTTTAAACTTCAGTTATTTATGATGAGCCTCGATCCTATGGTGATGGTTCGGGTGGGAGTAGCTAATTCCTATGGTGGGGGATTAGTGAAGCGTTACATATGGCGATGGTAACGATTGGGTATGCTCCGGTTCCAAGAGAGAATCTATCCTATGGTGGGATCGTGGAGTGAAATGAACTAAAGTGTTCATAATTTGGTACCACGTGCATGTTGAATCAGTTGTTGAGTACATTTGCATTTGTGTTACATTTGGTGATTGTTTTGGTATGATGTTGTGAATGAGAATACTTGATATATGTTTATTTCGATGTTGTTGGTGCGTGATGTTGTTAATTGATCTACTTCCAATTGTCTTTGCTCCTAATTATTGAATTGGGTTCTCACCCCTTCTATTTGAATTTTTCCTTTACATGGGAATCATGCAGATACTCGGGAGTAGCATTGCTAAAGTATGTTGAAGATAACTCTTGGGTTTACTTCCTTATTTTTCCGCTTTTACTAGTGGTACCTTGCTTTAATCATCTAACACCAGGTTGGGTTAAATGCTTGTTTTATTCCTTATGTTTGAGTATGTTAAAGTCATAAGACTAATTTTGTTATTGAGCATTCTTAAGATGTTGAGTTGATTTATTACAAATTTTTTATTTTGTTATTAGAATTGAAGTTTGAGACTAAATGTCGTTACTTACTTTATCTTACATATTTGTTGATGAGAATTCCGCTGCGATGATACTTTAAAATGGAAGTGAGCGTGCGATGACAGGTTATGAATGTCTTATTATATGAATATGTGATACTGGTCATATGAGATGGATGTCGTGTAAACATCCCAGGTATGATTCAGACAAGTTGAATTTCGTGTAAACATCCTTATTACAAATGTGTGTATTTAAATTTACTGTTGAAACCCGTGTTACGGAGCAGGTGTTGTGTTTTATGAATGTGTGACACCCTATGTGGTTATATTTTATATTTAAATTATGCGATAAATTAGTTGCAATAGGGTTGAACTGAAATGAGTAAATCTGAAGTTTCGTAACTTTGTTGGAGGTACGATTAAACGCATTTGAAAGAGGATTTAAATATCTTTGAGATTGGAGATTTTCATAATTTTATCATAAGTCTTTAATTTTTAGTGATATTTTGAAGTTAGACATTTTAGAGTTAGGTTCCGAGCACTACTACAAAACGCGAAAACAACAACGACATGGTCACCACGGTTCTTCCCTACACCGTAGTGGCATCTCTAAACTAAGGCGCTATCATTTTATTTTTGTTTTTTGATTAAAAATTATTTGTATATAACAACGGTTGAGGAGCCAACCGTGGTGATACCATCAATCTTTCATGGGTTCGAACCTCAGCGCCCTCACATATATTATTCCTTTAATGTTAAGGCGCACCTTTTCTTTTTTATTTATTTTTAAATAAAATACTTAGAGGGTTATGACTACAGTTGTTGAATTCCACCGTTGTGATATATTTTATTTTTTTTATTTAAAATTTTTAATTGTAAATTTAACTCTAGCGCTTCTTTATGAAATTTCACTATGAAAGTAATATATCATAACGGTTGCTAGTATTGGCCGTGGTGGTAGCTTTATAATAATATACACTCTTAGTTAGCTTATCTCTTCAGTATCATTTTTCCATTGATAATAGAAACTAGCTGACGAAACAATACCCGATTTTAACCCTAAACCCTAACGTTCAATACTCTGAAACAATACACGATTTCAACCAAAACACCATCGTTCACCCTAGCTTGTCTCTTCAGTATCCATTCTTCACTGTGTATTTGTCATTTTAGTCATCATCGTCAAGGAGGTTGACAAGACCATCACGATCGTGACGTCGAGAAGAAGAGTACACCATCGAGAAGGAAGACAACAACAACACAGTTGTTGCCGTAAGGACGGAAGACAACACCAACATCAACATCATTTACTTAGTCATCACGTTTAGGGTACGTAAAATATTTTCGCCATGCATCTACAGTAAACTTCATTTGCCATTGTTGTGGTTGTTGTTGTTTATGTGGTGGTTGTTGTTTATGTTCTTGTTGTTGTTTTTGAACATAGATGTTAACCTTGTCGAGTTCTACATCAGATACTAGCGAAGAAACTCAAACAAATGAGAGTTGTGCGAATGAAACTCAAACAAATGATTCTCTATAGGAAAGATCACAAAGAGGTGTCACAATGATGCCCCAATTCAAATCACTCCGCAACTCATCAAGTGAAAAAATTCCGATCGAGTTTAATTCATTCTACAGAGTAGTGGATTGTGAACATTACTCTACTTTTAAGAGTTATGTTGCATTCCTTGCACGTAGCAAAGTGAGTATACTGATAGATGATTGGAAACAAGTAGATGATAAAGTCAAAGAAAGCATATGGACAGACGTTAAGGTATTACATACTATAATTTTCATATACTCAATATCACTACCTATAATTTCTAATACATACTTATATATTGATTTAAATGTAGTTGAACTTTGAGTTTACCGATGACTCAAAGTTGAAAAAAAAAAGTGGATATCTTATTCGGGTACTCGTTGGAGGGGATTTAAGTCATAGCTCGCTGCTGACTACATTAGGAAGCCTAAGAGCGGTCTTGCTCGTTCATGGATTCGATATGGTTTTATATCGAAGAAGCAATGGAACAAGTTTGCGAAGATATGTCGTTCTGAGGAATTCAAGGTTAATACTAGTCTTATGTAAACTTTAATGTTATGCTAATGAGTTATAGATACTAATCATATATATTTTTCACTATGTTAATAACAGCTTAAAAGCGAAGTAGTATTACAAAACAAGGCAAAGAACATGTACCCCCATAGATTGTCTCGTGGGGGTTACAGGAAACATGAGAAAAGAATCATGCTTGATAAACAAACACAAACAAGAGATGATCGCATCTCATCTCCACCGTCAATACATGAGAAATGGAATATGGCTTGATTAAGACCAAATGGAGAGTACAACTCTGAGGCGTCAAGAGTCGTTGCTAAGAAAATTGTAAGTATGAATTGTTTTGCTTATGTTATTTGTTATTTAAATGCGTTGGTAACAATATATATAAGTTGCTCATGTTGTGTAGGATAAGTTGGTTGAGGCGGCTCGTGAAGGCACATTTGTTCCAGAAGCACGACATGACATATTAGTAGAAGTTGTCGAAATAGATGAGCATGATGGGCGTGTCCATGGTGTTGGAGAAGGTATCGGCTTGAGGACATTCTTTGGGTGTCAAAGAAAAAGTACCGAAAGCCCAGAATTTATTGCACAAAGACAAAATATTGAGAATGTTGAGAAGCAATTAGAAGAGCAAAGGAGGATGTTAGAAGAGGAGAAGGAAAAAAAGGAGAAAGATATGGAAAGGTTTCAAGAGTTATATTCGGTATGTGCTTTACTTGAGATGTTAGTGTTTTATCGGAAATGTGTGATATATATTTTGTTTATTTTTGTTTTATGTTCTAATTGAATATTATGATATAGAGATTAAGTGAAAACCTCGAACAACGTACAAATAAAGATCACCGTTATGTTGATGGTGATGATGATGATGATCAAACTCCAAGTAGAAATGTTGTACGTCGTGCTTCTACCAAAGGAAGTAATTGTTCAGCCCCTCCCCCCATCCAGATAACCGCAATGACATAATGGACCCTAACGCAAATGAAATCACCACGCTATACTTGAACGTTGTGATGATAAATGATACGTAACCTCTCTCGCTAGAACATTGTCCATGTTTGGAGTTATTCTATTACAGTCTTGAGGATGTAAGGGATTTTCTCGGTGGATATAAGTGGTTGGACGTAGGGATATTGCAAGTCTGGTACACATAAGTATATAGTTGAATGTACATGTTATTATAGAACATTATCATTTTTTATATTTTCTCCCTTAATTTATTCATTTTCTTTAACCATTTAGGTACATTCACCGTGTTTGTATAGAGTTAAACAAATCAAGTCTTTATGGAATCATGGATCCACTTTTTATTGGATGGGCGTTTAATCAACCAAGAGACATTCTAGAGTACTTGAAAAAATGGTTAAATGAGGGAGGAAAAGAATGTTACTTAGCATCATTTCTCTGTTCGTAAGTATTTTTGTAATTGACTTTTATGTATTATATATTTAGTTTTGTTTTAGCAAATACTAATAATATATATATATATATATATATATATATATATATATATATATATATGCTTGTGTTTATTCAGTGGTCATTGACAATTGTTCATCATATAATTTAGGACGAATACGGTAACTGTGCTGTGTTCCTTGTATGATCCACTCAAAAAGAAAATGAAAGAGATTATTAATTCTTAAGTGTATGTTTAGTTAATTTTTTTTGACATTGTAATTAGTTTATCATGTAATATGTTAAATTCATTTTCAATGTACAGTGTTGTGGAGCAAGTGAATATGATGAACAATGTTAGAAGAATGCTCTCATGGATCTTTCCTAAAGTAAGTTGCCCGGTTACCTGTTTCTTTCATTTACATTTATGCGTGGTTATATTCATGTAATTATTGCTTAAATTTGTAGACGAGGAGACAACCCGGGACTATGAGTGTGAGTATTATGTCATGAAACACATGTTAAACATTGTCCTTGCAGACATTGTTGATTCATGAGATAAGGTATATATGTCATAAAATGTTAACATATATTAATATATAACTTGACTATTGAATTATTATCATGCATGATATTCAATTTTTTGCTCTTTCTTATGTAGATGTTTAACGACGAAACCCCATTACCTGTCAAGGATTTTGTATATCTTCCTAAACGTTTGGCGTATATCCACAATGTGCTTAAGGGTCCTGCTGTTTGATCTACTGAAATATGTTAATGACTTATTTTCTATTTTGATGATGTGAATATTACTTTTAACTTAAACATATTTTACATTTTGATGTAAATATTAATTTTGGCTTTTGATGCAGAATGTTAGCTGTTTTTTATGCTCTTTATGCTTGGTTAACAAAAATACAGGTTGTTGTAAATTCTCTGATATGGTTATAATAGTTACAGGATAAAAAATGGGAAGAATTTGAAAAACAGAGAATTGTATATTTAAAATAGAGGAAGTTTTGACAACAGTTATAAAACCTAACCGCGGTTGTATATTAAACGCTGACCAGAATAATATAAATTACAATAGTTCTATCATAACGGTTGGTTTAACCAACCATTTTGATATGGCGCGCTCTTTCTAGAATACAACAACGGTTGCAGGACCGTGATTGTAAGTACCACATATACAACGACACTCTACATAACAACGCCTGGTCCCAAGTAATTATATATCTTTCCCAACCGTTGTTAAATGTCTTTACCCTAGTAGTGGAGATTTAAGCAATTTTGAGTGTAGTGACCTTTCGTTACCTTTTTTAAGAGTTTAAGAGTCCTATTTTATTTGGTTAGAGTTGTTATAGAATTGTCAGAGTTGCTTTTGAGTTGTATAAAGTTGGAGATTAGAATATATGATACACTTGAGTTGAACTTGGTGTATTGTTGACATTATAAGGTTACTACTTTTTAAGTGATATTTTTTGTGTTTAAGGCAGTTAAGGAAAAAGAGTTAAAACAGAGTTATTGAGTAATTAATAATAATATTTTTTATTTGAGTTGGAATATTTATTATTTAGAGTCATCAATAGAGTTGTTAGAACAATCAATTGAGTTCATAAGAGTTATCTTTAAGGGCAAGTGTTGCCAGTAGAGTATTTTTGAGCACTTTAGAGTTATTTTAAAGGTACATGGATTGTTGTACAATTGGTTATCGTTCCTTGGGAACTATGCTGAGTATAATTATATATTGAAATAACTTTTGAGATAGAAGAAATTAAGAGTATAGAAGAAATTAATAAAGATACTCAATTGAGATGTTTTGAACTCATAAGAATGTTATTTTTATTCTTTGGCTACCGTTGGATAGTGTCAGGGGCTGTTTGGCGTGATTTAATGATTAAAAAAAATTTAAGTGATTTTATTAATTATATTGAGTTAAATTATTATATGTGTTGGAGTTGTGTTGCCATGCTGAGTATTGTGTGAGTTGTTGTGGTAATCTAGGTGAGAGGATTGCGCGAGTTTGTTAATGCATGTATGTTAGGATCAGAAGATGACAACTCGATTTCGTATCGTACATTTTGATTCATTTCGCGCATTTCTACTTATCGTTTTATCAAGTCTTTACCATTTTCTATGCTATTTACTCGAGTTTTCCTTTGTTTTGCCTTGACAGGTGTCCTATCAGCAATGTAGAAGAAAAGAATGAAAGTTGAGCTGAAGAATGAAGAAAAAGCAGCAAAAGTGCAAGTTCTGGCCTCCTTAAAGGAATGGCGCTCGCCATGCCATAAGGAAGGCATTCGCCGTGCCCAAAAAGGAGGGAATCTCCTATTTGAAGCAATGGCGGTCGCCATTAAGCAGATGGCGGTCGCCGTTTGTGGCGGGAGCAGTTTTTCTGCAGTAGTTTGGCAGTTGTGCTCATTTGAAATTCAAATCCGAACCAGACTTTTTGGAGCCAAGGATTCTCTATATATAGACCCCTTTGGAGGGTAGTTTGAGCATCCAAGACGCGCGGAAGCGCTGCCGACATTCTGTTCTTAGTTTTAGGCAGAAAAGCACTTGTAAAAGTGACAATCACTCACATCGAGATATTGTCACAAATTCTATTCTTGTTTGTTTCTTGTACTCTTGGATCAATAATTTTGCCGTCATATTAATAGAAGATTATTTCAGTTTCGTTTTCGTTTAATTCAAGTCTCTGTTTATTTTCCCGCATTTACAGGTTCTTTATCTTTTCGCTTTGTTATTTTTGATATCGCATTCTATGATTGTGTAAGCATGATGTCCTTGATTATATTTACCACGCTTATGTCATTTTCATTTAATTCCATGTCTAATTAAATTGCCCTGAGTCTGGCGTATGAGGACCGTCGTTACCGACGGGACTCCGTAGAAAATAATAGGTACGAAATTATTATTATATGTCATTTTGGTTTTAATTTCCAAGTTTAATTTAAGTAGCTTTGTCACGAGAGTGAGAGGTTATTTAATATTGTTTTGTCACGGAGTGAATCAGATAGTGGGAATTAGGGATCATATCCAAATACAGCGAGAGCGCTTTAGATATTGTTTAGGATATTATTGGCTTTCAAAGTGTGTTTCTTAGTTACCGGGCGAGCGAGAGCAAAATCTTGGGATTAAGAAATATGTCTTTAGTTAAAACCGTGAGAGCGTGAGGCGGAGCCTTTAAGTCGGTATATTCTATGGAATAGGCGTATAATCACAATCAGTACCCGTTTTCTATAAGTCCCTTAGGTGCGTGGAAATCATATTTCGGGCTCGTTTTAGCATTATTTTTAAACCTTTAGTAATTAGCATTTATATTTTCGTTCGTACCATTTTAATCATAGCCTTAGCTTTACATCGCAGCAATAGATAACGGTAGGTTGACATTGGTCACTGTGGGTTCGACAATCTTTTATATTACTTCGATAAATCCGTGCACTTGCGGAGCATCAGAAGAGGGGTCTCACTACTACGAAAAACCCCTTTAACAACGGTTGAAAAATACATATAATAACGCAGATCAAGGCGTTGTTATGTTGAGTGTCGTGGTAAATGCGCTACTTATAATCACGGTCCTGGGACCGTTGTTGTATTCTGAAAGCGCGCAGTATATCACAATGGTTATGCTTAACAACTATTGTGATACATAAGGTACTGGGTTCGAAACCCAGTAATAGCAAATAAATTACATTATATCACGGTTAATATAGACAACCATCGTGGAAAGTACCCATAGTTTATTATATACCAATGTATATTGCTTGGTTTACCATACACCTATTTAAAGAAATACAACCATTAAAATTGGCAAAGAAGTATATAATCTGGAAATTAAACTATTCTTGAAAACCAACTTAAACACACCAATTTTTTTCAAATTGAATCTGTCTCATTCTGCACATTTTATGTTCTTTAACATATATACGGTTCAATGGTCTGACTCCTTCAATGCATCGATATCTTTTATTATAGTTTACCTCATCATCGTCGCTGTAGCACGATTTTCGTGACCGCGCACATCCGTCTGTGGGATTTCTTATGAACTGCAATGTGCCACATATGAACTTTTATATTTATCCTATTGATGCTTTAAAGGAAGGGAAAAAAAACCTAAACAAAACCTGCAAGAATGCAAATGTTAACAAAAACAAAATGCAAATAAAGAGAACTGGAATCGGGGGTTGGTTATACTAAGGGAAGCTATTAACACCCTAAGCATCCGTAGTACTCTACTGGAACCACTTGTATATATCTGTGCTATTATTACTTATTTGCTATTATTGAGAAAGAAATTATTGCTTTTGAGAGATGGAGAGAATTTAGAAATGTTTTTGTTGTTTTTTGAAATATATTTGAAGAAAATGGAAAGAGGAAGAAAAATTAAAAAATGGTACTCGCCAAGGATTGAGACCTTGTGCCTACGTATTCTCAAAAGCGAAATCAAAGCAGTCGTAGTTCGAAAATAAGGGAAAAGCTTGAAAGTAAAGTTTGTGAGAATTGATTGAAAGAGTGAAGAGATTAAAGATTGAGATATGAATATCCAGGAAAAACATCGAATGAAAATAGAAGGAATATCCGGGAAAGCGTCGGATGTAAAGAAAAGGAATATCCGGGAAAACGTCGGATGTTAAAAAAGAAAAAGGTTGATATAACGCTTTTAAGAAGCCTGAGAGTCCTTGTATGAAGCCCATGAGGAGGCTATGGGGAACTTTTAAGAAGTCTGTGGGTCCAAACCTAAGAAAAGTTCAAGGAAGGTTTCACCGGGAATAATCCTTTCTTTGTTGAACAGTTCTAGGGTTTGGGGAAATTCAAAAGAGGTTTCACCGGGAATTAATCCTCTTTGGGGAACTAAATTCCTTTGTATAAGTTTCTAAGTTTTGATAGTCTTGAGAAAAGTTTCTCCGAGAATAATGTCTTTCTCTGTTCCATATTGAATAAAGCCCAAGAGGAGGTAGACTGTATTGGGGGAAGTTTCCTATGAGGGAACTAGTTATTGACTAAGTTGTATTAAAAGGGATCCTTACTGTTTGACCTAAATCTAAACTGAGGATAATTTAAATGCTAAGAGAAACTTAAACAGATATGCACAAGTATATACAGATAAGTGAATTAACATGTATATAAACAAGTATGCATTGATTTGAAAAGGTGTTGGGTCTTACAAATTTGAAAAGAGGCCCATGGATGGTTTGTTTATTGTTTAAAACATTTATTTATGTGCACAGTGTTTTTGGGGCTTATAGCTCAAAGAGATGCCCAATTGGTCTAAGAGCAGTTTCACCGGGAATAATGCTCCTCTTAGTACCAATGTATGTGAATCTTCTTTTTATTAAAAGGATGCGATATGAATATCCGGGAAAACATCGGATAGAAGTAGAGACGTAAAAAATAAAAAGGTTGAAAATATCCGGGAAAACGTCGGATTGAAAGAGATAAAAATAAAAAGGTCTCTTGTTAAGATCTTACGATCTTATGCCTACGTATTCTCAACGGGATCTTGAGAAATCAGAGCGGTCGTAGTTCACCCTTATGGGGCACGAACTACAGAAAAGAAAATTTAAATCGCACGGTGGCGAGAGGGGAAATCTAACCTAAAGTTATCATGCTTGGTTGAATATCCTAATGTCTATCTTATTTCAAACCTAATCGAAATTGAAATTTGAACTAAGAGATCCTAAGGGAGCATGCATACGTGGCAAAACATCACAGTGAAAACAAATAGAAAGCACACGACAAAACATCGTGTAAAATAAACAGAAAGTGCACGGCAAAACACCGTGATAAAATAACAGACATTCAGGGCAAAGCATCGTGAGGCACAAAGAAAAAATACAATCACGGAAAAATATCGTGAAAAAGATAAACAGTCACAGCAAAGCATCGTGAAAAAATAATCATTGAAAGTATGCGGCAAAACATCGCGAGAAAAATACACAATCACGACAAAATATCGTGTAAGTGAAAATGCACACGGAGAACATCGTGTGATATCAAATAATCATGTCGTTATAAGGATCAAATTTTTAACAAGAGAAAATAAATAATCGATTTTAAAAATAAACATTTGAAGATAAATTCATAAAGAGATTAATATGCATATCAAATGAAATTAACAAACCAATTAATATGAAAATAATCAATTAATCAAATTAATAAAAATAAATTAATATCATAATTAACATATTTTAGTTATTATAATCAAATTAAACTAAACAAAATTATTAAAATAGAGATTGAATTAAAATAATAAAAAAATAAAAAAATATTGACGGGCCATGGAATAAATTAAAAGGTGTGGATATAAACTCATGTGGGCTGAGCCCAATCCATTTAAAATTTTAATTAAAACAAAACTAAACTAAACAAATATAAAAATTGAAACAAAAATGTCAGAAAACTCACCTCTTGAAGACCCTTTCCATTACGTGATTCCTGGCTTCTTCTTCCTCCGTCAATTCTGTCTTCGGCCGTATGCGAACTCCCTCCGTCCGCGATTCCTTCCGACGCAGCGATCTCCGGTTGTCTGCGAAATCCCTCTGTCCTCGATTTTAGTTCGTCTGCGCACTCCCTCCGTCGTGCGATCCTGCTTCCATTACGACTCTCTCCGTCTTTGTTTTGGTTTGATTCCCTCTGCGTCCGTGTTGTTACGATTGCGTGTTGCTCGGCCTTGTTTTGATTCTGATTGGTTTTGATTGCGTTTTCTTTTGCTCATTGTTGGAATATTTGAATTACGGTTTCGACAGTGAATCGTCGGAAATTGGTGAGGTCGTGTTGATGTTGTGGTTCGGTAAATATGTTGTACTTCTGTTTTGAATTGCAGGTTGCGAAACTGTTGTTGGAAATTGTTGGTTTGTATGTGTTTGAAGTTGATTTGAATTTGTAAGATTGATGAGGCTTTTGCGAACTCCCTGTCTGTTTCGATTCACAGCAATTTCTTCCGTATGCCAACTTCCATTTTCAATTTGCAGGTTGTTATGCGTTGTTGATGTTTCTGCGGAATTACGGTTCTGCTTCGATTTGTTCGTCGATTTCGCGTGTTGGCAAACCTTTGGCTGCAGCTGTGATTTGAATTGTAGCAGGTTCGTTGCTTTTCGATTTTCGATTTGTGTTCGGAATTGCTGTAGTTATTGTGTTCTGGTCCATCCATGACTTATCAGATTAAGGCTAATGAGCTTCCATTTCGTGCCTCGGTGTTATATCAATCACCGGATGGATTCAATCCGGTTGAACAGAACTGCGGGAAATTTTTGTCACGTGATGAAAGAATGCTGAAAGCTTTGTCCTTCTTTAAAGAATCAGCTGGTGGGGGAATATTAGCACAAGTTTGGGTACCCATAAAGCATGATGGTCAAATCTTCTTAAGCACTAGTGAGCAACCTTATTTACTAGATCAAATGCTTGTAGGGTATCGTGAAGTGTGTGTTGAGTGATATTTGAAAAAAAAAACAAAGTTGCAGAGAGAAAAAAAAATAGAAAGGTAGGACTTGTACTATATAGGGGTGTTCGCGGTGCGGTTTGGTTCGGTTTTGAGCATAAAAATCATCCTAACCGCGAGATAAAAATGCATGCGGTTCGGTTTGGTTCGGTTGGTTTTTAAAAATTCATCCAAACCAAACCAAACCAAATCAATGCGGTTCGAATCGGTTCGGTGGTTGCGGTTTATAGACTTCTTGAATACATATTGAACCTGAAATATTATCTAATATTTATAATTTTAAACAAGGAGCTTTGAAGGTTTATAGAATGAAGACAGGTTGATTAAGAGGTTCTATTATGCAAAATAGTAACATGTCAGATTCCATAAAATAAGTTAACAGCTGAACAAATATAATCCTCTTAGCATTTGCACTATTTGCTCGAAAACAGATGAACAGATGAATGTACTATTTTACAAAGAGAGAAAAAGGGAATAAGAACAAAGATGCTGAAATCCAAAACCAAGTTTAAGTACATAATTCATGATATTAAACTACTCGGACCAGTTTCTCAGTCTACAAGATACAAACTATAAATACATACATAATAAGTAGTTAGTTAGAACTTAGAATGCAAGAAATGTCGTATCAGTTGAGCTTCCCCTTTATGAGTTTAGCAGCTTGGATCTGTTCTGCAGCTTGAATCCAATTTACACTGAGTTGCAAAATTTGAATTCATAATGTCTCCTTTTTCAGCTACTTCATTGCTGATGTTGTTACTAACATGATTCTGAAAACAGAAAAAAAAAATACCGTCATTGGTAGCATATTTATCACAGTGGCAACATAAGACTGCATTCAATTACATTCAACCAGAGTGGCATTATAAGACTGCAACCACATTCAAATACATTCAATTAATGATGGAACCTACTGATAAGAAACTAAACCTCCACTGCAGCTAAACAATGAATGGTCAACCAGAACAGATAAAAACACATTTAATTAAACACTGAAATGACTCTAAACAAAGATCCTGAACTGCACTTCAGCAACAGATAAAAATACTAAATACATAGCAGAACAAAACAAAAGAAAAAAAGCCAAGGATTATACTGTTAGATTAATTGATTTATGAATAAAAAGACTTAAAAACTTGAAAAATCGAACATACCATTTGAGGTGGAGTTTCCAAGCACATCTACTAATCGGATTCAATATCAGAAAACCCCTCATTCGATTGTGGGATCGGAGCTAATTCTAAGCATGTATCAAATATAACAAAAGTTAGACATAAAAATATAACATAAGTTAGACATAACAAATATGAATAAAATAGAATCAATTATATACATATATACCTTCTTCGAGCTTCTCTAAATCTTCCAAATGCTCCTCGATATCAACTTGCAAAGGTGAAGATCTTAACCAATTTTGTGCACAAATTAAAGCTTCAACAGTGTGTGGTGTAAGAGAGCTCCTATAACAGCTAAGAACTCTACCCCCTGTGCTAAAAGCAGACTCTGAAGCAACAGTTGATATTGGCATAACCAATATATCTCTAGCTATGAGACCAAGAGTAGGGTATTTGGTAGAATTCACCTTCCACCAATTTAATATGTCAAAATCAGGACTTTTCTTTTCCCTAGGCTCTGTGAGATACAAATCCACTTCATTTTTACTCAAATTTGGATCTTGATCCATCTCCTGCTCAAATCTATCATCCAGTTCTGAAGATGCAACAAATTATGATCCTTCTACTTCTTGTTGTACACTTTCTGCTTGGGCTTTCTGACTATACCTTTCAAATATTCTAGCTAAAGTTTCCTTTACCTTATCACACAAAGATTCGGCAATTTCCTTCTCATAATATTGATGCAATCCCCAGCTAAGAAATTGGAACTTACGACGAGGATAAAAAATTACAGCAATAAAGACCAACATATTCATCTTTGAGACGTCCCCCCAATACTTACTATATTTACCTCTCATATTGATAACCATCTTTGCAAGTATTGGGTCATCTTTGTGACATCCCATCCAATTATTGAATGCATCCAATATCTTACAATGTTCCAAGAAATATGTTGAAGATGTTACATAAGTTGAACCGGAAACCTTCTTAGTGATTTCAAAAAACAACTTCAGAAATTTAACAAAACACTTATCATTTTCCCAATCATCATTATTAGGGACACCACCATTCAACATTGCATACTCAACACACTTCTCACCTAATCTCTTAAATGCCTTTTGAAATTTCAATGCACTTTCAAGCATAATGTAGGTAGAGTTCCATCTAGTTAGACAATCATACTGCACTGTACACTTATCTTGTATCCTAGCTTCTTTAATACATACCTTAAACCTATCCAAACGACTAGATGACCCACGAACAAATCGAACCGCTAACCTAATTTTGGAAATTGAAGAATGCATGTCCTTCAACTTCAACCCGTCACCAACAACAAGGTTCAAAATGTAAGCACAACACCTAACGTGCAAATGTTCCCCTTTTAATGGATGTGAATTCCAATCCTCCATTCTATTTTTTAAGTAAGAGATAGCAAGATCATTTGAACTAGCATTATCAACTGTGATGGTGAAAACCTTATCTATCATCCAACCCTCTAAACACTTCTCAATCTTTTTTCCAATTACCTCCCTCCTATGAGACGTGATTGGACAAAAATTAAGAATTCTTTTATTCGTATTCCAATTTTCATCAATGAAATGTGCAGTAAGAACCATATAATTAATATTTTGCACAGATGTCCATGTATCAGTTGTTAGGGAGACACTTTGATTTGTTTTAGTAAACATGTTTCTTAGTTTATGTTTCTCACTAGTGTAAAGGTTCAAACAGTCCCTAGCAATTGCAATTCTCCCCGGAAGCACGAGTCTAGGTTGTGTAACACTCATAAAATAACGAAATCCTTCATTTTCAACAAATGAAAAAGGCAACTCATCCACAATTAACATTCTAGCTAAAGCTTGTCTACACAAATCACCATCAAAATGGACAGCAACAACCCCATTACTACTAGTTCCTTTACTATCTTGAACGCTAAGAACAGTTTGGGTAGGATTAAGATTTTTGGGAAATTTTTTACATTGTACTCTTAGATGATTTGATAAATTGGAGGTTCCATTTCTATGTGAATCAGCAGCATAAGATGTATTCTTACACCACTTACACACAGCCCTACCATCTACTTTGTCAAAATGCTCCCAAACCCAAGATTTAGGCCTACAAGGTTTTTTTTTTACCTGGCTCATCAGCGTTAGAAACACCCTTTGTCTTTGTAGATGCTTCCCCGACTTTCCTTTTCTTGTTGTTTTGAACATTGTCACATTGATCTTTGTCACCTTGATCAACAGTTTGAGGTGGTGGTTCTGTTGTAGGCATTAAGGATAGACTATTTTCAGCCTGCAAATGAGTAACAAACTTTTTAGCAAAAAATAACATAAAGAAAACAGTAAATATATTGGCCAAACCAAGATGCAATTCTAAAACTCTATTTCACAAACAAGAAAATAAAAGCTATTGTATATCCTCAATAGCACAGACAACAGAATTGAAAAACATTGCTTCCCTCTTCATTCAGAATTCAGAAACACTGCAAAAAAGCCCTTGAAACCTTTCAGTGCAATAATTAAAAATTCCTGTCATGAAATAGAAATCCGGATTGACATTCCAATCCGACCAAGACAGCTCATGGTAACCCCTCAATTTAGCCAAAAACTAGTCTCTAGTTAAATATTTAATCTGTCCTACAATGTCTAAGCCTCTCAAAGTACCATCATTAAACAAAAAACTGATACAGAACTGATACAGAGATTGCATAATTAAACAAAAAACTGATACAGAGATTCAATCTACAAATTTGCATAACCCCAATTAAGTTTTGTATCAAATTAAGAGAACCAACTTGATAACCATTTAAACAAGATCTAACAACTACAAATTCAAACATAACAAGCTTTATAAAAAGACAATTTTTCTCCTAATACAATCCAATAACAAAGCTTCTCTTCAAATCAAAATGTTAAATACAGAACTGATACAGACATATAGCAACATGCTAAATACCACCTATATGCAGAACATTACAAAAAACTCTACTTATACATATCCAGTACCTGATTTTCGTTCATCGATATGGTTCGATTTGTATGAGAGCCAACAGCAAAACTCACTTCTTCCATATCTAAAAAAAATTCCACAAACGAAATTAGATAACCCACAAGAACTTGCAAAAACGAAATTACAGAAATTGAAATTAGATAACCTAGAACAATTAGAATTGCAGAAACGATAAAAACTTCACCTTTGTTGATTGACATTTGAGAGAGTGAGATTTCAGACCGGCGAGAGAGACGGTGAGACAGCACAGCAAGGCGAGAGATTGAAAGGGTGAGACGGCAAGGCGAGAGATTGAAAGGGTGAGACGGCAAGACGAGAGATTGAAAGGGTGAGACGGCGAGACGAGAGATTGATAGTGTAAGACGACGAGAGAGAGAGACGAGAGATTGAAAGTGTAAGACGGCGAGAGAGAGAGAGAGAGTGTTTGAAAGAAACCCTAAATTCATCCAAATGGTACTTTATAGTTATTAATAATTTAATATATGGAAATATAATATTATAATGCGGTTCGGTTCGGATCGGTTCGGTTGTGTGGAACAAAAACCGCAAACCGAACCGCGCGGTTCATTGAAAATATCATCCAAATTCATCCAAACCAAATGCGGTTTTTTGCGGTTTTCGGTTTGGATTGGTTCGATTTGCGGTTTTGCTTTTGGATTGGTTCGGATACGATCACCCCTAGTACTATATGTGTAAGAGGAGGAAGTTTTAGAGAAAACAAGTATTGGTTGTTTTGGTGTCCTTAATGTAAAAAAAATGTAACATATTTATAGAAGAACAATTGCTTGGAGATCAAGTTTAGTGAAGATAAGATGATGACTTAAATTTAAACTTTGTTATGAAATCAAATGATAATTGTTGAAATATGAGGTTAACAAATTGGAATGAAACTTTAAATGCATTGATGAGTTTTGTCAAAAAACTTAATGTATATAAAAAAACAAAATAAATTTATGTATATCAAACAAAAAAGAAATTATGAGTTTTGAAAATTGAGTTTATTATGATGATGAAATTTGAAATACATGTGCTAGAAATATTTAAACATTATTATATAAAATAAATGGTGATGATTATAATTAAATTTGGACAAAATGCTTTTGAATTTTGAACAAAAATATTGAACAAAAAGATTGAATATTGAAAGTGATGATGAAGTGAATTTAATGAGTTTGTAAGTTGAAAAATATGCTTGAATGAAGAAAAAATGTGAAAAATGAATGATTTAGTTAGAAATTTTGTAAAGAAATGATGAAATTAGTGATGAAAATTAATATGATAGTTGGAATGTTGAGAAATTATTTTATTAACTAATATAAATGAAAATTATTTTTATTATATTTCATAATCAAATTTTGAATTATATAAAATTAAATGTACAAATATACAATTTATTTACTAAATAAAATTGGGACAAAAATTATTTATAATTGATAAACTAATATAAAGTAAAAAAAAAGTTATCATAATTAATTATTAGATTACCCGTAGTTAAATACAAAA
The DNA here is from genome assembly GCA_022829125.1 of Lathyrus tuberosus. NCBI lineage: Eukaryota > Viridiplantae > Streptophyta > Magnoliopsida > Fabales > Fabaceae > Lathyrus > Lathyrus tuberosus. The sequence goes on along the minus strand of JALAZF010001063.1, from coordinate 212,242 downwards.
TTCAATCAGTATAGTAGTAAACATATGATCCAATTTAATTATTAGCAGTAATTGTTAAAATAAAATATTGTTATTATGATTAGCGAATAATAATATAATTACACATACATGTAAAAAATAAAATTAATTAAAATTGGAACCCAAATCGGTAAAAAAAGATAAAAATTGTTTGTATCAAGGTGTCCGGAAAAATAAAATGAACACACCAAAACGATCAGCAAAAAGTATACGTATTGAAAAAATACAGCGTTTTTGTCAAATTTTGAAATTGATTTTACCCGCTAAAAAGGCTCAGACGGGTCAGAAACATGATGATCGGAAAGTTGAAAAATTAAAATAAGCACACGAGTTTAAAGTACACGAAAAATAGATTAAAAATGATGTCTGAAAGTTCGATTTTAAAACCTGCCCGGATACCGACTTTTTGCACAGTTGATTTTTCAGTTAGACCAAAATACCAGGAAAAAAACGCATTAATTCTAGCTGATAAATTTCAAATAATATTTATGAAAAAAAATTTATGATATGATATACAGACGATATAGTATGAAAATATAGACAGATAAATGAGAAAAAATAAAAATGTCTGGTCAAAATTTAGGATATGACAGTCGCTTATCAACGCGATTGTAAATATCGATGAATTGAAGCAAATAGACCATTGAACCATATATTACGTGTTAAGGAACATAAAATGTGCTGAATGAGACGGATGCGATTTGAAAAACATTGATTGATATAGGTTGGTTTTCAAATACATCTTAATTTTTCAGAATATAAGTTTCTATGTCAATATAAATGATTGCATTTTCATTAAAAGGTTAGTGAAACAAACAATATACATAGTATATAATAAACTAAACTTGTCAACCTATATAAGAATTTAAAGAACAAAACATTGCTAAGTCACAAGAAGCCTCTATCTTGTGACTTAGCCATTTTTGTTCTTGTTTTGAGAACATTTGTCAACAACAACAACATACAACAAATCCATGCAACACAATAAAAAAACATACATTATTTAAGCAACAAAACCCCAAGTGGGACTGTAACAAATCAAGATACATTGAGTAAATAACGCACCTCTTATTGAAAATAATCGTAGAACTGTAACAAATCAAGATATATCAAGTTCATCTAGTTTGTGAAGCCATGAAGAAGAAATATAAGGTGGTTGAAGTTTATACAATAACTTCATACTTCTTATATTTTTCTTCATGGCAACAAAAACCATATGAAACTTCACCATAGTATACGCTTGCTACCACCATACGCTTGCTACCACCATCATCACCATGTATCTATAAGGAAACACAACAAAAATCAAACTTAACCCTAAAACATCAATAACATAATGTTTTCCACAACATCCTAAAACCAAACCCTAAAACAATAATACTAAATTCTAAACATCAACGGCATCTAGAAGAAGAGTAGAAAGAATAGAGCAGGAGAACATACCATCTTCGCGTTGCTCCCGTCAGATATCCTTTAAGCTTCTTTTCTCCATTCACTTGTAACAGTATTGGTTAAGATTCATGAGAGGAAAGTGTTATGTTAGGGTTTTCTTTATAGAGAATCTGCAGTCATGAACTGGGCAACAGATAGTTTCGTTTATATATTAAAAAATATCACTTTTCGTTACGGTTTAAAACTATAACCGTAATTATATTTAATATTTTAAAATAATAGAAAACTATATCACGCCGGTTGCCCATAATAACCGTAGTGATATCCCTTATTTAAAAATAAATAAATAAAGAAAGGAGCGCCTTAACCTTAAATGATTTTTTTTTGCCACAGCTAAGGATCAAACCCATGAAAGATTGATTCTATCATATCGGTTATACTTACAACCGTTATTATACCCTATAAAATTTTAATTAAAAAATATAATAAAAAGTTAGCGCCTGAGTTTAGAGATATCACCATAGTTTTTGGAAGAACCGTGGTGACTTGGGCGTTGTTGTTTGCGTGTTTTGTAGTAGTGTCTTAACGCATTGAATTTTGTAAACATGCTCATACATTCATATTGAGTTGTTTCAAAAGGCATGTTCACGAGTTCAGAATAGGGGACTAGTGGCTTGTCCAAAGCTTAGAGAGAGGGCTTGGAGCTCAAAAGAGGGGGCTCATGGGTTCATAAGAGGGGATCCGGTTCTAGAGAGAACCAAATGTTGAGTTGGTACCACATGCATATGCATAGAGTTGCATAGACGATTTGCATTGCATAACTAGTCATATGTGCATTTGTTGAGATATATTTGTTGAGTGATGATTGATTTGTTGAGTTGGACGTGGGAATGTAATTGATATACTGTGACTGAGATTGTGTAGGATATGCTATGTGATTAATATCATACCTTGCAGTAAAATGCATGTTATTATTAATTTTGATTTCTTACCCTCTTCTGTATTGAATGTTCCTAACCCATTTGCATCTTTACAATATCAATATACTCATATGTTTTATATTCCCTAATTCTCCCTTATCTATTTTATTATTTTCGTTATTTTAATATATATATTTTAATTCTCACACTTTACACCCATTTCTCTAATATCATTATCTACTTTATATAAAACATGTATCTTCAAATATTAACACTTTAACTATCATCGCATAACACCTCCTACTGTTAATAATAATAATATATATGAGAATACTATAACATCCATTCTCACATTTAAATTGGTGTGTGTGTGTGTGTGTTATTTATGATTCTGTTGTCATGATATCAAATGAGTTAGATGTCGTGTAAAAATCCCAAGTACATATCAGATGAATTGATGTTGTGTAAGAATCCTAAGTGCAACGTGTGTATTAAAATATTGTGTTGCATGTTTATTTAAACTAAGTGTTACATGATCAACATGTATGTGGGTTTCGAGAGTTGTAACATCCTATGTGAAAATATTGTGAAAAATATTTGATTTTGTTAAAATTATGCATTAAGGAATTAAGGAGTTACATTACTAGTATCAGAGCAAGTCGGTCCGGTCGGACAGGTTTTCATAATGTGTTTGTTCCCTTGTATGCAACATGTGTGTGTAAACACTGTCGGTACTCATTTTTTTTCTAACCACTGGTTTGTAGGAACGGGTTTGAAACAAGTGGGGAAAAAGCTTATGCTTCTCTAAAATGTTTTAGGTGTAAAGAGTTGGTTCAACGTGCTGTTATTCCAAGAGTACATGTGTGGTTTGGAAGCTTGAGGGCTAGGTGAAGGGGTCGTGTTTGACTCTATTGCTTAAGAAATTTTTTAGGGCAAAAACTATTTAAATGGGGGAGAGTTGTAACACCCAGTTTTTATTAAATTATTTTAGTTAAGTTATTTGTGAATTATATGTGTGTGAATAAATAAATAAGATGGTGGAGTGTATTTCCTATAGATAAAGGCGTAGAGAATAAGTTGTGACTTGTTGGAGTTGATAGAAACTATTTATAAATTATTTAGAATCTTGATAATTAGAATAAAAAGTATTTTAATTAAATTATTTAAATAGATAAGTGTAATGGGGGTGTGTGACCGTGAAGGGGGGGTGTAGAGAGCAATTAGAAGTTGGTAGATTTTATTTAGAATTATTTTACTAATTAAAATAATGTTCTAGTTTTAATATTTAAAGGGAAAATAGGAGTTTGTAGAGATATTGAGGAAAACATGGAAATTAAGGAAAAAGGTGAGGGTAAGGTAGGAATATCCTAATGAGGGAATTAGGTTTTTATTTTAAAAAGAGTTAAGAGGAAGGAGTTTTATCCGTGCGTAGAAAAAGAGGCAAAAAGAGAGTAAGAGCTAGGGCAAAGAGAAGAACAAGAGGGTAGTTAGATCTTTAGGAGAATGGATCATAGAGATTGTTTGTTTTTGCTGGAATCACAAGGTAAGGATGGAGAATAACTTTTAATAAAAAGGGCATATGCTTGAGGGGTAGGGTAGAGGAGTCCTTAACATCCAATAGGATTTGTGTAAATTTTGTTTTGTTGTGTTGTTGTATGATTTTTTTTTTGTGGCAGTTAGAACTTAAATGGGAGAAATAGGCGAGTTTTGAAATATGTTCAACCAGGAGGAAAAGCGTAGAAAATTGCAGGTAGACATAGGAGGGAATTGACCGCCTTATTTCAAGCAGAACTTGAGTCTCGTGACTCGGATTGAGACACGGTTTGAAACGTTGGAAATTTCACGTGATAATCCTTCTTTTGGAGTTGAGAAATTGGGTCTAGGTGCACTACAACAGTAACATTTTGTTGGTTTTTATACCAGAGGCGTAGTCAGTTTCAACCATGTGTTGCTCATCATGTTTCAGGCATAACAAGAGTTTCGTAATTAAGTTCTTTTGGGATGCCGTCAGTTGCGTTAAAAAGAGGGTTTAATGATCTTTCAAAAAAGAGAGTTTCATTATTTTATTACGATTATATAATTGTCCGTGCTATTTTCAAGTCAGACATTCTGTTTTAGAGTTTATGCTGAAATTATTGTGATATGACTGAACTGAAACAAATAGAACTGGAGTTTCATAACTGTGTTAAAGGTACGATTAAGTGAGTTTGAAAGAGGGTTTAAATATCTTTTAGATTGGATATTTTCATAATTTAATCATAAGTATTTAATTTTTTTTGTTCATTTTGAAGTTAGACAATTTTAGAGTCAAGTTCAGAGTTTAGAGCAATTTTGAGTGTGGTAAGCTTTTCTTACCTTTTTAAACAGTTTAAGAGTCCTATTTTATTTGGTTAAAGTTGTTATTGAATTTTCAAAGTTTCTTTTGAGTTATTTAGAGTTGGAGATCAACATATATGATACACTTGAGTTGAACTTGGAGCACTGTTAACATTATAAGGTTACTATCTTTTGAGTAATATTTTTATGTGTTTAAGGTTGTTAAGAAAAAGAGTTAAAATAGAGTTGTTGACTAATTAATAATAATATTTTAGATTTGAGTTGGTGATATTTCTTATTTTGAGTGGTCAATAGAGTTGTTAGAACAAACAATTGAGTTCATAAGAGTTATTGTTATGGGTAAGAGTTGGTAGTAAAGCATTTTTGAGCACCTTAGAGTTATTTTAGAGTTATAGGAATTGTTGTAGAATTGTTTATAGTTCCTTGGGAACCATGTTGAGTATAATTATATATAGAAATTACCTTTTACGAGTTAAGACTATATACCAAATTAATAAAAAATACTCTATTGAGATGTTTTGAACTCATAAAAATGTTATTTTGTATTCTTTTGAGTTTTCGGAACTGTTGCTACCGTTGGGTATTGTTAGCGGTTTTTTGGCGTGATTTAAATGATTAAAAATAATTTTTAATTGATTTTATTAACTTTCTTGAGTTGAATTATTATATGTGCTGGAGTTGTTTTTCTATGCTAAGTATTATGTGACCTTTTGTGGTAATTCAAGATAGAGGGTTACGCGAGTTTGTCAACACAAGTATGTTATGATCAGAAGACGGCTCTTAACGCATTGACTTTTGTTAACTTGTTCATACATTTAGGGTGAGTTGTGTTAAGAGGCGTGTTCTCTATTTCAGAAGAGGGGACTAGTGGTTTGTCCCAATCTCAGAAGAGGGGGCTCAGGGGTTCAGAAGTGGGGACCCGGTTTCAGAGAGAGCCAAATGTTGAGTTGGTACCACATGCATATGCATAGAGTTATATAGACGAGTTGCATTGCATAACGAGTCATATATGCATTTGTTGAGATATATTTGTTGAGTTGTGATTGATTTGGTGAGTTGGGTGTGGGATTGTAATTGATATATTGTGATTGAGATTGTGTAAGATATGTTATGTGTTTAATATCCTACCTTGCAGTATATGCCTATTATTATTAATTGTGATTTTTCATCCCTTATTTTTGAATGTTGCCTTTAGATGGGCATCGTGCAGATTCTCAAGAGCAGAGAGGTTGTTGTGAGCGGAAGTTATATCCTAGAGCTATTTCTTTTAGTTTCGTTGTTTTAGTTTTGGTTATGCTCTGATATGTAACACTGGGGAACGATTTTCTTTGTTTTATGTTGAGTTTCTCAGAGACATTATATGCTCTTGTATGTTTATGTTTTGGTACGATAAGCATTTGGATATGACTTACGAGTCAATGCTTTTAATTATAATATGAAGTTTTATTATGGGATTTAAATTGGTGCATGTGTGTGTGTGTGTGTTAATCATGATTTGTTGCCATGATATCAGACGAGTTGGATGTCATGTAAACATCCCAAGTACCGATCATATGAATTTATATCATGTAAACATCCTAAGTGCAACGGTGTGCATTAAAATATTGTGTTGCATGTTTATTTAAATTAAGTGTTACATGATTAGCAGGTGTATGTGTTTCGAGAGGTGTAACTTCCTATGTGAAAATGTTGTGAAAAATCTCTAATTAAATTATAATTTTGCTTTGGAGAATTAGTGTGTTACATATTCCATTGGTATTGAAGTCGGTTCAGAACCAACAAGGAATGTTTCTAGGAGAAGATCTAAGCTATATTTTTGTTGACATATGAATATTCCTTGTGAAGTTCTTGCTATTTCAAATTCTAGAAAATATTTTTAGTTTTTGAGGTCTTTGATATTGAATTTTATATCAAATAGAAATTCTAAACTTGAGATATCAATGATAATGTTTCCTGCAATCATCAAATCATCAACATAGACCAATACAACAGTTGGGATACGAAGATAAATGCGGAAGCAAGAACGAGGACTAGTGCTAAGGCTGAAACGACGATTTTCATCACAAAGTTTCCAGAATCCTTCAGGGCAAAGGACCTTTTCAATCATCTTGAAGTTTTCGGGGGTGATTGACGAGGTCGTTATTCCGGAGAAAAGGGATAAATTCGGAAGAAAATATGGCTTCGTGCGTTTCTTAGATGTTCAAGATGTTAGAAGATTAGTGCTCAAGATGGACAACTTCTGGTTAGAAGGCAAGAAGATTCACGCTAACTTACCTAGGTTCCAAAGGGCAGTGAGGGCGGCTTTTCCTGACATTGGGGTCTTGAATAAAGAGAGACATCAAGTTGAGAAACAACATCAGAAATCGACTTTTGGAGTCCGAAATAATGCATTCTTCCCAGGTAAGCGGGTCTTTAAGAGTAGCAATACTTTCGCTGAAGTTGTGGGAGGAGGTGGAGGTTTTTTTCCTAGCCAAGGGAAGGTGTTATCCTTCAAGGTTGAGGGTGAAGTTTTGAAGAGGTTTCAGAAAGCTTATGTCGGAAAAGTTCTTAACCCCGATGCATCATACAACATTCAGAGATTAATGCATGAAGAAGGTTATTTTGCTGTTGAGGTGACTCCGATGGGAGCCAACCTTTGTCTCCTTGAAGAAGATGATCCAGGAGAGTTGGAAGCATTAGTGGAGGGTGCAGCAGATTGGCTAAGTCAATGGTTTGCTGAGGTCAGAAAATGGAGGTTAGATGATGTTGATGCCGAGAGATTGACATGGTTAAGGGTTTACGGCATCCCCGGTCATGCATGGTGCGTTAGTTTTTTCGAAGTCATTGCTAATACGGTGGGTAAATATGTTTGTTGCGACAAATCTACCTCTAATCAGACAAGGTTGGATGTAGCTAGCATTATGATTAAGACCTCTTATGGCTCAATGATCAACGAGTTGCTGAAGGTTAGTGTTGATGGTGTTGTCTATAGGATTAGGGTGGTTGAGGAAACTCTAGGTCAGATGACTAAGGTGGTTAAACCAGCGGAGGAAGGTAGTTCTTCTTCGTCGGATTCTGATGACCTCCAAGATTACTCTTCTCGGAATGAAAGAATGAGTAATGATGACTTGGATGACTTTTTCGAAGATGGTGGGTCCATGGGCAGAGGAATCGATTCATCGAAGATAGAGTCTTTCTCCAAAAAGGCTTCTTTTGGTTCCATTATGAAAAGGTGTGAGCAGAAGTTTGACAAGAGTAGTTGTAACTCTAGCCATGAGCGCAGACCTACTACTGTAGCAACTTTTCCTGCTGACCCTCCCCCCGAGGATGCTTTTGACAGTTTAGGAGAAGTGGGCGGTGTTAGTGTTTTGGGCCAGTCTCCTAACTTGGTCTTTAACGAACTTCTTAGAGCCCAATCGCTTAAGCCCAAAGACTGTGGTGAGAGAAATGATGGTACTTTGAATTCTAATGGTTTCGGTCCTACGCTTGGGCTTCCCCAACTATCCAATTCAGATATTGTAGTTAATGGAGGTAATTATTTGAAACCCATTGATTTTAACCCTTTGTCTACTCATTCCATCCTTCCAGAACAATCAGAAGGCAATTCAGGCAGAGTTCTTATCTCAGAAGATTTGGTGACCCCCTCTTATGTCAGTGGATCTCTCCCTAATCCTATTCAAGGATGCAGGTTGTCCTCCCTATCTGAGCATAGCAGTAGTTCTCTTAAAAGTAAACACAAACGTCCTATTAAAATGAATAAGTAGAAGGCGGCGAGTTCCAAAACAGCTGAAGTGAGATGCCATTCAGTCACAGATTCGGAAGTCCTCCAAGGAAATAAAATATTTGGGGCTGAGGTTGAATCTAAAGTAGCCAAGAAAATCAGTGAGATGTTAATTAATCTGGGAGTTTCAGGAGGAGGGGGTGAGAAGGTCATTGAGGAAGAAGTTAGATTAATGGAAGAGAGGGATAAATGCGGAGTTTCTAAGAAGGAGTCAACAAAAAAGGTGTCATCATGAATTTTCTTTCTTTAAATATTAGGGGGGAGGGAGTGTGATAAAGAGAAAAAGGCTTGGCCATATCATTCAAAAAGAGGGGGTTGACCTGTGTTTTGTTCAAGAGACGAAGTTGGGAGATATTAATTTAGGTACTGCTACTTCTTTCTGGGGAGATGCGGAGGTGGAATGGATGGATTCAAGCGCCTTGGGGGCTTCAGGAGGTATGCTAATTTTATGGAGAAAAGGTATTTTAGATTTACTTTTCCGTTTTAGAGGTGTTGGGTTTGTTGGTATTAAAGCTTGCTGGAAAGGAAGGGAGATATTCTTCGTTAATGTTTATTCTCCGTGTAAAGCTTCTCTTAAAAGGATTTTCTGGCATGATCTCCTTGCTCTGAAATCCAAATTCTCGGAGAACCTTTGGCTTATCGGAGGTGATTTCAACTCAGTGATGAGGGATAGCGAAAGAAAATGAGCTTCTTCTAACAGAAGGAGGCCGGAGACTCTTGGGTTCTGTAACTTTGTAGATGAGTTGGGCTGTGTGGATGTTCCGTGCATTGGTGGCCTTTTTACTTATTTCAACAGCAGTGGAACGACTATGAGTAGAATAGACCGTTTTCTGCTAACAGAGGAGCTGGCGGAAGAATGGAGGATAGTGGGTCAAGTCATAGGGAAAAGAGATATTTCCGACCACTGCCCTATTTGGTTAAAGGCTTGCAGAGCAAATTGGGGCCCTAAACCCTTTAGGTTTTTCAATGGATGGTTGGAGCATCCTAAATTCAAGGATTTTATGGTGAGCGAGTGGAATTCGTTTAATGTTATTGGGAGAGGGGATTACGTGTTCAAAGAGAAAATGAAGCTTTTTAGGAATAGTCTGAGGAAGTGAAGTAAGGAAGTGTATAGGTGGATCGATTTAAAGGTGGATAACCATGTTTCTGACCTTAATGATTTGGATTTGTTTGTTAGCAACGGTGTTGATTCGGAAGAGGATAGTCGCAATATTCAGGAAGATAGATGTAGGATTGCAGAGGATCTTTGGTTTAAGTTACAGATGAAAGAAAAACTTCTTAGACAAAAATCCAGGATGCCTTGGATGATGGAGGGCGATGCCAATTCAAGATTCTTTCATAGATTTATTAAAGGGAGGCAGAAAAGGAACCACGTATCCTTTGTTCAAACTGAAGGGGGGCGGGTTGAGGAGGTGGATGAAGTGAAACAATCAATTGTGGATCACTTTCAACGTAACTTCTCGGAGTCTTACGCTAACAGGTCTGTCTTGGATGGAATTCTTTTTCCATCTTTAACAGAGGAGGAGAGTAACTCGTTGGTGGTGGATTTTTCGAATGAGGAGATAAAGGAGGTGGTGTGGGATTGCAACGGGAGTAAAGCCCCGGGCCCTGACGGTTTATCTTTTCTTGTTTTGCAGGTTCACTGGGATATTGTCAAAGATGATATTATTAAGATGGTTAAGGATTTCACCAAACACCCTGTGTTGAATAAGTATGCAACGACTTCCTTCTTAACACTGATTCCTAAAGTTAAGATCCTCAAAGGTTGAACCAGTACAGACCGATTTGTTTAGTCGGATGTGTGCAGAAAATCTTCTCCAAGTTGCTTGCCACCCATCTCAAGAAGGTTATTGGTTCTATCATCTCGCAGGAACAATCTGCTTTCCTTTCCAATAGGAATATTGGTGACGGGGTTTTAGTTGCGAACGAAGTCCTTGATATGGCAAAAAGATTTAAAAGAAAGTGCATTGCGTTTAAGGTCGACTTCGAACGTGCGTATGACTGCGTTTCTTGGGACTATCTTCACTACCTTTTTCGAAGGATGGGCTTTGGGGTTAAATGGCTCAGTTGGATGGAGGCCCTAGTTTTCAAAAGTTCGTGCTCAGTGTTAGTGAATGGCAGCGCGTCTAAGGACTTCGTTGTTTCCCGTGGATTACGCCAAGGTGATCTTCTTTCCCCCTTTTTATTCTTGCTTGTTATGGAAGGTCTCACTCAACTCATGAAGAGGGCTGAAGTTCTTGGGATGTATGATGGTTTCCAAATTAATCCGAACCTGTATGTCAACCTCATCCAGTTTGCGGACGACACCATGTTCCTGGGTGATGGAAGTAAGAAGAATCTGTGGGGAATCAAATGCATCTTAAGAGGTTTCAAGTTGGTGTCTGGCCTTAAAGTTAACTTCTTCAAAAGCTGTCTAGGAGGTGTGAATCTTACTGATAACTTTGTCCAATCGGCTATTGATTTCCTTAGCTGCAGAAGAGGAAAGCTTCCTTTCTTGTTCTTAGGTATTGTTGTCGGGGACAGCCCGAGAAAAAGATGTAATTGGACCCACGTCATTGATAACATTCGTCGTAGGCTCGAGAATTGGAGAGGGAAACATCTCTCCATTGGAGGAAGGGTGATTTTGATTAATTCAGTTATTAATGCTTTGCCTATTTTCTCGTTTTCTTTTTATTTAGCTCCGTCTTCAATTATCAAGGAGATTGTCAAAATCCAAAGCAATTTTCTTTGGGGCGGCACGGAGAACGTTAGGAAAATTCATTGGATCAAATGGAGTATGGTGTGCAAATCTAAGAATGAAGGTGGTTTGGGAGTTAAAAATTTGGCTTTGTTCAACAAGTCTCTCCTTTGTAAATGGAAGTGGCGTATTTTGACGGAGAAGGAAGCTTTGTGGAAGAAGATCCTTTTATCTCGGTACTCTCAAACTGTTAACTCTTGGGAACTGATTGGTAATAAAGTTAACGGTTCGAAAGATGCTGGTTCTTTATGGTGGCGAGATCTTTCTGGTTTAACTATTGTAGGGGATAACCTTTCGGATTGGTTTGTTGACAAGCTATCGTGTGAAGTGGGCAACGGTAAGGAGTTGTCCTTTTGGTTTAACAAATGGAGACTGGGAGAATCATTAAGGGACCACTTTCCACTTTTATTCTTGGCTTCCTCTAACCAGTTTATGCTGTTATGTGATGCTTTGAAACCAGCTCCAGGAGGTCTTATTTGGGAGGAGACATGTTAGTTCTTGGATTGGCTGGAATTTTGGTAAAAACAAGGTATGTTCAATGTTGATGTCAAGGTACTGATGTTGCAACATTGAAGTCTTAACACTGGGCTGTGTTAAGTAATTAATTGCTGAAGTTGGATGTCTGATGTCACATAGGCGATGTTGTGACATTAGATTTGCAGAATTAATAACATCAGGTGGTGATGTTGTTAGGGTTGCGTGTTAGCTAGAATTGTGGAGAGCAAGCTGTCTCATTGGATGTGAATATCTTGGGATAGATATTTTCTGCTGCATAGGAGATCTGGTGCAGATTTGTAGGAGATTTAAAAGGTTGAAGTTTTAAAAAGATTTTAGGAGAAAATATGTTTTAAATATTCAGTTTTAAATAACAAATCGGGGAGATATTGTAGCAGGTCTAAGACCAATTCAAGGAGCTATATAAAGCGCACCATCACTAGAGAAAAGTGACGAAGAAAAGTGAGCCAAAGACTGAGAGTCGTGTTGTGTCTTCGTGCATGTTTTGTAAGCCATTCGAGAGTGAATTGGCAGTGTGATTTTGAGTTGTTCTTGATCAAAGTTGTGAAGAAGAATCAAGTAGTGGTATTCAAAGTGTGTAATCTTTGAAGTGTTTTAGGGATTGAGTAGTGTTCCTATATCTAAGTGGGTTCTTAGGTAGAAAGTCACTAGTAGAGATTAAGTTTAGGAGATTGTCAACTGGGTTGTTGAGTCTGTAAATTAATTCTACAAGTAGTGAATTTTCATCCTTGGCTTGGTAGCCCCCAGACGTAGGTAGTTAGACCGAACTGGGTGAATAATTCTTTGTGTTGCTTTGTTACTGTTATTGCTGTCCATTGTGCAGAGTGTGTTGTTGTGACATCGCACCTTAACATCACACGTCTGATACCAGAATTTCAATTGGTATCAGAGCAGGCATCCTGTCTGTCTCTGGGTGAGATATAGGGAAGTTACTTTCTGGTGTAAAGATGGACAAAGAAGTTAGAGGATTCGTCAACAGACCCCCTATTTTGGATGGATCCAATTATGATTATTGGAAGCCAAGGATGACCACCTTCTTAAAATCCTTGGACAGCAGGGCTTGGAAGGCTGTTATTAAAGAATGGAAAGCACCGGTCATGTGTGAAAAAGATGATGCTGGCAAAGATAAAGAAGACACCTCTAAGCCAAAGCCTGAAGAAGAGTGGACCAAGGAGGAAGATGAGCTTGCCCTTGGAAATTCCAAAGCTCTAAATACCATCTTCAATGGAGTGGATAAGAATATCTTCAGGTTAATCAATACCTGTGAAGTTGCTAAGGAAGCGTGGAATATTTTGCAGGTTACACATGAAGGAACATCTAGAGTTAAGATGTCAAGACTTCAGCTGTTAACATCAAAATTTTAGAGCCTGAAGATGAAGGAAGATGAGACTATTCATGACTTCCACATGAGTGTTCTTGAGCTGGCCAATGCTTCTAGTGCTCTTGGAGAGAAAATGTCTGAAGAAAAGCTTGTAAGGAAGATTCTTAGATCCATTCCTAAGAGGTACAAGATGAAGGTGACGACTATTGAAGAAGCTCAAGACATCAGCAAGATGAGAGTAGATGAGCTAATTGGATCTCTTCAAACTTTTGAGCTTGGTTTGAATGAAGAAGAAACAGAAAAGAAGCCCAAGGGTATTGCTTTGGTTTCCACTCCTGCAGAAGATAAGGAAGTTAAAGATTCTCAGGAAGATTTGTCTCAAGCCATTGCAATGTTGGGAAGGCAGTTCAACAAAGTGTTAAAAAGATGGAACAATAACTACAAGCCTAGTGTCAAGAACAGTTCTTCTGACACCAGTAAGCCAAAAGAGAAAGGTGAAGAGAAGACTGCCCAGGATAGAGGTGTTCAGTGCTTTGAATGTGAAGGGTATGGACATGTCAAGAAAGAATATCCCACATTCTTGAAGAAGCAGAAGAAGGGCATGTCAATTTCCTGGTCTGAATCTGATAGTGAAAGTGAAGGTGAGTCAGCAAGGCATGCTAGAGCCTTAACATGAATTGTTGTATCTGATGATGATAGTGATGAAGAGATAACTTATGAGGAGCTAGCTTCTACTTATCGAGAGCTATGTTTGAAAAGTGCTGAGATTTGTCAAGAAAACAAGTGTCACAAGCAACAGATTGCTCAGCTTGAAAATGAAAAAGCTGATAAGGAAAACGAAGTTGTTCTAGTTAAGTCTCAACTGGATCAGATGACAAAATTCGTTAGGATGATGAACAGTGGTACTGCTAATCTTGATAAGATTCTTCAGTCAGAGAAAGCTGCTGGAGATAAATCAGGCATAGGATATGTGGCCAACACTTCAGGAACAAAACGGGAGATGTCTCAACCTTTGTCTCAACATCAACCTAAGAGACAGGGTCCTACCCCAAAGAAGGCTGTTCAGCCCCAGAATGTTGAGAAAAAGGATGGTCCCCAACAGAGGAAGATGCAACCTCAAGGAGCTAGTCGGTATATACCTCCCCAATATCACAAGAGCATGCAAGCTGCAAGGCTCAAACAGGACATGTCACATCAGGTGTCTCAACATCAGGACAACTGGTGTGGTTATGGATATGGATACAACAATGCTGTACCTTATTACTATGGAAGAAGGAAGCCTCATCACCATAGAAGACAGCCTAAGAGACATCATTATCAGTACAGAAGAAGACAATTTAACCATGGAATAAGGAGACAACATTATGGGTGGCAGCCACAGCATTATCAAAGTGGAAGAAGATTTAACCACTTAAGAAACGACAGAGTCAGATGCTTCTATTGTGGCAGGATTGGACATATGCATCATCGTGCTTCAAGCTTCACGGTTATCCTAATGCTGCTCCTCAACCCAAACAGGAAGAGGTAAGGCCTAAAGTGATGAAGCAATGGATACCTAAAGTTACCAGCTTGATAGCTCACACGTCCTTAAGGGTTTCTACCAAAGATGACTGGTATTTTGACAGTGGGTGTTCTAGACACATGACTGGAGTAAAGAATCTGCTTGTTGATGTGAAACCTCAGTCTTCTGGCTATGTTACATTCGGTGATGGAATCAAAGGAGAGATAAGGGGGATTGGTAAACTAAACTATACTAGTGCTCCCAGACTGGAGAATGTTCTTATTGTTAAAGGACTAGCAGCAAATTTGATTAGTATTAGTCAACTTTGTGATCAAGGATTCAAAGTAGACTTCACAAAGTCCGAATGTATGGTCAAAGATGACAAAGTAGAAGTAATCATGAAGGGAGCCAGGTCTAAGGACAATTGTTATCTTTGGGTGCCGCAAAACTCAGATTCCTCCACGTGTGTGCTTGCTAAAGAAGATGATGTCAAAATCTGGCATCAGAAGTTAGGACATCTTCACCTAAAGGGAATGAAGAGAATTATCTCCTCAGAAGCAGTCAGAGGGATTCCCAAACTTAGTATTGAGGAAGGAAAGGTGTGTGGAGACTGTCAAAAAGGAAAGCAGACAAAGATGTCTCATCCGAAGCTTCAACATGACACCACCTCCAAGGTATTGGAGCTCCTTCATATGGATTTGATGGGACCTATGCAGGTTGAAAGTCTGGGTGGAAAGAAATATGCTTATGTTGTTGTGGATGACTATTCAAGATACACCTGGGTGAATTTCATCAAAGACAAATCTGAGGTGTTTGATGTCTTCAAAGAGCTATGCCAAAGACTCCAAAGAGAAAAGGAGAGTAAGGTCATCAGAATAAGAAGTGATCATGGAAGAGAGTTTGAGAATAGCAAGTTTGAAGAATTTTGCTCAGCTGAAGGTATAAGTCATGAGTTTTCATCGCCTATCACGCCTCAGCAAAATGGAGTAGTTGAGAGGAAGAACAAAACTATACAAGAGTCGGCTAGAGCAATGATTCATGCCAAGAAACTTCCTTATCACTTCTGGGCTGAAGCCATGAACACTGCCTGCTACATTCACAACAGGGTTACCCTAAGAAGAGGCACTTCATCCACTCTGTATGAACTATGGAAGGGAAGAAAACCTAATGTTATGTACTTCCATGTGTTTGGTAGTAGATGTTACATCCTGGCAGATAGAGAGCAGAGCAGGAAATTAGATTCCAAAAGTGATGAAGGAATATTCTTGGGGTACTCCATCAATAGCAGAGCATATCGGGTCTTCAACTCCAGGACCAAAGTAATGATGGAGTCAATCAATGTTGTGATTGATGATGAAGATAAGCATCAAGTTGAGGATGTCATAGAAGATGTTGGAACATCAGCTGATGAAGTTTCTGTAGAAGTTGAAGAAAGAAATCCATCCCCTGGTGCTGCTGATACTGAACCTGAGCAACCTCAGAAGGATCCTTCTATCAGAATTCAGAAGGATTATCCTAAGGAGCTAATTATAGGTGATCCAAATTCTGGAGTATGGACAAGGTCCAGAGAAATCATAGCTAGCTCGTGATTCGTATCCAAAATTGAGCCAAAAAATGTCAAGGAAGCTCTGACAGATGAGTTTTGGATAAATGCTATGCAAGAAGAACTGGAGCAGTTCAGAAGAAATGAAGTCTGGGATCTTGTGCCAAGACCATAAGGGGTGAATGTTATTGGAACAAAGTGGATCTACAAAAACAAGTCTGACGAGCTTGGGGTGGTTACAAGAAACAAAGCGAGACTTGTTGCACAAGGTTATACTCAAGTTGAGGGAGTTGACTTTGATGAGACGTTTGCTCTAGTGGCTAGATTAGAATCCATCAGACTACTCTTGGGTATGGCTTGTAACCTAAGATTCAAGCTGTTTCAAATGGATGTGAAGAGTGCTTTTCTAAATGGCTATCTGAATGAAGAAGTCTATGTAGATCAACCTAAAGGATTCACTGATCCAAACTTCCCCAATCATGTGTTCAAACTGAGGAAAGCACTGTATGGCTTAAAACAAGCTCCAAGGGCCTGGTATGAGAGGTTGACAGAATTTTTAGTAGCAAATGGGTATAGAAAAGGAGGGATTGACAAAACTTTGTTTGTCAAGGAAGAAGGCGGAAAATTAATGGTAACCCAAATTTATGTGGATGACATTGTTTTTGGGGGGATGTCAGATGCTATGGTGAAACAGTTTGTTCAACAAATGCAATCAGAATTTGAAATGAGTTTGGTTGGAGAACTTAGCTACTTTCTTGGATTACAAGTCAGACAAATGGAGGATTCTATCTTTATTTCTCAAAGAAAATATGCTAAGAGCATAGTAAAGAAGTTTGGCCTAGATAATGCCAATCACAAAAGGACACCTGCTCCCACCCATTTGAAGCTATCCAAGGATGAGAATGGAGTGAGTGTTGACCACAGCTTGTACAAAAGTATGATTGGGAGTTTACTGTATCTCACAGCAAGCAGACCTGACATTTCCTTTGCTGTTGGAGTGTGTGCTAGATATCAATTTGATCCTAAGGTGAGTCACTTGAATCAAGTGAAGAGGATTCTGAAATATGTGAATGGCATAAGTGACAATGGGATGCTATATAGCCATGATTCTGGGACTGATTTAAAAGGATACTGTGATGCTGATTGGGCTGGAAGTGCAGATGATAGAAAAAGCACTTCAGGAGGGTGTTTCTTTCTAGGGAACAATCTGATTTCTTGGTTCAGCAAGAAGCAGAATTATGTATCTCTCTCAACTGCTGAAGTGGAGTATATAGCAGCAGGAAGTAGTTGCTCTCAGCTGGTTTGGATGAAGCAGATGTTGAGTGAATACAATGTCAAACAAGATGTTATGACACTATACTGCGATAATCTGAGTGCAATTAATATATCTAAAAATCCTATACAGCATAGTAGGACAAAGCACATAGACATAAGGCATCACTTCATAAGGGATCTGGTTGAAGACAAAATTGTTACCTTGGAGCATGTCGCCACAGATAACCAGCTTGCTGACATATTCACTAAAGCCTTAGATGCAAACCAATTTGACAGGTTAAGAAGCAAATTGGGAATCTGCATTTATGAAGACTAAATCTGCTAGAAAGGGGTCGTGGGCAGTTGGAGTTTTTTTGAAAATGTTTAGTCAACTGCCAGGTGAAGGTTGTCAAATTGTGGCTAAAAAGGGGGAGAAGTAGCCAAAAGTAGCTAAAGTACAATATCCAGAGATTAAGGGAGAGTAAAAGTAGCTAAAGTACAATATGCAGAGATTAAGGGGGAGTAATTGACAGCTACTATCTACTATGCATTGAGGGGGAGTGCTCATAATGATATATGCTGATGTGGTGATGCTGAAGTTTTTATGTGAGCAGCAGAGTTTTGAAGAAAAGATGTCACTGCTGATGCTGCTGCTTGGAGGTTCAAAATTATTGATTGAACTTTTTCCGCTGCTGAAGTCTCTGAAGGTGCAGAGTGCAGAGATTCTTTTAGCCAAAATTAGCCAAAGGGGGAGATTGTTAGTTCTTGGATTGGCTGGAATTTTGGTAAAATAAGGTATGTTCAATGTTGATGTCAAGGTACTGATGTTGCAACATTGAAGTCTTAACACTGGGCTGTGTTAAGTAATTAATTGCTGAAGTTGGATGTCTGATGTCACATAGGCGATGTTGTGACATTAGATCTGTAGAATTAATAACATCAGGTGGTGATGTTGTTAGGGTTGCGTGTTAGCTGGAATTGTGGAGAGCAAGCTGTCTCATTGGATGCGAATATCTTGGGATAGATATTTTCTGCTGCATAGGAGATCTGGTGCAGATTTGTAGGAGATTTAAAAGGTTGAAGTTTTAAAAAGATTTTAGGAGAAAATCTGTTTTAAATATTCAGTTTTAAATAACAAATCGGGGAGATATTGTAGCAGGTCCAAGACCAATTCAAGGAGCTATATAAAGCGCACCAGCACTAGAGAAAAGTGACAAAGAAAAGTGAGCCAAAGACTGAGAGTCGTGTTGTGTCTTCGTGCATGTTTTGTAAGCCATTCGAGAGTGAATTGGCAGTGTGATTTTGAGTTGTTCTTGATCAAAGCTGTGAAGCAGAATCAAGTAGTGGTATTCAAAGAGTGTAATCTTTGAAGTGTTTTAGGGATTGAGTAGTGTTCTCATATCTAAGTGGGTTCTTAGGTAGAAAGTCACTAGTAGAGATTAAGTTTAGGAGATTGTCAACTGGGTTGTTGAGTCTGTAAATAAATTCTACAAGTAGTGAATTTTCATCCCTGGCTTGGTAGCCCCCAGACGTAGGTAGTTAGACCGAACTGGGTGAACAATTCTTTGTGTTGCTTTGTTACTGTTATTCCTGTCCATTGTGCAGAGTGTGTTGTTGTGACATCGCACCTTAACATCACACGTCTGATACCAGAATTTCAAGACAGTTCCTTCCTTTGATGAAGGTTCTATTCTGCTGCACAATCTGGTGACCTGTAAAAACTTTGTTTCAGGTTCTGCTGCTTCGATTCTTGATAGTTTGAAGCCTGATAGTATAGGCTGGTTGGAGAATAATAACGGTTATTACACTGTCGCGTCTGGTTATGAAATCCTATCCTCTTCTGGCTCCTATGTGGAGGACAACACTTTGCTCTTGGAGTGCATCAAAAAGCTTTGGAAGACTCCGGCTCCATCCAACGTTCAAATTTTCATTTGGAGACTTTTAAAGAAGAGGATACCGACGAGAAACCAACTGGCGAAAAAGGGGTTGTTTGATCCGTCTCTTATGGTTTGCCCGTTGTGCAGCGTCGACCCTGAAGATGAAGATCATTTATTTTGTTTGTGTTCTGTTGCTGTGCAGGTTTGGAGACTGGTTGGGTCCTGGTTCGGTTACGTGTTCCCTCATAGGCCGAGCTGTATCGGTTCTTTTTCTGCGATTCTAGCAGACAACAACAGTATATATCAGAAGTCCGTCAATATGGTTGTTTGGATTGCCACGGTTTGGCATTTGTGGGTTGGTCGTAATGATCGTATCTTTAATTTTTCAAAGTTTTCTGAGGAGAATTGTGTAAACTCTATTAAAGTGTCTGTGTGGAAGTGGCTTTATAGGGGGTCTATTCTATCTAAATCGTGCTCCCTAGCCAACTGGTTGTCTAACCCAAGGTGTAGTCTCTTATGCAGTTGAGTTTTTCAGTTATTCTGAGGAAGTGCATAGTCTTTTGGTCGTGGAGCGACCGTCTTTTGCCTTGGGGGGAGTCTGCGCCGCTGCTGTTTTGGTGGTGTTTCGTAGCCCTCTGCGGTGGTGTGTTGTTCCAGTTCGTTCTTTGGTCTGTGTGGGATCTTTTGGTGTTTGTTGGCAGGTTTAGGTTGCAGTTTGTTTTCTGGAGTTGGTAGCTGTGTTATCTCAGAGCTTGGAGTTTGTTTGTGAGGCCCTTGTTTGTTATTTAGGGGTAGTGCAGTTTTCTTGGTTTGATAGGGGGTTTCTTTGTCTGTTATTGGTAGTTATCTTATTTTGTTTTTTTTGCTTTGCTGGTGTGTCTGCCTTGCTGTTTCATTTGTCTTGACAGCCTTGTTTGTATTTTTCATTGGTATACCTTGTGCCAAGTTATTAATATATCTCTTTTGCCTTTAAAAAAAAAAAAATACAACCGTGGAAGAAATTGTGTTAGTTTTTGTGAGTAATGAGTAATTATATTTAGTTTGAGTGTAGTTTAAATTAGTAAAAGTAGAAGGAAGTCTTTGATTCCATTGTCTACTAACTTATTTTGATATATGCACAAAAGGATATCATATCACCGTCAAGTCTTTTATGTAATATACTAATTAAAATGACCTGATCAATTCAGTGAGCTAAAAAGATAAACACAACATATAGATACATCCAAGAGACATTTAACGATTATTTTAATTCTTTATATCAGGCCTTTTACACTTATAAGATGATCATATAATTTTTTATTTTTATAAGAAAACAAGAAAAATATGGTCGCAATAATTAAGTTTGTATACATTATGACTATTATTTTTTTCATAAACATATTTATCATTTTAATCCAAGGGGATGGTGAGCTAGTTTGCTATTTATTTTCCTGACATTTTCTTCTTTATATTATTTATAATGATTTATTCCCTGTTACTAACATTAATATTTTTTTTAAATTTGAAATCACAGAAGATATTATTATAGAATGCAAGGAAGACTGGGACTGTCCAGATTGGAGGTGTATCGAACCTCAAGTTGCAAAGTGCGTAAATAAAATTTGTCGATGTGTGTGAGAGTTTACTAAGTTCCGAACATCAATATGGTACTTCTAAGAATATTTTCTGATCTTTGAGTACCACTGGTGATTTTTATCTTGTTTGAGGTTTTTTATCTATATATAATATTTGTTATTTAAAAAAACGTTACATTCAATTACTCTTATAAAAACTATTAATGCAAACAAACACGAGACATTGATTGTATGTTTACTTCTTTCAAGCATATTAAATTGTTGTATAGCAGTGACATGCATGTATAATCCATGCATGCAAATATTTGCTAAAATGAAGGTGGTTAACCGGATCTTAAATGAGATTTTTGATACTATGTTAAGAAATATGGTTGAGTCTAATTCAATCCTACAAAATCGGTTAGTAGAGTAAGAATTACTCCCACTTATAAACACATGTTTATGCCATATATTGTCCGATGTGAGATTCTTAACAATAATCAAGTGTTATTGGACATTATTTATATTATAAAATGAAACTATTTTTAATATAAACATTCAATATATCAACGTCAGGTTGTTTGTTAAGCCTCCTAAAACAAAAATTGGAAATGTAAAGGAAGTGTATTAACCAGCTAACAGTCAGGCTATAACAATTATATGCATCACCCTGGTAAATATATTTTTAATTTATTTTTACTAAACATATTGGTATTCAATTATTTATCATCGGTATTTAAAAATTTGTCATAAAATAAAAAAAGGGAAACAATAGTACGGAGGTCTAACAAATTAAATAAGGAATACTGGAAGATGTTAATAGGACAAAAACAGTGTTTTAAAAACCGGACCGGACCGGTTGGACTGGAAACCGGCCAGATAATCGACCGGATTCACTTGCTCGATCGGTCATGTCTTCGAACCGGTGGAAACCGGTGTGAACCGGTGCGAACCGTAAAAACCGAGAAAATCAGCGGTTTTTGCAAACCGGTGGTTCAACTGCTTATTTTAAAAAAAAAAAAATTTTAATTTTTTTTAAAAATTTTTTTTAAAATTTTTTTTTATAATTTTTTTTACTCAAATACATAGGAACTTTTCTCCAAAAATAATAGTGACCACTCATTTGATTCAAGTGATACACAAATTAAGTTTCGTAATATCCACAAAACTATTTTTACTATTTTGTATTTATATTGATTGAAAAACTATCATATAAATATTTGTATAGAAATTTAAGAACGCAGATTAAAAAACTAAATATAATATAATTTTAGACTTAACTGATTTCCATTATATATATAGACTTGGAAAATTTATTATTTAAAATAATATTAATATTTGTATTGTTTTAATTATTAACATTAAAACTGATTTTCTATTAACATTAAAACTATGAATTTAAATTAAACTCTGTTTATTTAGATTCTGTTTAAAATTTACAATTAGACTCTATTTAAAATTTAAATTTAAATTACGAACATATGAATTTATGATATGAGATTTTCAAAAAATTTAAGTGCTAGTTATATTTTTTAGAGACTGAATCATCCGGTTCGATCGGTTTTACCGGTTTTATACCTATTATAATGACAGGTTTATTCAACCGAGTTATCTGGTTTAATCCGGTTTAATCCGGTTTGGTCATGCGGTTCGACCAATGACCTAGTGGTTCGACTGATAAATCAGTGACCCAATACCCTTACCAATTTGATGATCGGTCCGATTTTTAAAACACCCTAAAAAAAAAAACCTTTTCTAACAGGAAAAATCGGTGGGTAAATACTCTAAAGTTTATTCACGATCATGCGCCGTGGGTAAAACTTTCTCGACAATGTTTACCCACGGTCCATCGTGTTGTTACCTTCCTCCATAGCAAGGATAATTCATGGAAAATTAATTTTAAAATTAATTATTGGTCTTGTATTATCCATCAAAAAGTTTTAAATAGTATTACCCAAAGTCAATCCTTGGATAAAGTTAATGTTTTTTTTAGATAAAGTATCTGTAATAGTCCGACCTTTTATTAATTAAAATTCAATTGTTTCATAAGCGAGTAAAATTATAATAATAAGGATAAGGATAAAATGGATATTTTACCATGAAGGATAATTTAGTCATTTTAGAAGTGTTGAATGATATTTTAAGTTAAGTTAAAATTATGTATAGTTTAGTGAAGGGGACAACTTCTCTACTCATCACCAAAAGGTGGATAATGTACCTTCAACCAATCATATAATACCATCTAAGTTTAACATATTTAATTATTTATTAAATAGTACAATTATTTATTGAGAAAAACTTGCGTAGGAACGAACTTAAATCTTGAGTGTTACAAACAGCCAATAATAAGAAAGAGGGAAAATATTAAATTTTTTTAAAATTTAATTTATTTTTAATTTGAATTCATGGGTGGTTGTGATTATGGAGGAGAGAGAATATTATTTTTTTATTTTTTAATTAATTAAAAAAATATGATTGGTTGTTTCTAAAACCAAGTGTTAGGTTTGTGTCTACCTAAATTTTTTTCTTGTTTGTTGTTTTCAAAACATTTTACATTGAAGGTAACTTTACCCAACTTTTTGAGTTGGGTAGATAAGAATTCACTTTTAGTGAAATATAAGTATTGATCCTTGCCAGCAGTTTCTCTCCTGTTAATGTTTCTGCCACAATCTCCACCATTCATTTTTCTTGAAGACAACACTTTTATTTTAATTACATTATATCAAAACTTTGAAACCATTGGATCATGACAGCACATATGGCAGAATTGCATTTTGCAGGAGAGGATCCATGCTGATTTCTTTGGGATTGCTCTTGTGAAGAAATATGAGTGAGAATGAGGTGGGGAAAAGCAAAGTTGAAGATGGTGTAGCAGAAGAGGGAGGCGGGAGATCAGTTGACAGCGGAAGAAAGGAAAGGAGTAAGAAACACGAAGCCCTGGGATAAAAGTAGATGACACACACAGGGGGAGAGAGAGAGAGAGAGAGAGAGAGAGAGAGAGAGAGACCGACGACCTCGTTTTATTTCACTTTTTTCCTTGAGAATTTGCAGGCAAGGGATCTTTACAAGGTTTTCGAGGACTACGACGATGTCGAAGAGGTGGTCATTCCGGCTGGAAGGAATAAGAATGGGAAGAATTTTGGTTCCATGAGATTCTTTGAGGTGCGGGAAGAGAAGCTATTAGTAGTCAAGCTCGATAACATCTTCATTAGAAAGCAGAAGTTGTTTGTCAATACTGCTAGATTTCAAAGAGAGACGAAAAAAGGATTAAATCGGACGTCAAGGTCGGCGGAGGTGAGGCAGTTGCGCAATAAAGAAGACTCTAGGTTTGTAAGGGAAACTAGAGGCATGATTTTAAATTGCGGTTGTGGCTGCGGATGCGGTTGTGGATGTTGCGGTTGCGGCCAATGCAGTCACTGCGTTGCGCATTGCGGCCGTTGCGGCATGAAATTATTTTATACACGCATTAAATATAAAAAAAATTGTAAAATTATTGTAATTATTTATATTTCTTGTATTTATAGTTGTGTATTAGTTTTAATTCATTTTTAGACTACTTTTAGACTATTGTATCGTATTTATGTATAATTTAAATTGAATTCTAATAAAACAAATATTATTGTAAATAATATTGTAAGATTAAACATTTATCTTATTTATAGTTGTAACATTATACATTTAGAATACATTTATAGTAAATGATAACTTTTAATTTTCAACCACTAAATAAATGATAAATCACAACCTTCAGTACACACACGATATAAGTTGCACTTCACCACACCATTGAGACTCTGACCGACACAAACGACAAAACGGCGGTGGATTGGGAATTGGATAGATTCAAAAGCAAGGTCTAAAAAGTGTCACGTGTGCCATAAAATACAACCAAAAAGATATACTATTTTTTTTCTATTTCTCTCACTCATGTAATGTAACCAAACATTTCCATCTTCCTCTTAAAGTAAGAATAAGAAAACCAAATTACTTACAGTAGGAAGAATAAGAAAACCAATTCAGCGCCGTGATATGAAACTACAACTATTAATAGAATTCCATTAGTAAGAATAAGAAAACCAGTCCCATAAATTACTTACAGTTACACTTCCATTTGGAATTGAAGAAAGTATGAGTGAGCTCTGGCTGTTCTGCTTCACAAAATGCAACAGAGAGAGAAGAGGAACATGAAATCTTGAAGATGTGAATTAGTGAAGTGAAGTAAAATCATTGAAGCAAATGAAATATAAATACAACTTCTTGTATTTGAAATCTTAATGAAACATATAGAATGACATAAAGGCAAAGCAACTTGTTCTTTGTATTTGGAATTGGAATCTTAATACAGATTGCAGAAGAAAATTTGACATAAAGTAAGATTCTTGTCTCCTAGATTCGTTTCTTGCATGAAATATTCTGATTCAGTACTTTTTGTGTAAGAAAATCACGTGTTGCAGCCTGTTGCGGTAGAAATGCGGTTCTGATGCGGTAAATACCGTTACGTTGCGGTTGTGTTGCCGCAATGATGCGGTTGTTGCGTGTGATTTCCATTCACACCGCAATTGCGGTCCGTTGCCGATGCGTTGCACACCACAACTGCAATATTGCGGCCGCATCAAGTGATGCGGACCGCAATTTTGACTAGAGGTTTTAAATATGGAAGATCTTATGTACCCGCTACGAGTAATTTGAATATCCAATGTAAGAAGGAGGTTTTCCAGCTAGAGTTCAATCTTGAAGAAGATGAAGTTTAGAAAAGGTTTAACAATGCCTTTGTGGGAGAGGTGAAACTTGTAGGTGCCATGAACGGTATTCAAGACATTTTTTACAGAGATGGTTTTTTTTGTATCAAATCCACTCTGTTGGGAGCCAATCTATGTCTACTTGAAGATAGGGAAGAAGGTGAGATTGAGGAATTGGTGAAAAATGGTGCGTCTTGGCTGCAAAAATGGTTCAAGGAGGTGAAAAGATGGGAACCAGAGATGGTGGATGGAGAAAGAGTAACTTGGCTTCGAGTGTTTGGGGTACCATGTCACGTGTGGGATTCTGGGCTCTTTGAATTTATTGTTAGGCCATTGGGCATCTTCGTGCGTTCAGATGATGAGCAACCCAACCAGACGAGGATTGATGTTGCGAGGTTCTTGATTAGGACGAGTTGTACAATAATTATCAATGATTCTCTTAATGTTAACATCAATGGTTCTGTGTTCAGATTGAAATTGGTGGAAGACACTCAGGGTCCTTTGAGAATTTTGACGTCCGGGACGACATTGGCACCATTTTCGGAATCAGAGTCGTTGTCGGAGGAGGGCAGTGATGAGATTGTTGGAGTTGAGGAAGCTGACATAGATGTGAGGTTTGAGGAAGTCAATGATGTTGTGTTGTCTCAATCTGGGAAGTTCGCTGAAGGGACAATTTGCATGAATTTGAATAAAGGGGTTTCTTGTTGCTTCAATTCTCAAGCTAAATACCACTGTTTGTCTTGCTAATCAAGTGTTAGAGACGTCTGTAGAGTTAGGGCACCAGTATGTTCAGAAACATCCTAGTTTTTCGGATCTAGTCCACGTGGCGAATAAGAAGAAAGGAGTTGTTAGGTCTTTTAACTCTTCAGAAATGGGTTCGTTTGGCGCAGCTGTTTTAAATACTAGGAATCAAAACCTTCACCATTTGTTCTGTTCCGGTGGGCCCATTAGATACGTCTCGATCTTCCTTTCAATAGATGGATTTGGGTTGTCCTGGCCCAAATATATCACATGGAAATTTTAGTCCTCTTTTCATTCTTCTAACTAAAAATTGAAGGTAGCAGAAGTTTCTCATTGTTCTGAAACTCAAACTCAGGTGCAATCTGTTTCGCAATAGAAAAACAGCAGGGACCCTGGCTTTGATGTTAGTCAATCATACTTCCATCCTCTTAGGCTCTATGCTAATTCAGTGAGGCGGGAGACATCGAGGTCGAGTTCTTCTTTACAGCAGCGGTGAAATCAATCGACTTCTTCGATGGATAGATTTTTGGGGGAATCAGCGTGTGATGATATTTCTGATTCGTGTTTAGTGAAAAGAATAAGCGCTTTTGAGCAAAATATTAAGATGATGTTGCTTCAAAGTTATGGGCAAAAGCTACTGGTTTTGGAGTCGAAGATGGAGCATTAGAAGAAGTTTACATCGGGGCTATACAGAGCTAGAAAATAGGGATGTGGAGGCAAATTTTAGAAGGATGCTAACAAGCAGGGGCCATCAGGAATGTGTTATCCTACAACATTCGGGGGAGTACCTGGTCTGCTAAGAGAGTGCGTTTGGGCCAGTTTATCAAAAAGGAAGCATTTGATTTATGCTTAATTCATGAAACTAAATTGTAGGAAGTGTCTGAGAAGTTAGTGAAGGAGATGTGAGGTGATTCTGAGGTTCACTCGTCTTTCAAAAGTTCTTGTGGCAAATTTGGGGGTATGTTGATTTTGTGGAGGAAAGGTTTATTTTACTTGAACTTTAGTTTCTCTGGTGAAGGTTATGTAGGGATTAATGTGATCTGGAAGAGCATTAATATGTATGTTTTAAACGCTTATTCTTCTTGCTTTATTCGAAAGAAGATATTGTTGTGGGAGGGGCTTGTTAAATGCAGAAACAAAACTCTAGAAATGTTGATTGAAAATTTTTTATTTGCCAAAAATGAAACATTATGTTCATCAATTTTGTTCTAAATGCATTACAAGACAAAATATATAGTTATGCCACGTGGTTTGTATACCTCGCTCTTTATTCCATCATCTCCTTGTATGGATATTAATATGGATTTTTTTCAAGGTCTTTCAAGAACTAAGCAAGGACAGACGTCATCTTTATAGTGTTAGAATGGTTTTCCAGATGGCTCGTTTTATTCCATGCAACAAGTTGGATGATGATTGCAACATTTGTAACTTGATGTTCAAATAAGTGGTTAGGCTACATGGTGTCTCTAGAACCATCATTCTAGATAGAGGTCCAAAATTCCTAAGTCACTTTTGATAGACTTTATGGGGTAAACACGGTACTAAGTTTATTATATATTCTTGTCATCCTCAAACAGATGGAAAACATAGGTAATAAATCAAATTCTAGGTAATTTTCTTAGACCTCTTCTTAAAAAATAACGTCAAAGCTGTTAGTGCGTGAGACACATTTAGTGAGAAAAGAAAGAGAGAGAAAATAAAAAAACAATGATTGATATTATTGAATGAAAACCTGAATTACAAAGTGTCTATTTATACACCCAATTGACTTGACTAAAATAACAAACTAAATAACAAACCCTAAACCCTAATTAGCTTTGGGCTTGGGCCACATAATACAACTTGGATTATATCTAATATGTCAACATACCCCCTATAATCCAAGTTGTCAAAGCATACTAATCATTGTCGATATGAACTATTCCTAATTTCTTTATCAAAGTTAGGAACCTGTCGATCTTTAGTCCTTTGGTGAAAATGTCGGTCAATTGTGCTTCACTTGAGCAATGCCTTACTTCAAGTTCACCTCTATTCACATTCTCCCTTAAGAAGTGAAATCAAGCTTCAATGTGCTTACTTCTTCCATGCAAAACTGGATTCTTCGCCAGATTTATGGCTGACTTGTTGTCGATCTGCAGTACCAGAGGTTTTCTTCACTTCGACCTCCATTTCTTCAAGCACAAATCTGATCCAAATTGCTTGACACGTAGCATATGATCCTGCTATATATTCATCTTCACACAATGACAATGCCACTACATGTTGCTTTCTCAAGCACCATGAAATTGGAGCACCAAATACTTGTAAGAAATATCCAGTAGTGCTTCTTCGATCTTCCTTATCTCCGCACCAGTCAGCATCTGAATAACAAGTAACCATAGCTTCTTTTCTTTCAGAGTCTCGTTGAAATAAAATTCCATAGTTTGTCGATCCTTTTAAGTATCTCGGAATTCTTCTTGCAGCCTTCATGTGTGACACCCTTGGTTCACTCATGTATCTGCTCACTAATCTAACTGAGAAACATATATCAGGTCGACTGTTGCAGACATATCTTAGAGATTCGATTCTATTTGAACAAAGTTGCATCGACTTTGTCTTCCTCTCCATGCTTCTCCAACTTTAAATTTGGTTTGATAGGCGAAGATGTAGGAGCTGAATCATCCATTATGAATTTCTTGAGTATCTCTTTGACATACTTTCTTTGATGTAGCACCATGCCTTGCTTCAACATTTGAAATTCCATGCCTAGGAAGTATGACAACTTTCCCAGATCCGACATTTCAAATTCCTTCTTCATCAGTCCTTTGAACTTCGACAAGTTCTTCAAGCTATTTCCAGTTACTAGCAAGTCATCGACATATAAGCAGATTATTGTTATATCATGTGCCACAACCTGAACATAGACACCATACTCAGATTTGCATTTTACGAATCCCAATTCAACCAAGTATGAGTCGATCTTCTTGTTCCATGCCCTAGGTGTCTGCTTGAGACCATAGAGCGCTTTGTGCAACTTGTAAACTTTACTTGCTTCCTCTTGAATCACAAACCCAGGAGGTTGTGTGACATACACCTCTTCAGGTAAAGCTCCATTAAAAAATTCCTATTTCACATCTAAGTGAAATGTTGACCAGCCTTGCTTGCATGCCAAGGCCACCACTAGTCGAACAGTTTCCAATCTTGCGACCAGTGCAAATACTTCAGAGTAGTTAAGTCCTGCTCTCTGGAGAAATCCTCGAGCTACCAATCTTGCCTTATGTCTTTCTATCGACCCATCAACATTGTGCTTCAACTTGAACACCCATTTTACTTCGATAGCTTTTGTATGAGCTGGCAATTTGACCAACTCCCATGTGTTGTTTCTTTTAATTGCTTGTAACTCTTCGACCATAGCTGACTTCTATTGTTTATCTTTGAAGCCTTCGCTATAGCTAAATGGTTCAGCACCTGCAAGTAAAGAAAATTGAACTAGTTCCCCATCTATTGTGAGTTCATCATCACCAACCACTTCATAGTCTTAAAGTCTTGCTGGACGAGCTCTAGTTCGTTGAGGTCTCTGACTTGTGTCAGCCATATCCTCTTCCACTACTAAAAAAATTCGCGTTTAGTCACCGAATTAGAGACTGAAAAAGCCTAAAAATCAGTCACTATAATGTTTAGCGACCAATAACGCGACTATCAAATTTCGGTTAGAAAAGTGTTAGTCGATAACCTTTAGAGACGAATTTAGTGACCGAAATTAGTGACCGATTTTAGCGACTGAAATTAGTGACCGATTTTAGTGACCATTTTTAATTGTTTAAAAAACTTCAAATAAAATAAATTTTTTGTCTCTAGCAAGAATCAAACCAATGCACTATCCTTTGTGAGGCTTTCGGGTGTCCACTAAGCCATTTGATTTCTGTTGTATAACTTACATTTGAAATGTATATATTATTAATGAAATTGAACTTTCAAATATTATTTAAAAAGATTCTTACACTATTTGTCATTAAAATTATATTTTGTCTAAATTAATAAATTTGTATGAGTTAATTATTTATATAAATATATGTTTTATTTGTTAAAACATTAAAAATGTAAAATTTTGACTAAAAAATTAAAAAACTATATAAAAGGAGAAAATTGGGAGGGAAGCAACTTAATAATGAAAAAAACAAAAAAAAAAAAAAACAAATATTAGTGACCGAAATTTTGGTCACTGAACTTTTTTACGAATTAATTTATATAAAAACGATTATTTGAGACTGGAAATTATAGTCACAAAATATCAGTCGCTAATTCGGCGGTTAATTTTATTTAGTGGCCGATTTAGTGACTTTTAAAATTTTACTAGCATGATGTCTAATTTTGGGGCTAATTCGGTCACTAGAGTGACCGAAATTTTTCAGTCAATAATTCGGTCACTAAAAGCAAATTTTCTAATAGCGTTCAACTTCGATTGTGTCGAGAGTGCCAAAAACGGCTTCGTCTTCTTCTTCTATTGGAGTATCAACAATGTCTCCGACTTCGACATCATTACTTGCTTCGTCGAAATCATAGCTCATCAGTGGCTTGTCAATTGCATTACTAGAATTCCAATCCCAGACAGAATTTTCATCAATCACAATGTCTCGACTCATCACAATCTTCTGATTAATTGGATTGAACAACCTGTATGCTCCAGTCTTATGATATCCTACCAGAATCATAGGTTCACTCTTATCATCAAGCTTCCTTCTCCTAGCATCAGGAATATGCTTGTAGTAGATAGAGCCTAACCTCTTCAAATGACTCACTGATGGTCGTTTGACACTCCACACTTCTTCAGGAACCTTTTCTTCAACTTCTTGGTAGGGCACCTGTTCAGAACATAAAAAGCAGTCAAAATAGCTTCACCCCATAAGGATTTTGGCAAACTTTTCTGCTTCAGCATGCATCTCGCCATGTCTAATATGGTCCTATTTCTTCTTTCTGCTATTATATTATGTTGAGGAGTATAAGGAGCAGTTATCTCATAATCAATACCATGTTCTACACAGAATGCTTCAAATATCTTGGATGTGTATTCGCCACCTCCATCTGTTCGCAGAACTTTAATTTTCTTTTCACCCTAGTTTTCGACAAGTATCTTGAATCTTTTAAAGATTTCAAATACATTGTCCTTTCGTTTGATCACATAAATCCAGAGCTTTTGACTGTACTCATCGACAAATGAGACGAAATACCTGTTTCCACCAATAGTATGCTCTTCAAAAGGACCACATACATCAGAATGTACAACTTCGAGTATGCAAGATGATCTCATTGGCATAGTCGAAACAAAAGACTTCATGGACTACTTTTCAACTAGACAACCTTCACAGAGTTTGTCGAGCATTTCAAGACTTGGTATACCAATTACCATATCTTGAGTGATCAGTTGATTTAGTGACATAAAGTTCAGATGGCCAAACCTCAGATGCCACAACCAACTATTCTTGTGGTTGACAATTATTTTTCAGACATCGTACCTCAGTCGAACTGATCATGGTCTTAAATGTTCTATTCTTCAACAGAGGAGATTTCAAGACCAAGTTATTCCGGATGTCGAAAAGTTTTAAGGCTCCATCTTTCATAACCACTGAGAACCCTTTTTCGACTAGTTATCCAACACTTAGTAGATTTCACTTCATTCCAGGGACATAGAGTGCATCTTTGATCATGGCTTTTTCTCCATCACTCCTTTAAATAACTATTTTTCCAATACCTTCTGCTTGCAACAAGCTATTATCAGCAAGTTTGACCATGCTCTTCTTCGACTCGTCAAAATCTACTAACCATACTTTTCGACGAGTCATGTGATTCGAGCAGCCTGAGTCGAGGAACCAGATCTTGGATTCGACATGGTCATCTATAACTGCAGCCATAACCATCATATCATTAGAATCATCTGAATCTTGACGTGCAAGGTTTGCTCCTTCGTCCTTGTCTTTTGTCGAACCCTTGTCTTTGTTGTACCAACAAAGCTTGGCCAAGTGACCCCACTTTTCACAGTTATAACACTGCACACCTATTTTCTCTACTTTGTCTTTCTGATAGGAATTTTCTTCTCCTCTTTTCGAGGATTCACAAGTACTATCATCGATCTTATTCTTGTGAGGATTCGACCAAGACTTCTTGCCCTAAGTCTTGTCGATTTCGCCTTTGAACTTGTTAGAACCACCATTCTTCTTCCATGATTGAGCTTGTAGTGCTTGTATCGAGTCTTGGACTCCTTTCCTTTTGATAATCATAATCTCATGTGCTTCCAACGAACCAACCAAATCTTCCAGTTTTAGGGTTTCAGGATTGTTCGATTCTTGAATAACTACAATAATGTGATCAAAGTGAGAGGTCAATGTATGCATTACCTTCTTAACTATCATCTTATCAGTTAGGGTTTCACCACAATGCTTCATGAGATAAACGAGTTTCTGCAACTTCGACACATAGCCTACAATCTTTTCATCTTCTCCCATTGACAACAATTCACATTGTCGTCGCAAAGTTTGCAACTTGACAACTTTAACTTTCTCACCTCCTTCATAGTACTTGACAAGAATGTCCCGTGCCTCCTTCGTCGATTCAGCATGAGCGATTATGTTGAAATTAGCTGTATCAACTGCCGATTGGATGTAGAACACCGCCTTGCAATCCTTCTTCTTGGTCTCCTTGTGAGAAGTTTTCTGGGCGTCGGTTGCATCTTCACCAAGCATAGGAACACCATTCGTAACCACTTCTAGGGTTTCATGAAAGCCAAATAGAGATTGCATTTATTTTCTCCATCGAAGCCAATTCTTTCCGTCAAGAGTTGGAAGGGAGTTTGGTAAATTTCTGTTACCATTCATCTTTGCAACGATTGATCAACAATAACCCACTATCCAGAAAACATGATCTCTGACGTGTGATTCTTGAAAACACGATCAAGAATCTAACCGGAGCAATAGATACCAATTTGTTAGTGCGTGAGGCACTTGTAGTGAGGAGAGAGAGAGAGAGAGAGAGAGAGAGAGAGAGAGAGAGAGAGAGAGAGAGAGAGAGAGAGAGAGAGAGAGAAATAAAGAAACAAGGATTGATATTATTGAATAAAAAACTGAATTACAAAGTGTCTATTTATTTACCCAATTGACTTAACTAAAATAACAAACTAAATAACAAACCCTAAATCCTAATTAGCTTTGGGCTTGGACAACAAAATATAACTTGGATTATATTTAATATCTCAACAAAAATTTGGAAAAATTGCTTACATATAGATGAATTTTCATATAATAGTGTTACACATGGAAATGCTTTGCATTCTCGATTTTAAGTTATATATGGTTTTAAAACTCTGACACCATTGATTTATTCTATTTACCTATTTTAAGTTATATATGGTTATAAATGCATCATAATTTTTTTTATAAAAAATGTGAAAATTATGGCTGTTTAAATTTGATGGGAAATTAAGACACAATAATAGATCAATACGCAGCGAATATAAAACTCCCCTAAACTTGTAGGAATCTTGAGGATCAAAAGCAAATATAAGACGGCAAATCGAACAAAATAAAGGCACAAAAGACACCGATTTTTTGTAACGTGGAAAACCCCTCAATATGAGAGTAAAAACCACGAGTCACCCAGACCAAAGAAATAACTCCGCTATAATCAATTAAGGGTACAAGAGAGTCTTAAAGTGATTCACAAAGTAGTGCTAACAACCGCAAACTAGCTTACAAATAAGAATCAAAAAGCTGAAATGTTTTCCTAAATTTGTAGCTTCAGTACGAATACAATAACTTTCACCTCGGACATTGTTTTGAAAATCTGAACGGTCAAAAGTTAGATATATGTGTTATGAACCTACTCACCAAACTTGAGCTTGATCCAACAGTTAACGAATCGGGGATCGTTGATTTAGTGAGACTGGTTGCAGAAAAACTGGAATGAATTTCTCTCCTTTTTTCTCTCTTTTTGAATCCTTATTTTTCTCTATCTCTCTCAACCCTAAATTGATCATCTCCACTTAAACAAGTGAGATAAATGGGCTAATCATATTTGGGTCTTTCTCCATATAGGAAGGGAGCCCAAACCCAACAAATCTCCCCCTCACAACTATGTGGAGGAAATCGCCAAACCGGCGATATCACAAGAAGCTTCAAATTTCCCTCTTGGTAATGCTTTAGTCATCATATCAGAACCATTATCATTTGTATGAACCTTAGCCAACTCCAACACCTTAGCATCCAAAACACCATGTATCCAATGATATCTCACCTCAATGTGTTTGGACCTATTATGAAAAGTCGGATTCTTACCAAGATGAATAACGCTTTGACTATCAACAAATAACACATATTTGTCTTGAACAAAACCAAGCTCATGCAAAAATTTCTTCAACTATAGTAATTCTTTGAATGCTTCGGTAATTGCAATGAACTCAGCCTCTGTAGTAGATAGTGCTACACACTTTTGCAATATGGACTGCCAAGCAACAGCTCCCCTTGCAAATTTAATCATGTAGCCCGAAGTGGACTTTCTGGAATCAATGTCTCCAGACATATTAGAGTTTGAGTACCCCACTAGAGTAGGTTTATCTCCTCCAAAAGAAAGCCTCATAGAAGTAGTATCGCATATATATCTTAAAATCCATTTTACAGCATTCCAATGCTCTCTATCTAGATTTGACAAAAATCTACTAACTGTACCAACAACATGTGCTATATCTGGTCTTGTACACACCATTGCATACATCAAACTACCCACAACAGATGCATAAGAAACACGTTTCATATCAAACGCTTCATCTTCATTTCAAGGACTTTGATTAGAACTCAACTTGAAATGAGTACCGAGAGGAGTGCTTACCGCCTTAGAACTTTCCATATTGAACCTTTGCAGCACTCTTTCGATATAATTTTCTTGTCACATCCAAAGTTTCTTTTATTTTCTGTCACGCATGATTCTAATTCCAAGAGTCTGCTTAGTTGCTCCCATGTCTTTCATGGAAAATGTCTCTCCCAATTGCTTCTTTAACAGTGTAATGTTAGAAATACTTTTCCCTACAATAAGCATATCATCAACATATAAAAACAGGATTATGAAGTCATCGTTAGAAAATTTTCTAACAAAGACGCAATGATCTAAAGTAGTCTTCTGGTATCCTTGATCAGACATAATAGACTCAAACTTCTTGTACCACTGCCTTGGAGCTTGCTTCAACCCATATAAACTCTTTCTCAATCTACACGCATAATCTTCTTTACCTTTAACTTGAAAACCATCGGGTTGTTTCATGTAGATCTCTTCCTCCAAATCACCATGAAGGAAAGTCGTTTTCACATCCATTTTCTCAACCTCTAAATCATGAGTAACAGCCAAACTCAACACGGTTCTAATAGATGACATCTTTACAATAGGTGAGAAAATATCATTAAAATCAACACCCTTTATTTGACGGAAACCTTTCACCACTAATCTGGCTTTATATCTTGGAGACTTAGAGTTGCTCTCATGTTTAACTCTATAAATCCATCTGTTTTCCAAAGCCATTTTGCCTTTAGGCAGCTTCACTAAATCATAAGTGTGATTATCATGAAATGATTTCATCTCATCATGCATTACATCCATCCACTTTTGATTTTTATCACTTTCCATGGCCTCTTGGAAACACTCGGGTCAACCCTCATCAATAACGGTCATATACTCATCAGAATTATACCTTGTAGAAGGTTATTTCTGTCTATTAGAACTCCTAGGTTGAACTTGAGATGATTCTTGAGTTTCACCAAGATTTTCATCCTGTGAAAAATCGCTCTCCCCTTCACTATCATTAGTTGGAATATTTACCTCATCTCCAAGTTGTTGATCATCAACATAATCATATGGCTCACCATTATGATTATCACTACCTATAGCATCCAGATTATGGCTAGGTAATCGAACTGGATCAACATTAGACAAACTAATATCTTTCTTGGGTGTAGTCTTCTCTACCTTATCAATATCTTCAATAGTTTAGTCTTCCATAAACACCACATCACGGCTTCGAATAAGCTTCTTCTCTACGGGATCATACAACTTGTAGCCAAACTCATCTTGCCCATATCCAATGAAGATACATTGTTTTGACTTTGTATCTAACTTGGATCTTTCATCCTTTGGAATATGCATAAAAGCCTTACAACCAAAAATTCTCAAATGATCATACTTGACATTCTTTCCAAACCAAATTTTGTCTGGAACTTCACTGTTCAAAGCAACAGTAGGAGTGAGATTTAGAACATGCACTGCCGTGTATAGTGCCTTGCCCCAATAATGATTAGGCAACTTAGCTTCAAAGAGCATACACCTTACTCTCTCAATTAGTGCCCGATTCATCCTCTCTACTAAACCATTCAATTGAGGAGTCTTAGGAGGAGTCTTTTCATGTGCAATACCATGCTGCTTGAAATAGGAATCAAATGGTCCACAATACTCTCCACCATTGTCTGAACGAACACATTTCAACTTCTTGCATGTTTGCCTCTCAACCAAAGCATGGAATTCTTTGAACTATTCCAAAACTTGGTCTTTTGTCTTCAAGGCATAAACCCATAGTTTCCGGGAGCAATCATCAAAAAAGGTAAAAAAATAAAGTGCACCACTAAAGGATTTTACCTTTAATGGACCACAAATATCATAATGTACCAATTGAAGCAACTTTGACTTTTTTTAAGGAGGATGTCTCTTGAAAGATACTCTATAGTCTGTTTACCAGTCATGCAATGAGAACATTTCTCCAAATCTACATTCTTTAATCTAGGAAGAACATCCTTTTTGGCCAAAACATTCAGCCCCTTTTCACTAATATGACTAAGTCTTCGGTGCCATAAAGATGCTTCCATGTCGATAGCATTCACACTATCCCTAGAAACCAAATCTTTTGTCCAATACAATTTAGAAAGTTTTTCCACTCTAGCCACAACCAAGTTACCTTTGATGAGTTTCAACTTTCCAGAACCAAAGTGATTATCATAACCACAATCATCTAGCATATGCACAGAGATCACATTAAAGCGGACATCTGGAGCATGTTTGACACCTCTAAGCAACAATTGCATTCCCATACTGGTTCGGAAGCAAACATCACCAACACCAATTACCTTAGATACACCATCATTAACCATCTTCAATACTCCAAAATCACCAGAAGTATAAGATGTGAAGAAATCCTTCCTTGGTGTAACATGCAATGTAACACCACTGTCAACTATCCACATGCTCTCGTCTGATACAAGATTAACAAACTCATGATCACGAAGAATAACAAGATCATCACTAGTAGCATTCGTAACACAATCATCATCATGATCTTCATGGTCTCTTTGTTTAGACTTAACCTTCTTGCCTTTGTTATCTCTTTTCCACTGATAGCAATACTTCTGTATGTGTCCTATTTTGTGACAATAATGACACTCCAGATTCTTGTATCTCGGCTTGGGCTTGCTTCTTCTATTCTCACTACAATCTTTCGATTCCTTTTTATGACTTCTGCCCCTATTTTCAGTGACAAGTACCTCGAGTTGAGATGAAAAACCCTATGCCTTCCTTCTCATTTCCTCATTAAGAATACCACCCTTAGCCGTTTCCAAAGAAACAACACCTCTAGGAGCAGAACTTGTGATCGAAGCCCGAAATGTCTCCAAAGACTCTGGTAAAGATAGCAATAGAAATAGTCCCAAAAGTTTATCATCAAATTTGATACTCATTCCAGAAATCTGATCAAGGAGGCCTTGAAATTCACTCAAGTGATATGAAATAAAAGTCCCCTCTTTATACTTCAAATTTATGAAGTTATTCAATAAGAATAATTTATTATTCCCTGATTTAGAGACATACAAGGACTCTATCTTCTCCCACAAAGTTTTTGCATGTGTCTCATTAGCAATATGATTATAAACATTATCTTCTACATATTTTCGAATAAAACCACATACCTGTTGATGTTCAAACTCTTATTCTTCATCAGACACAGAATTTGGCTTTGCAGAACTAAAAACCGGTAAATGCAATTTCTTCACAAATAGTAAGTCTTTCATCTTGCCCTTCCATAAATGATAATTAGAACCATTCAACAATACCATCTTCATTTTGTATTTGACTCCATCATTCAAACAAGTAAAATAACACTTAACCAAGAGCTCTGATGCCACTATGATGGGAAATTAAGACATAATAATAGACCAATACGCAGCGGATATAAAACTCCCCCAAACTTGTAGGAATCTTGAGGATCAAAAACAAATATAAGAAGGCAAATCGAACAAAATAAAGGCACAAAAGACACCGATATTTTTAACGTGGAAAACCCCTCAATATGGGAGTAAAAACCACGAGTCGTCCAGACCAGAGAAATAACTATGCTATATTAATTAAGGGTACAAGAGAGTCTTAAAGTGATTTACAAAGTAGTGTTAACAACCGCAAATCAGAAAGCAAAGCACCTTACAAATAAGAACCAAAAAGCTGAAATTTTTTCCTAAATTTGCAGCTTTAGTGCGAAGCAAATAACTTCTACCTCGGAAGTTGTTTTAAAAATCTGAACAGTTAAAAGTTAGATATATGTGTTATGAACCTACCCACCAAGTTTGAACTTGATCGAACGGTTAACGAATTGGGGATCGTCGATTTAGTGATACTGGTTGCAGAAAATTGGGAATGAATTTCTCTCCTATTTTCTCTCTTTTTGAATCCTTATTTTTCTCTATCTCTCTCAACCCTAAATTGATCATCTCCACTTAAACAAGTGAGACAAAGGGGATAATCATATTTGGGTCTTTCTCCATATAGGAAGGGAGCCCAAACCCAACAAATCTCCCCCTCACAACTATGTGGAGGAAATCGCCAAACCGGCGATATCATAACAAGCTTCAAATTTCCCTCTTGGTAATGCTTTAGTCATCATATCAGAACCATTATCATTTGTATGAACTTTATCCAACTCCAACACCTTATCATCCAAAACATCACATATCTAATGATATCTCACGTCAATGTGTTTGGACCTATTATGAAAAGTCGGATTCTTACCAAGATGAATAGCGCTTTAACTATCAACAAATAACACATATTTGTCTTGAACAAAACCAAGCTCATGCAAAAATTTCTTCAACCATAGTAACTCTTTGCATGCTTCGGTAATTGCAATGAACTCAGCCTCTGTAGTAGATAGTGCTACACACTTTTGCAGTCTGGACTGCCAAGCAACAGCCCCCCTGCAAATTTAATCATGTAGCCCGAAGTGGACTTTCTGGAATCAATGTCTCCAAACATATCAGAGTCAGAGTACCCCACTAGAGTAGGCTTATCTCCTCTAAAACAAAGTCTCATAGAAGTAGTACCGCAAATATATCTTAAAATCCATTTTACAGCATTCCAATGCTCTCTATCTGGATTTGACAAAAATCTACTGACTGTACCAACAACATGTGCTATATCTAGTCTTGTACACACCATTGCATACATTAAACTACCCACAGCAGATGCATAAGGAACACGTTTCATATCAAACGCTTCATCTTTACTTGAAGGACTTTGATTAGAACTCAACTTGAAATGAGTACTGAGAGGAGTGCTTACCGCCTTAGAACTTTCCATATTGAACCTTTACAGCACTCTTTCGATATAATTTTCTTGTGACATCTAAAGTTTCTTCTCTTTTCTGTCACGGATGATTCTAATTCCAAGAGTCTGCTTAGGTGCTCCCATGTCTTTCATGGCAAATGACTCTCCCAATTGCTTCTTTAACATGTTAATGTTAGAAATACTTTTCCCTACAATAAGCATATCATCAACATATAACAACAGGATTATGAAGTCATCGTTAGAAAATTTTCTAACAAAGACGCAATGATCTGAAGTAGACTTCTGGTATCCTTGATCACACATAACAGACTAAAATTTCTTGTACCACTGCCTTGGAGCTTGTTTCAACCCATATAAACTCTTTCACAATCTACACACATAATCTTCTTTAGCTTTAACTTGAAAACCATCGGGTGGTTTCATGTAGATCTCTTCCTCCAAATCACCATGAAGGAAAGTCATTTTCACATCCATTTGCTCAACCTCTAAATCAAGAGTAGCAGCCGAACTCAACACGGTTCTAATAGATTACATCTTTACAACAGGTGAGAAAACATCATTAAAATCAACACCCCTTCTTTGACGGAAACCTTTCACCACTAATCTGGCTTTATATCTTGGAGACTTAGAGTTGCTCTCATGTTTAACTCTATAAATCCATCTGTTTTCCAAAGCCATTTTGCCTTTAGGCAGCTTCACTAAATCATAAGTGTGATTATCATGAAATGATTTCATCTCATCATGCATTACATCCATCCACTTTTGATTTTTATCACTTTCCATGGCCTCTTGGAAACACTCGGGTCCACCCTCATCAGTAAAGGTCACATACTCATCAGAATTATACCTTGTAGAAGGTTGTTTTTGCCTGTTAGAACTCCTAGGTTGAACTTGAGATGATTCTGGAGTTTCACCAAGATTTTCATCCTGTTGTCGTACCTCAAAAAATACAATCCTCGCGATGGATGCGGAAGAAGCTGTTCGAAACAGAGTCGCCACCGAACTTTATTCATCCCAAAAGAGGGAACGGAAAATATCGATAAAACCTTTAAAAGGATAAGAAAATGGTCATCGTAACCAAATTCGGGTTCGGGAGTCGGTTACGCAGAGGGAAGGTATTAACACCCTCTACGTCCGTTGTACTCAACGGGAACCTCTTGATTCGATTCGTGAGAAAGTTAGCTAAGTTTGTTTGTTATCTTCTAAGGTAAAATAATTGGTTTTGAGGGGGGAATGGGGTGGTTTTTTATTAGTGTGCTCGGCAAGGATTAGAACCCTTGGGCCTACGTATTCCCTCGTACAATGGGAAAGTCAGAGCATTCGTAGTTCGTGGGACTACGGTTGTTTGGTTTGTATTTTTATGTAGGCGCCAATTGCCCACACACGAGTAAGTAAACTCGCACCCAAGCAATTGGGGAGAAAGGTCAAAGACTTGGCCCCCCTCATATCACCTTTTAAAAAGTTGTTTGAATATATTAAGTATGTTAAAGAGTTTGATTGAGAAAATAATTTGATTTGTATGTGTTTTAGGGTTTCGATCGCACGGGGGCGAGGAAATGAGTTTTAGATGTTTTAGAGGTGACAATTGTTCACACACGAGTAAGAGAACTCGCACCCAAACAATTGAGGAGAAAGACCAAAGACTTGATCCCCCTCACTCCACCTTTGGTAAAAATGTTTAAGTAAGGATTAAGTGTTTTGATAATTTGATTTTAAAAGGTTTGAACGTTTGTCGAGTTCGTGTGTTTTAAAGGCGTCAATTGTCCACACACGAGTAAGGAAACTCGCACCTAGACAATTGAAAAGAAAGACCAAAGACTTGGTCCCCCTCTTTTCCACCTTTATAAAAATGTATTTGAATATTGATTACATATCTTAATGTTTGATTAAGAAGATGAGTTTGAAGGTGATCAGGTAAAAATGTGTTTTAAAGGTGCCGATTACCCACACACGAGTAAGGAAACTCGCACCCGAACAATTGAAAAGAAAAACCAAAGACTTGGTCCCCCTCTTTTTCACCTTTATGAAAATGTCTAAGTATAATTAAGTATGTTGATTTGATTTGAGAAAAGTACTCGACGTTGGATCGAGGTTTTGATTTATGAGAAGATTAAGAAATAAGGATGTCTTATGGTTTAAAGTGAAGGTTGGAAATACTTGATATATGGACCAAGTAAGATGCTTGAGATTGAGTTAATTAAGTTTATTTGGAAAATACTTGACGTTGGATCAAGTTTGCTTTTGTTCTTATAAAAAGGGGTGATTTTAATCTTATGGAGTTAATTAAGCCACGATTAAAATATACCAATCACATACATGCATACAAATCAAAATATAATGGGTAATCGTTGCATAAGGCCCAAGAGGAGGCAAAGGGGAGGTCAGTTGCGATCGTGAAAACGATCGTCTTATCAGGTATGAAAATGATTGACACGAAGTCCAAATATTAGTTGAAAAATATTTTGATTTGAATAAACACACAATGACATAGCTAATATAATCAAAGCATAAAAATCCACGAGATAAAAAAAAAAGCATACACCATATATAATAAGCATTGAATAAATGAACTCAAGCATGATATGGTTAGTCACTTAATTCTAAAGTTAATTCTAAGGAGGGGGGGTCCTAAACTAAAAAGAGTTCTAGGTTTCTTAGAATAAAATTCCAATAATTAATTAGATTAAATCAAAATATTTAATAAAATTAATTATCAAAATTTAATTAATATTAAATAAAATAATTTAATAAAATTAATTAAATAAGAATTAGGAATTAATTAGAAAAAGTATTTCTTAGATTTTTAGATTTAAAATTCAAACAATTAATTGAATTAAACTAAAATATTTAATAAAATTAACCCTTAAAGTTAATTAGTATTAAGTAAAATGGTTTAATAAAATTAATTAGGAATTAACTAAAGAAAAGGATTTTAGAAATTAATTAAAAAGTAATCTGTTTTTTTAAGAAATAAGTTAATAAAATATTTTTGAATTTTCTTATTATTAAAAGAGAAAAAAAAAAGGTTTCAAAAAGAAAATGGATGGGCCAGCAACAAACAGTAAACAGGGGGTGTGATTAGAAATCACCCCAGGCCCAAAGCAATAGGCCCACGCTTGGGTATGAGGGTTCACCATGAACCTTCAGCAGATCTGGGGCGTTCATCAGGCATAGAGTCAAATGTTGACTCTTGATCTGAGGGTTTGGGGATGAGAGTACACGGTAGGGTGGCATAGAGGGTGAAGCACGGAAAAACTGGGAAGGATCATCTTCCGGTGATAAGTGTCACGGTGGGGGACACTTGTCACCCCATCCAACAGCCACCACAAATGGAATAAATCAGATAAAAGACACGGTTTAGAAGAAAAACTCACAATGTGATTTCCTTCTCTCTCTCTCCATACGTTCTCTCTCAACACCCTTTCCTTCTCTCCAAAAACACGTCGCCGAAAACCTAGCAACGGCCGGAGAAGCGGCGGCGCGCGGCAGCCGCCACCGTCTTCTCCGGCGACACCACCACCAACCTCAAAAAGTCCAACACTAACCCTACATCAAAAACTCTCCTACCTTCAAATCTAAGCTCAGTTTTACCAAAAAACCAACCAATCGACCAAATCGGAACTTTTCCCAAATAAACCCTAAAAATGGACTAAAACCACCAAAATCAAAGCAAATACAAGCAAACGGAAGAGGATTACAAAGCACAACCACATGGAGAATAGAGATTACGCATCAAAAAGTACAAAGGAGGCGAACAATACCTAGATCGGAGCGAACCCGATCAGAAGCTTTTCCGGCGAAGGTGAGATTCTTAACGTCTCTTTCTCTTCTTCCTTTACGTTCTTTTTCTTCTTGATATTGCTACTTTCTATTTGTTGTTGTTGCTTTGAATATGTCAAGAAATGTTTTCTGTGAGGTTAGGGTTTCTGTTCACTGTGTAAGATTTTTGATTTTTTCGCTGATGTTTGGTGGGTGTTGTGTAGAAATAGACTTAGGTTATTTTTCAAGGTCCGTTTTTTTCTCCCTTTTCTGATTCATTGCTCTTGTTTTTATATTGTCAAGATTAGGGTTTGAAAAGCTGTGTCCAAATAGATGAGGGATCTCGTTCATGGAAATGTATCAGGTAATCTTTTTCAAACTCAGAACACATCTTTGCTACAAACATGTTAATGCCTTGCTGAAACCTCTGCGATGCTTTTTTTTTCTGCTATTCACTGTTGCACTCTGCCTTGTCCTTTTTCCCATTTGTGTTAAGGTTACAGTGCTGTGAATTTTTGCTGCTCTGCCTCTTTTACTATTTTGGTCAAGTTGAATTTTGTATAGTCCCTATTTGCTTTGCTTTTGACTTTAGGTAAAGTGCAGATGTGTCATTGCTTTTTGACCGTGTGAAGTTTGAAATTTATTTTTGAATTGTGTATGTGTAGGTGGCTAATTTCGACGCCAGGGAAATGGTTCAAAAGAAAAGGAGAAAAATTCGACAAATGTGATTCGACCGGATATTGCAGTTAGAAAGCTTTTTGACAAAAAGAGGCAAGTCGAAAGAACATGGTACTTAAAAGAAGCATTGGCAGATTTTTTCAAGTAAGGAAGATAATTTCGACAAGGGAAGTTTCGGTCCGTTCGACGGGTGTTTTGAATTTCAAATTTCTAGAGGGAGTTTCATTTTTGAAATGGGACGCGTGGAACGCATCTAGGAGGCGAATACATGCAGAATGACATTTGTCGCCATTAGGAGAGATAGCTGTTATGGGTAGTTATTTCGTTTGTATATAAATAGAAGGTCTTGGTGTTAGACTCAGTGTGTTCCAAACTTTGTACAAATTACCGTAAATACTCAAAGTAACTGTGTGAGAGAAACGAGTGTTCTGGAAAATGTATGTATGGAAAACACCAGTTTACATTTATGCATTTCAATAAAATTTCAAGCTTTCCTTCATTTCTTTATAAAAAAGTTATCTTTTTACTTTAGAAATTTACTTTGTTTTAG
The DNA here is from genome assembly GCA_022829125.1 of Lathyrus tuberosus. Taxonomy (NCBI): domain Eukaryota; kingdom Viridiplantae; phylum Streptophyta; class Magnoliopsida; order Fabales; family Fabaceae; genus Lathyrus; species Lathyrus tuberosus. Next base: position 167,435 of record JALAZF010001063.1, on the reverse strand, counting down.
TTTGAATTTATCTTCAATTGCTCTTTCGTCATTACCGTGTCTTTGTTCTATCAGTCTAAACAATTGTTAGAAAGAAATCTTAGAAACATAGAACGAATACATTACTTTTCAAAATCAAACACATTCTCAAAAGCACTTTGTCCTAGGATTTGTTTGGTTGGTCCTGTTAGTAAACTAATTTTCATAAATTAGGAAACCAGAGATTGTTCGCCAAATTCACCAGCGAACAAATTGGCACGCCCAGTGGGACCTAGTGCGTCTGTCTAGTTTATCCTTTTGTTTTTATAACAAGTTCTTAGAAGGAAAAGTTTATTTCGTTGTATGATTCTAAGAAGTGGCAAGTTAGCCTTGAACAACGAAGAAAGACCAAAAATAACAAGAACAAGACGAATGGCGAATCAAAACGCGCCTAGTAATCAAAACCTTAACAATCCAACGCCTATTCCTTCGACAGGAGATAATACGACGTCAGTTTCTGTGTCAGAAGCAATACCATCATCAACGGGGTCAATTCCAGTGTTTTCGGCATCCCAAAACGCGCCCAGTATTTCTACGGTGGGACCCCAAATGCCTCAAATGACCCCTCCTCCTATAGGGGGTGTTCATAGGCCATTTGTGACGAATTTTTCAATGCCTCCACATAGTAGAGAACAACCTTATGGAATGCCAACAACGATGATGGCAAGTTTGCACAATTCGTCGTCATTATATTCTGATCCTTTGATGAATGTTACTTCGCCCCTACAAGGATCAGGGTCTGGTACAAACCACATAGGCAGAATAGGTCAGCCTGTGTCAACGGGATACCAAACTTATATGCCTGCAATCAGTAATAATTCTGCACAAGTCATTAGGCAACAAATGGACGAAAGTAACCATGACATGGTGCAGATGTTAACACAACAAATGGGAGCTGTGTTTAATCCTTTAATCCAAAACACCACCCAAATGAACCAGTTATTAGCAGCGCAAATGATGCGCATTGCTTATTTCTTTGGTGTTCCTCAAACCCAACCAAGGGAACAAATAGTTCAGAATCCCAGAGTAGTCGTCGAAGAGGAACCCACAATAAACCAGAGGCCAGTGAATGTTCCTCAAGGAAACCCTAGAAACCAAGAGGTAGTGGTCGAACAACCTCATATTGAAATTCCCGTCCAACAAGAGCCTAGAAGGGTGTTAGTCCATAGAGACCAAGATGCTGATGATGTTGTGCAACAATTGCGGCATAACAACATGCCAGCAGAAAACAATTTAGCAGCCATGGTCGAAAGGATTATGGCCAGAAATGGTGTGAATGTGGGACTGCAAAGGCCCAATTATACATCCCCATTGTTTGAGTATATTCTGCAACAAGAGTTACTCCCAAGGTGGAAAGTCCCCAAATTTACCAAATTCTCAGGGGACACTAGCGAATCCACTGTCGAACACATAGCCCGTTACTTGATCGAAGCAGGAGAAATTGCACGCAATGAAAATTTAAAAATGAAATATTTTCCAAGTTCTTTAACAAAAAATGCCTTTACTTGGTTCACATCTTTGCCTGCAAATTCGATCCACACGTGGGGCCAGTTAGAAAGGTTGTTCCATGAACAATTTTACATGGGACAAACAAAAATAAGTTTGAAGGAGTTGGCTAGTGTTAAAAGAAAATTCTCTGAGCCAATTGATGATTATTTAAATAGGTTTAGGCTACTTAAGGCGAGATGTTTCACGCAAGTGCCTGAGCACGAATTAGTCGAAATGGCAGCAGGTGGTCTAGACTATTCAATTAGGAAGAAGTTAGACACTCAATATCTGAGGGATATGGCACAATTGGCGGACAGGGTGAGGCAGGTCGAACGTTTAAAAGCTGAAAAAGCTAGAGCAACTAAAAATAAGAAAGAAAGAGTGGCTTATGTGGGGGTATGTCAAGATGATGATGACGATGAGAGCGAATCGTTTAGTTTCGACGAACAAGAAGTTGACTTAGCAGAATTGAAATAGGGTTCGCCATACTCCTATAAAGTATTGGCTCCGTCGAACGGAAAAAACCCAGTCGAACCTGAGAAGAATGATAAGTTTCCTAAAAGGACTTATACATTCGACGTCACTAAGTGTGACGAAATATTTGACTTGTTGGTTAAAGATGGCCAAATGATAGTGCCACCTAGCACCAAAGTGCCTCCCATAGAACAACAGAAAAAGAGAGGTTTTTGTAAGTACCATAATTTTTTAGGTCATAAAACATCTCAATGTTTCCTTTTCAGGGATCTGGTGCAAAATGCCATTCGTGACGGAAGATTGAAGTTCGGCGACAAGTCGAAGCCACCAATGAAGGTTGACTCAAATCCGATGCAGATGGTCGAAGCCCACTATGCTGAACCATCCACTGTGAACATGGTGGAGGTCGAAGAGGGTTCTGACTGCAGCTTTGAGATGATAGAAGCCACTGAAGGTTTCGACGTAAATGTGAACATGGTAGAGATCGCTGAGATCCCTACAGACGAAAGTGATGTGGAGGAAATGTCCGAAGATTTCGTCAACAAACCAGTGATGATCAAGGTTACTCAATACCTTGACGAAGGAAGCTTGAAGAATTCCATCAACAAAGAGGCCACTGAAGGCCTCAACCAGGTGAACAAAGATGAAACCACTGAGGGTCTCAACTTTGTGAAGAATGACGAAACTACTGAGAGTTTCGTCGAGAAAGTAAAGGAGGCTACTGAGGGTCTCAACTTTGTGAAGAATGACGAAACTACTGAGAGTTCCGTCGAGAAAGTAAAGGAGGCTACTGAGGGTCTCAACTTTGTGAAGAATGACGAAGCTACTGAAGGCTTTGTCGAAGACAAGAATCTGGCTACTGAGGGCCTTAAGGGAGCCAGCATGGAGTTTGGTGTTACTATCGACCAAGCCAATGAAGCCAGTACTGAGATTGGCAAAGTTGTCACTAAGGTGAACGCAAAGACTACTGATGGTCCTGCGAAGCCAACTGTTTATGGTATTCTACGAAGGACGGCAGAGGATCCCAGAGAGAAATATATGGGTTTTTGTTGCCAACATGACATTAAGAAGGCATCGCCAGAAGGGGATTTCGACCTAGCAAAGAAGAAACATGAGATTGAGGAAGGACTCACTTTGAAAATGAACAAGTTGAGTATTGGAGATGGACAAACAGCCAATGTTAATATGGTCGAAGTGTCACAGAAAGCTCCAATGCAGACTGACGAAGAGCGCCGTAGAGAGGAATATCAAAAAGTGGCGTACCCTAAAGAGGAAGAGAATCTGATTGAGTTCCTTCAAAGGTGTCAGAAGAAAAAGTCAGAGGTTATGTTGTGCCCCCGCTGTAGTGTTGTGTTCGACAAGAAGGCAGCAGACAACCTGGAGGGAATGGAAAAAGCCAAAAGGAAAGGAAACTGGGGGGTAGTTCCACCTGCGAGAACGGAGAGGTTCGACCCAAGGCGAAGTGATCAAAATCAGCAAAGGTTTGGGCAAAGGTACCCAAATACCTTCAAACCCACCAACAAAGCTCCTAATGACAAATGGGTTCAACCAATAAGGGAAGCCCAGGGACAGAGAAAGTGGAAAAATTTCGTTGTTCAGAGGGGTTCGTCTATGGCTGGCAGCAAGGAAGGCGAAAGGCCAAAACCAAGGCCTTATCCCTCAGAGAATTATAAAGGCAAGAATCCCATGTCGAGATCCCAATGGAGTCGCTTCCAAAGACAAAAAAGGGCGGAAAAGGAAGCTGCTGAGGAAGTAGCTGTCAAAAGAAGCAAACCAGAGTCAAGTAGCAATACTGAAGTGGTGAATCGACAAGAGGCATCTTACAGCATCAATTCCTACAATACAATTGAACCAGTACCATCTATGGAAAAAGTGGGGGAGGATGACGAAATGACGGACGATTTCAGGTCTGAGTCAGACGCGTCTCTCGTCATTGTGTGCAATGTGGTCTCTGTCCTTCCAAAAGAGTACGACCAAATCATGGAGGTCGAAGAATAGGAGGATGTTGTCGAGAGTGAAGTTATAGGACACAGGCCAGTGTGTTACTATATCATGAATAACGGTTGTGTCGAGGAACAAAATGCTTTTTTCGAAAGGCCAGATGACTCCATGCGTGGCCACCTCAAGCCCCTATTCATAAAAGGGAAAGTGGAGAACGTGGGAGTAAACAAAATCCTGGTTAATGCCCCATTATATGTTGAAGAAAATTGGGAAAGATGAGTCTGACGCAAAACCCCACAACATGGTACTATCAAACTATGAAGGCAAAGTGGGAACTACTTTGGGCGTTATCCAAGTGGATTTAACTGTTGGAACTATAACTAGACCAACGATGTTCATGGTCATAGCCTCGAAGGATAATTATAATTTGCTTTTAGGTAGAGAATGGATCCATGGCGTGGGTGCTGTGCCCTCATCGATGCATCAGCGTATAGCTATCTGGCGATCTGACGGAATTGTCGAAAACATAGAGGCGGATCAAAGCTATTTTATGGCTGAGGTAAATCATGTGAATCGATACAGTTTCGATAAACACTTGGCCCATATAGCTCCATGCAGTCCATCAAATTTCGACCTGAAGGCTACTGATAATGCGTTTTGTTCGCTGTATCTCCACCCCACATATGGTTTCCAGTGGGATATGGAAGTGGTCGACGAGGTAAACTATGTCTTCGGGACTGCACATATAGAGCCAACCGGCTGGGGAAGTGAGTTTGGTGACTATGAGTGAGTCATCAGCGCTCGAAAGGATTACGACTTATATAGCCGAAAATAAACTCAAGGCGGCTCTAGAAGCCGAAGTAAAATATATGGCTGTCGAAGCCAATAAAAATGATTTCAACAAACAATGTCCCCAAAGGGACGTTGAAGAGGATTTGTTCCACACAGAGATTGGCGAATGGCAACATCAAAAGTTAGACACCATTTATGATGACGAACCCTTGGGGTTTGAAAAGGATCCAGCTTCGACTGATATGAAGATGGTGGCGCAGGATCCATTAGAATAAGTCGATTTTAGGACTGGGGGCAGAAAAAAGGCCAACCTACATAAGTGCCAAGATGGACCCTCAGTTAAAAGTCGAATAGTCCAACTGCTGAAAGAGTTTAAAGATTGTTTTGCGTGGGACTACGACGAAATGCCTGGTCTCGACAGGAGTTTGGTCGAATTGAAGTTGCCTATAATAGCAGGAAAGAAGCCTGTCAAGCAAACTCCCAGACGCTTCGCACCAGAAATTTTGTCGAAGATTAAAGAGGAGGTCGAAAGACTTCTGAAATGTAAGTTCATCCGCACAACGAGGTACGTCGAATGGATTGCAAATATTGTTCCTGTAATAAAGAAAAATGGAAAATTAAGAGTATGCATTGACTTTCGAGATTTGAATTCAGCTACCCCTAAGGACGAATATCCTATGCCAATAGCGGAAATGCTTATAGATTCTGCTACAGGGCATGAGTATCTAAGCATGTTAGATGGATACTCTGGCTATAATTAAATTTTTATTGCTAAAGAAGATGTCCCTAAGATGGCATTTCGTTGTCCTGGAGCCATAGGTACCTACGAATGGGTGGTGATGCCTTTTGGTTTAAAAAATGCTGGGGCAACTTATCAGCGAGCCATGAATTCGATTTTTCATGATTTTATCAAAACTTTTATGCAGATCTATATAGATGACATTGTAATTAAGTTTGTTTTAGGCGAAAATCATATTGACCATCTTCGACAATCATTTGAAAGGATGAGGAAGTTTGGTTTAAAAATGAACCCTCTCAAATGTGCTTTTGGTGTGCAGGCGGGAGATTTCCTTGGCTTTGTGGTCCACAAGAAGGGGATCGAAATCAATGAAAACAAAGCCAAAGCAATAATGGAGGCGAAAGCGCCATCAACAAAGAAGGAGTTGCAGTCTCTGCTTGGGAAGATCAACTTTCTCAGAAGGTTCATCTCCAACCTTAGTGGAAAAACGCAAGCCTTCTCTCCTCTACTTCGACTGAAGAAGGAAGATTTTATATGGGGGCAAGATCAGCAAGATGCGTTCGACAAAATCAAGGAATACTTAACCCATCCTCCAATCTTGATGTCTCCTTGTAGAAGTAAAAGTATGACGTTGTATATAGCGGCATCAGATAGGATATTAGGAAGTATGTTATGTCAAGAGGATGAGAATGGCGTCGAAAGAGCCATCTACTACCTTAGTAGAGTCTTAAATGATGCCGAAACTAGGTATAGTATAATAGAAAAGTTATGTCTGTGTGTTTACTTTTCGTGTATGAAGTTGTCGCGGTGAAAATTGGATACCATAGTTATTTGTTAACTAGGATCACATTTTTTTAATGTCACCACCGGTCTTTGATTTTATCCAAGGGAAGGGAGAAAAAACCGAATTCCCACAATGCAATGCAAATGCACTTAAGATTCTAAGTTTGGGGGTTGGTTATACCTAGGGAAGGTGTTATCATCCTAGATATCTGTAGTACTCTACAGGAACCTCTTGATTTTATTATGTTATCTGTTATTTGTTTTGCTAAGGTTTAAGGGTAGGTGATTTATTATTTATTCCTAGGTGTGCTCGACAAGATATCGCATCTTGTGCCTACATATCCTGTCAGGAGGGAATCAGAGCACTTGTAGTTCCTTATTAAGGATACTAAATGTTTTAAAGGTTTAGGAGAGGAAGATGAGTCATCATCTTAAGAAAGACCACCACACTTTGAAAATGTTTGTATTTTTGTGGGGTATGGGATTGTATGTCCCTTCTTTGAGATGATTATCATCTAATTCTCTTGTGTGGAGAATTAGGTGGGCTAAAGTTTGATTTGAAAAATCAAAATTGTGGGGGGACTAACCTAGGAAATCTATCCTAAGTTATCTAATTTACTTATCTTAAGGGTATCGATTATGATGCAAATGATGTGCACCATGCACAATAACATGGTTATCATGCATGGGATTTTCCCTTGGATATTTATGCGATTAATTATGTTATTTAGGCGAGTGTGCTAGCAGAGTGATGCTAGACTTGTGTCCAGGGATCGGTAGGTCGAATGCGATGCCCTAAGGCGATCGACTTAAATGGGTAGAAAATTGGCTCGACGTTGGATCGAGGATTTTTTAATTTTTGAAAGGGGTTTAGACATGCAAGCAAGCATACATTCAAAAATAAATGCATAGTAAACAGATAAACACGCAAGCGTACACTCGGACGCGAGAGATTCTAGACGAGTTTTGATTTATTGAGGAAAAGAGTTGATTTGATTTTAAGGTTTATTAAGAAAAAGTTATCCTTTATAAAAGGTTTATTTTTATATAGAGACATTTTGTTGAAGATTATTATTAATTTGAAAAAAAGTTAAAGATTTTTATTATTAAATAAAAAGAAGTTAATTTTATTATCTAGTAAAAAAAGGTTTTCCAAAATCGTTTATTTCTTTTAAGTTATAAAAGTAAAAGAGTTTTCTTATTAATAAACGTTCTTATTATTATTTTATTTTAAAGTTATATTAAAAAGTTAATAAAGTTCTTATTAATTAGAAAAAGATTTTAATTATTTCTAAAGTTTTAATTATTATTTTTATTTTAGTTTTTAAAGTTATGTTAAGAAAGTTAATTAGAAAAAAAGAGTTCATATCAATTTAGAAAAAGGTTTTAATTTTAATAAATAATGGTTATTATTAAAGGTTTTTGCTAATTACAAAAGGTTTTTTAAAATCATTTACTTAGTCATATTAAAAGATATATTATATTAGTAAGATAAAAGCTAGATTTATTTTAGATAGAAGTGATTATAATAAGATTTAGATTTGATTATTATATAAAAAGGTTTAAAATAAAAGAAAAAGGAAAAGGAGGGATCTGGTGGACCACACAATCTAACCAGGCTATGATCTAACGCAAACGTGCCAAGGGTGCACGATAGTGCATGTGTGTGCGGTGTACATGATTAATCATTAGCACAGAATAAAAGGGAGAAAACTCAGTCGTACCTCACAGTCCCTCTCTCGTAGCTCTCTCCTCTCACGAAGATGAAAAGGAAATAGGTTTTTGACCCCAATCCGCCGCCACTCGTTCTCTCGATCTTTCCGCTCTTCTCCCTTTCGGACTCTCTTTTCTTCTCTCATGCTCTCTTTCACTTTTTTTTTCTCTCGATCAAACAACGGAGATCCTAAATCTACCCTAATCCCATGATTCCCAGCCCCATCATTCTCATTATAACTGATGCTTACACGTTACAAACGGAGCAAAATAAAATGCGAAAACGAAAAAAAAAAACCCGGTCGTCGGTTGTTGACGGTGAGGAGAAGCGGTCGAGACCTCAAGCGAAATCTCCGTCGAAGATAAGTCGCGTTCCTCCTTTTGATGAATTCTTCCTTTTTTGTGTTGTTCGTTGATTTACTCTGCGTTGCTTTGTTTGTGTGTGTGTTGCAATTTTGCTTCCTCTGATACTACTGCTTTGTGTATGCAGGATTCGGTGAGTCTGGTTTGGTCTATGGTATGATTGTTTAGTTGATATGAAGTTTTGGTGGTTCCTTATGGGTTAGTTTTTTTGTATCGTAAATGATATGTTTGAATCTTCAATTTTGTATGGATGCTGCGTGTGGAATGTATGGTTTTGGGAGACTGTTGAAATTTGACGAGGAAGGTTTGCGTAGTGTACGTGTATGGTTTGAGGGTTTGTTATTCTGAATCTTTTCTGGTGCGAATTTTTTCTGTTTGTGTATGATTTGTGTAAATGCTGTGATATGTTTTTTGTCTCTCCTGGTGTAAACGCGATGCCCCTTTATATAGGTGTTATGACATTGAATTCTTTGATTTGGAATTGAATGCCATACTAATTGTGATAATCCTTTCCAATTTGGTTTAAACGTGCCTGGGTCTCTTTTGATAAGAATTTGAACAGATATTGATTCTTTCCATTTTTAATGCAACATGTTATGGTTACTTTGGAACGTGCTGATTTTCTTTTATGACCAGGCGATGGAATCTTTCTGTTTTCGTCAAACATGCCGGTAGACATTTTGGAAACAATTTAAAATTGTTTTTAACATGTTGTGGTTAATTTGGAAATGATATAACATTGCCTTAATCTTGTCTTTATTGTTTTTCTAAGTTAGGAAAGTCTTGAACCGTCTGATACATGATTCTGGCTTAGAAAAAAAATCTGAAACTCTGTCTTGACATTTAACGAAACTGGTTTTGGAACTCTATGATAACGTTTACAATTCTGAAAATCCTCCTCCCTTGATTTTACACGAATAGAAATCCTAATGATAATTCTGTTTGATTTTCATGTTGCGGGAATGTCTGGCTATGGAACTTGGAGGAGGAACGTGCCAAGGTACCGTGAGGCAAGGAAACCCATCTTCATTTCGAAATACTAAATCCAACAAACTTTGTTCCCCAAGGTAAATAACATAGAAACTTCATCTGCAAATTTGAAGTCTTTGGTTCTCAATTTTGGTGGCTGTTTTTTCTCCTGTTATGCACATTACTGTTAGGTAGGTCTTGAATCGTCACTACTGGTACGTCAAGTTCTCAGCAGCAAATTCCATGAACCAAAAGTGAGTTTACTCCTTTAATCTCTTACAAAAATCCGACATGAATTGACTTTGTGAATGTGGTGACTCGGCATAGCTTCTTCTTTCAGTTACTGCATGCTTTTAATTGTCGAAACCATGACTATGCATTAATTAACCTCTTGTGTTTGTGATTTTGGACTGGCATGGGAAATTTATATGCGCGAAGAGCTCCTTGGATGTTGTTTCTAGCGGTACTTTGACGTGGAGAGTTCGTAATATATGACTGTTCGTATTTCCTCTCGAATACTAATATTTGTTTCCTTTAGCAGTAGAATTGTACGGCTAATGACTATTGAAATCCCTTTTTGATTTGACGTGGATGTCATTAGTTAGCCTTTACGAACCGTATGCTAGCATGAAAAAGCGTTAAGGTGGACCATCATGTATGACTGTAATGTTGAATTCCTTATTATGTAACCACACGAATGATTTTATCCACACTTGTAGACCTTAATTCCACTTTGAAAATTGAAATGATGTATGTGGTGCTAAACTCTTAAGCCTGGCCTTAATGAGTCTTGGTGTTTTGAATCTCAGTCCTGTTAATTTAGACCTTCTGGACCTTTGAAAAGATGATTTGGATTTGCATTGACACTCATTTTTTATCTTGCAGGAATCTTGGAGGTAGTGGTTTCATGGTTTGTTCTAATTTGTCCTTGTGGAATTAATCCAACGATTGTGCGGTTCGAAATTTCTCCAACCGCGTTGTTTCACTCAGTCTTTCGAAGGATGTTCATAATCAGCTGACATTCAGAGAACTTTTATAGCTGCTTCAAATCGCCGCCAGCATAATACCGTGAGGGCCCAAGGTTAAATGTCAGTTGCATAACGAGAGGTTTTATTAAAGATCATGCTTCTCAATACAAAATAGATCCAGCCGTACGCATACTTCCATTGGCCTTTACAGTGGCATTTTGTATTTTGATTACATACTCATGTTTTACTTAGCAAAGTTCCAAACTTAAAATGTATTTGGCTTCTACGAATTGCTATGGTTTTTCCTGTAAACCTTGGATAAGCTTAACGGCATTGTAATGTAAAACAATTTCTTTGAATTGAATTGCCATAGTTGAATATGGGTGATGAGGGGCAATTACGTTCTTGGATCTAGTACTTTGATGAAACTTGATGGTAGTATGGATTTTAAGACCTTGACTCCTTCAAATTTTAAATTCTTTTTGAAGTCGAATTGATATTGAATGCATTTCGAATTTTTTCAAAACAAAGGGAACTCCTAATTCTTACCTCCCAAAACACAAATAAATTGTTTTGTATGTAATAAGTGTTTGAAAGAATAATGGTATTTTGGTCCTCAGGAATCCACCTCCTCATGTCATTTGCATTAAGGCTTTAAACTTTAACGGTCAAATCCTCAACTTAATGGAAAACACCTCTGCTTGATGACCTTTGGATTCCACACTTCTAATTTCTTCCAAATTGAAATTCTCTTGATGAACCATCACTTAAGAACAAAGAGCAACACGTATCTTTAAGTCTTGAGGAGCTGACAGAGGGGGGAAGATGCCAACTTGCAACACAACCAGTGATCAACCTCTAGGGACCAACTTTCCATATCAGAGGGTATAACGGTCTAGGATTATGTGGAGGGAAAACTGAGGAGTCTTGAGGGAGAAAAGGCTTGGTAGCGGTTTAGGGACCAAAAAGAAAAGGACACAATCACACAGGAAATCCATACACACCTTGCAAAGGCCAGAGAAACCTCCACAAACACACACACACAACACAACCTTCAAGTCTTTGAATTTTCTGCAACAGCACCTGTCTTTAAAAGGAAACAAAACAGAAAAAAAGCTAGATAAAATGGTTAGTTATGCACGAAAGATCAACCTAAGATGCTATGCAAAGAACAAGGCGGGGATCTTAGGGTCAAAAATTAGGGTGCGACAGATGCCCCTATTTAAGTTTCTCCTATTCGGAGATATGGAGATTGAAATCTTCGTCTCGACGAGATAGGAGAGACTTAAATACAAACATGCACAAAATTTTTGGCCCTAAGATGCCGCCAAATGCACATGATATGATATGCTATGCAAGACAAGGAATCTATGAGGAATAATGTCACAGAGGATAACCGAGGTTGAAGCACGACTAAAGGAGGGAAGACCCGACGAGGAACAGCTTAACAAAGCAAGACTCCACGGGGAAAGATCTAACACCACTGGGGAAAGAGACTACCAACTGACAATCACAAAGATATCTTAGGCAATGATGATGGTTCAAACAATAACTGGTAGCCTAAGTAAATATGTCCATTTGAAATAAAAGGGCGTGTATTACCTACTACCAAACAAATGGTAGCCTGAGCAAGGTAAACACAGAAGGAAAGATGACCTATTACCACCACGGTAGCCTAAGCTAGGCATCTGACTAAATATATAGGTATATTACCTACTATCGAACATATGATAGCCTGAGCAAAGGTAATAACCAAAATAAGCTTCTGATGATCAAAATAATGATTCAGCTTCTCCTCTGAATACCTTGTTTAGAAGGAGAAAAAAATGAGGAATCTACTGCCGAGGTCTTCTGGAAATCTACTGCCGAGAATGACCAGAGAATATAAAATGAGATACCTACTGCCGAGGTCTTCTGGAAATCTACTGCCGAGAATGACCAGAGAATATAAAATGAGATACCTACTGCCGAGGTCTTCTGGAAATCTACTGCCGAGAATAACCAGGAAAATAAACGACTGTTTGTCGAAGTTTAAAATAAACCAGGGAATCTACTGCCGAGATCCTGGAAAGAAATGATTGTTTATCAAAATTTGAAATAAACCAAGGAATCTACTACCGAGATCCTGGGAAATACCTACTGCCGAGGTCTTCTGGAAATCTACTGTCGAGAATAACCAGGGAAATACCTGCTGCCGAGGTCTTCGATCAAGTATTCTGCTTGAAAGGGTAGAAAATAAATCACTGCTGCGAGGTTGTCTGCCTCAAACACAAATCTTGAAATAAACTGCCACGAGGTTGTCTGCCCCACATACATCTTGAAATAAGCCGCTACGAGGTTGTATGCCTCGAGCAAAGTCTTGAAATAATCGCTACGAGGTTGTCTGCCTCGAGCAAAAGTCTTGAACTCCTCCCGGAAAGGTGAATACTTGTTGGAAAGTAACTTCACAGGGGCTTGGGATTCCACTGGAGATCTGATGACTTCAGCTGGAATCCATAACTTGTTGGAGATCTGGAAGTTTCACCGGGGATCCTCAAAAGAGATGCGGGCCGGTTGACTTGTAAAATATGTCTTCTCAAATAAAGAGAAAGATCATTTGAATCTTCAACAGACTTCTCAAAGAGACGCCATTTGATGGAAGCAAATTGAATTGTGGACTCGCTGGGGAGAATACCACTGAGAAGTAATATTGCTGTAGTTGAAATTCGTGTTGAAGCTAGTAAAATTCTTGTAATAGGGATTCTCAAATAAAGAGAAACACCTGGAAGGTCTTCAATAACTTTCTCTGGAGAATAAGCTGATAATCTTGACCGCATCAACAGGGATATACAAACTTTCATGTGGAGACTGCCATTTGTCATCCAGATAGAAAACTAAGCTCAAATAAAGAGCTACCACTTGTTGTCTAGATTTAAATCCCATAATACTGCCGGAGGAATAACTTTTGTCTTCCATAGAGATCTTTGAATAAATTCTTCCTGGGGAGATAGGGTGCAAAATAAATGCACGCTTGATCTAGGTTCAACAGCCTAGAGATATCCAAAAATGTGATTGTCAGGGACCAAAGTTCAATCCAGGAAATAACTGGAAAGAAACGGTCAAACAATAACCAATCCATTGAGGACTGAACTCAACGGGTTTATCTTTATCCAAAATGGAAAAGAAAACTAAAGCAACCATCTTCCATGAGGATCAAACTCAATGGGGAATTAGAAAGGACGTGCTTTTCCTGCCTAGGGCTGACGATTCTACTTGGAGGGAGCAGACAAAACCTGATCACTTGGGGATAAACGCAACCAAAGTGAAAGAACAAAATAAACGAAACAAAATGCAAGATGCAAAAATGCGCACATGCCATGAATCTACATGAATGAATGCCATGCTATGCTTATGCTCATGCTGACAAAACAACAACAAGAAGCAAACTAAGACGAAAATAAGCATCTCGATACGGATACTCGGCCGATCTTTGCAATATAAGAAACATCACTGGAGATGAACGGAAAGCCATATATGGAAACATGTCCTGCTTCACAGCTTCAAACTTCTCTGGGGAAAATAGAGCACTCCACTTGGGGATGAACATCGTGACTTCACTTAGGATTGTTAAGATGAACCTTGTGATTCCGTTGGGGATGAGGAAGATTCACTGGGAACGAATCAAACTCGATGATCGAAAAAGAATTCATGGGGATAAAATAAATATCCGTTGCGAACTGAAGTAGTCTGAATGAAAGTTGTAACTGGATAAAATAAATATCCATTTCATCGAGGAAGCTCAGATCAATAGTAGTTGAAAATGTCGGAGATGAAACTTCGATAGGATGAAATAAACATCCGCCTTTGCTGGAGAAGATTGAGAAAATCCAATGAGGAGTGACATAAACACTCGCTTCGCTGGGGAAGGTCGAAACCGAAGAAGTTCACCGGGGATTCTTAGGCTGCCAGCCAGAGGAGTCTTGCATCAAAGGTGTCATAACTTCTTGAAGTAGAGGTTTACCGGGGAATAGTCGTGACTACCTGAAGTAGAACTTACTGGGGAGTTGCTACATTACCCGGAATAAAACCTCTTTGAGGTATGAGTGAATAAAGTCGTGAGATTGATGTAACTTTGTATTGATAACCTGCATAGCAGTCGCCATTTTGAACAACCGTTGTTGCGAATGGGTCCAAATAATCTCCGACTCTCACATGCCCCAGGTTATATGGTTTATAAGAAGAAGTGATTCCAAGAGGATTTTACAGAAAACTTGGCGTCCGACTGTTCCAATGTTTTCAAACTCTTGGAGAGATTTATTAAATCTCGACGTAACGGGCTCAGATTGACGGTGTCCTGTATAACTGAGTCTTCAATCTTGGAGAGATTTACAAAATCTCAACGTAACTGCCCCAGATTGATGGTGTCTTTAGTCTTCAAGATTGGAGAGATTTATCAAATCTCGACTTAACTGCCCCAGATTGATGATGTTTTGTATAACCGAGTCTTTAAACTCATTCTTCAGACTGTGGAGCTAGGGAAATGACTTGCCCCTGCTCAGCAAGGTCTTCAGGTGACGTGCCCCTGGGTATAGTCATCCTTTTGAAATAATCTACCATTTACTCATCAGAGTTTCCAATCTCAAAAGGCTTAGCTCATCGCTGATGCTCGTATGCTAGCTTCTATGATGTCAAGCAGTGTTAGCAGGCAGAAAATGTTAATTCCGAAATTGCTAACGCAACAAACGTTTGTCTTGAAGTTTATTTAATTTTTTTTTTGTGATTGAATTGCCGATTTTATAATGCCAAGACAGATTTGAGCATAGCTCATAGGAGTCAGGAAACGATATCTCAATGAGTATGCTTTTGGAATAAACCCTGCTTCAATTAGGTCTTTTGAGGGTTGTAAAATGGCTTAGTTCACGGTTTAAGAAACAAAGGATATAAGGCTCAAAGTTTGTTTGTGCCCAGCCAATCTTCGTGACATTTTGACTCCATTTTTTTAATTACCCTGCCCCAGGTTAAGAATAAGGGTTTTTGATTTGTAGAAGAAAACTACTACTTCAAAGGCTCAAAAGGGTTAACGAGGGTTTATCTCCTTATATCTTCGGTGTTTAGGATTTTGAAACAATGCCTTATATCACTAGCAGAGTCTTATTCAAAAGCATACAACAAAAGATCTTGCGTTTGACTTCATCATCCTCCATTCGATGCTCTTCCAAGGCAAGAGATTGGGCAGCATTGGCATTATAAAATAGAAAAAGAATTTTAAAAATGAGTGAAACGAATGGATTTCTTCAAGACAAACATTATCATTGCATTAATTATTCAAAATTAAATGAGTTCTTACACGCAAAACAAACGCATTAACGAACGTAGAAAATTAACATATGAAAATAACAAATAAGCTTAAAATATGGCGAGACATGGCCTGGAGAAAACCGTCATGTGTATCAATCCACCATGTGTAAGGAGGGGATTGCTTCTTGTTCAAGTGAGAGATGGATCTCAACCTGGGGTTCACACAATTCGAAAGTCAAAATTCCTTTCTTAACCATCTCTTTCACTTTCTTCTTCAAAACATGACATTCCTCAATGTCATGGCCGGGTGCCCCTTGATGGGAGGCGCAGAAGGCATCAGCTTTAAAATAACTCTCATGGATCATTGGGATGGATAGTGGAGTTTCCTCCTCGATCAAACCATGTTGTAAGAGTGTTGGGAACAAATCAGCGTAGAGCACAGGGATGTCCAAAATTTTGTCCCTTCGTTCAGCTGGTTGGTCGGTGGAGGAGGCAGAAAATCCATCTTGGCGTTGGGATGTGGCCAACTCTTTGACCAAATCCATTAGGCTCCTCTTGGTCATCCTTAAGTCAGCAATCTCGTCATGAAGTTCTTGCTTTTCATGCTCTTGAATGTCTATCAGATTCTTCATAGTAGTGGAAAGAGTTTCCATGTTGGCCTTTAGGGTGGCAATCTCCGCTCGGAGTGCCCGGTTTTCCTGTTCCAAATGATCCATCCTTTTCTTGCAACCGGATCGAGTATTGTATCGATGATTCGGAGTCTGAGAAAAGAGACACGAATAAGAACCTGGAAGGCAAAGGAATGCAAATGCAAATGATGCAACAAGATTCATGGAACTCGGCTATTTATAATCATCAAGGAATATCAAAAGGCTCATTTTTTTTAAAGATTACAACCATTAGTATCGGAATACTAAAAATTGATTTAATACAAAATTCAAACGCGTATGTACGCCTTACAACAGTCATAACGTAAAGCTAAATAAAAGCTAATAACGATGGATCTAAGGAGACTCTTCCAACGGTCTTTTTTTGAGTCCTTTGGCTTCTTCCAATTGAGCTTCTTCTAGAAATGTTGATTGAGGATTAAAATGGGAAAAGACGTCTTGGACCTTTCCTTTCTTGCAAGCAATAGCTTCTTTCCAATATATCCTCCTTTGGTAATTATCTTAGCTTGAATATGAACTTTGTCCTGAAATAGTAACTCTGCCAGCTAAGAATGTTCTTCATAATTAGTCATCAACTAGTCCCCATGAATTGGAGATAATAACTTTTTATCTTGTCTTGAACTTTTCTTCATTTGCCAGTAAAGTCCCCAGTCCCCTTAGATCGTCCAAGTTATGACTATCGTAAGTGTACTTCGACGTTATTTTTTCAAGAGTCTATGATATTCTTACGATGTTTACAAATGAGACTAAGTTCCATGAATCTTCATGATATGATGCTAATGCAATGCAAGGATGCAAACATACAGACAAAACAACAAGGCACAAAGCACACATAAGCAAACAAACAAACAAGAGTCCTAGGTTTGAAAGGTCACAACATGGAGTCAAGGTCTACCCATCCCATAAGGTAGTGTGGTTTCAAATGTACCTGCCGAACGGGTTCTAAAAGTTCCCAGAGTCTACGACCCATCTTTCGGATATTATCGACTTCCCAAATTACTCGGTTAGTCAATAATATTCTCAAGAGAATCTCGTCTGAGTGTAGTTTCGCGTGACAACTATTTGGAAATAGACTCCCGCATAGTCACCGCACTACGTCCTAAAAGGCCAAGTGGGTTTAAAGGTGCTACGGTCCTCAGTCTTAAGGGTTCTTGGTCGAAGTTAATACCGTTTTCACGAATGAACTCGTTCAAACAATATTAATTTTAAAAGAACCTAAACTGAGCGATGATTTTCTCAATTCGACTTTTCAGGAATCGACTCCGTCAAAGTACCCTTGACCATATCATCTCCTATAATTCACTCAAGTCCGAGTCTAGGACTCTCACCACTCAAGAATCCCTCCAAACAACAAAACAAAAAAATATATAACAGATAAAAATAAAAAGATCAAGTTAGGGGGAACCCTCTTATGAGAATCCCCAGTGAAGTCGCCATTTCTGTCGCGGTGAAAATTGGATACCATAGTTATTTGTTAACTAGGATCACATTTTTTTAATGTCACCACCGGTCTTTGATTTTATCCAAGGGAATGGAGAAAAAACCGAATTCCCACAATGCAATGCAAATGCACTTAAGATTCTAAGTTCGGGGGTTGGTTATACCTAGGGAAGGTGTTAGCATCCTAGATATCTGTAGTACTCTACAGGAACCTCTTGATTTTATTATGTTATCTGTTATTTGTTTTGCTAAGGTTTAAGGGTAGGTGATTTATTATTTATTCCTAGGTGTGCTCGACAAGATATCGCATCTTGTGCCTACATATCCTGTCAGGAGGGAATCAGAGCACTTGTAGTTCCTTATTAAGGATACTAAATGTTTTAAAGGTTTAGGAGAGGAAGATGAGTCATCATCTAAAGAAAGACCACCACACTTTGAAAATGTTTGTATTTTTGTGGGGTATGGGATTGTATGTCCCTTCTTTGAGATGATTATCATCTAATTCCCTTGTGTGGAGAATTAGGTGGGCTAAAGTTTGATTTGAAAAATCAAAATTGTGGGGGGACTAACCTAGGAAATCTATCCTAAGTTATCTAATTGACTTATCTTAAGGGTATCGATTATGATGCAAATGATGTGCACCATGCACAATAACATGGTTATCATGCATGGGATTTTCCCTTGGATATTTATGCGGTTAATTATGTTATTTAGGTGAGTGTGCTAGCAGAGTATGCTAGACTTGTGTCCAGCGATCGGTAGGTCGAATGCGATGCCCTAAGGCGATCGACTTACATGGGTAGAAAATTGGCTCGACGTTGGATCGAGGATTTTTTAGTTTTTGAAAGGGGTTTAGACATGCAAGCAAGCATACATTCAAAAATAAAGGCATAGTAAACAGATAAACACGCAAGCGTACACTCGGACGCAAGAGATTCTAGACGAGTTTTGATTTATTGAGGAAAAGAGTTGATTTGATTTTAAGGTTTATTAAGAAAAAGTTATCCTTTATAAAAGGTTTATTTTTATATAGAGACATTTTGTTGAAGATTATTATTAATTTGAAAAAAAGTTAAAGATTTTTATTATTAAATAAAAAGAAGTTAATTTTATTATCTAGTAAAAAAAGGTTTTCCAAAATCGTTTATTTCTTTTAAGTTATAAAAGTAAAAGAGTTTTCTTATTAATAAACGTTCTTATTATTATTTTATTTTAAAGTTATATTAAAAAGTTAATAAAGTTCTTATTAATTAGAAAAAGATTTTAATTATTTCTAAAGTTTTAATTATTATTTTTATTTTAGTTTTTAAAGTTATGTTAAGAAAGTTAACTAGAAAAAAAGAGTTCATATTAATTTAGAAAAAGGTTTTAATTTTAATAAATAATGGTTTTTATTAAAGGTTTTTGCTAATTACAAAAGGTTTTTTAAAATCATTTACTTAGTCATATTAAAAGATATATTATATTAGTAAGATAAAAGCTAGATTTATTTTAGATAGAAGTGATTATAATAAGATTTAGATTTGATTATTATATAAAAAGGTTTAAAATAAAAGAAAAAGGAAAAGGAGGGATCCGGTGGACCACACGATCTAACCAGGCTATGATCTAACGCAAACGTGCCAAGGGTGCACGATAGTGCATGTGTGTGCGGTGTACATGATTAATCATTAGCACAGAAGAAAAGGGAGAAAACTCAGTCGTACCTCACAGTCCCTCTCTCGTAGCTCTCTCCTCTCACAGCTCTCTCCTCTCACGAAGATGAAAAGGAAATAGGGTTTTGACCCCAATCCGCCGCCACTCGTTCTCTCGATCTCTCTGCTCTTCTCCCTTTCGGACTCTCTTTTCTTCTCTCGGACTCTCTTTTCTTCTCTCATGCTCTCTTTCGCTTTTTTTTTTTCTCTCGATCAAACAACGGAGATCCTAAATCTACCCTAATCCCATGATTCCCAGCCCCATCATTCTCATTATAACTGATGCTTACACGTTACAAACGGAGCAAAATAAAATGCGAAAACGAAAAAAAAAGCTCTGTCGTTGGTTGTTGACGGTGAGGAGAAGCGGTCGAGACCTCAAGCGAAATCTCCGTCGAAGATAAGTCGCGTTCCTCCTTTTGATGAATTCTTCCTTTTTTGTGTTGTTCGTTGACTTACTCTGCGTTGCTTCGTTTGTGTGTGTGTTGCGATTTCGCTTCCTCTGATACTACTGCTTTGTGTATGCAGGATTCGGTGAGTCCGGTTTGGTCTATGGTAGGATTGTTTAGTTGATATGAAGTTTTGGTGGTTCCTGATGGGTTAGTTTTTTTGTATCGTAAATGATATGTTTGAATCTTCAATTTTGTATGGATGCTGCGTGTGGAATGTATGGTTTTGGGAGACTGTTGAAATTTGACGAGGAAGGTTTGCGTAGTGTACGTGTATGGTTTGAGGGTTTGTTATTCTGAATCTTTTCTGGTGCGAATTTTTTCTGTTTGTGTATGATTTGTGTGAATGCTGTGATATGTTTTTTTTTGTCTCTCCTGGTGTAAACGCGATGCCCCTTTATATAGGTGTTATGACATTGAATTCTTTGATTTAGAATTGAATGCCATACTAATTGTGATAATCCTTTCCAATTTGGTTTAAACGTGTCTGGGTCTCTTTTGGTAAGAATTTGAACCGATATTGATTCTTTCCATTTTTAATGCAACATGTTATGGTTACTTTGGAACGTGCTGATTTTCTTTTATGACTAGGCGATGGAATCTTTCTGTTTTCGTCAAACATGCCGGTAGGCATTTTGGAAACAACTTAAAATTGTTTGTAACATGTTGTGGTTAATTTGGAAATGATATAGCATTTCCTTAATCTTGTCTTTATTGTTTTTCTAAGTTAGGAAAGTCTTGAACTGTCTGATACATGATCCTGGCTTAGAAAAAAAAATCTGAAACTCTGTCTTGACATTTAACGAAACTGATTTTGGAACTCTATGATAACGTTTACAATTCTGAAAATCCTCCTCCCTTGATTTCACACGAATAGAAATCCTAATGATAATTCTGTTTGATTTTCATGTTGCGGGAATGTCTGGCTATGGAACTTGGAGGAGGAACGTGCCAAGGTACCGCGAGGCAAGGAAACCCATCTTCATTTCGAAATACTAAATCCAACAAACTTTTTTCCCCAAGGTAAACAACATAGAAACTTCATCTGCAAATTTGAAGTCTTTGGTTCTCAATTTTGGTGGCTGGTTTTTCTCCTGTTATGCACATTACTGCTAGGTAGGTTTTGAATCGTCACTACTGGTACGTCAAGTTCTCAGCAGCAAATTCCATGAACCAAAAGTGAGTTTACTCCTTTAATCTCTTACAAAAATCCGGCATGAATTGACTTTGTGAATGTGGTGACTCGGCATAGCTTCTTCTTTCAGTTACTGCATGCTTTTAATTGTCGAAACCATGACTATGCATTAATTAACCTCTTGTGTTTGTGATTTTGGACTGGCATGGGAAATTTATATGCGCGAAGAGCTCCTTGGATGTTGTTTCTAGTGAGAATTTGATGTGGAGAGTTCGTAATATATGATTGTTCGTATTTCCTCTCGAATACTAATATTTGTTTCCTTTAGCAGTAGAATTGTACGGCTAATGACTATTGAAATCCCTTTTTGATTTGACGTGGATGTCATTAGTTAGCCTTTACGAACCGTATGCTAGCATGAAAAAGCGTTAAGGTGGACCATCATGTATGACTATAATGTTGAATTCCTTATTATGTAACCACACGAATGATTTTATCCACACTTGTAGACCTTAATTCTACTTTGAAAATTGAAATGATGTATGTGGTGCTGAACTCTTAAGCTTGGCCTTAATGAGTCTTGGTGTTTTGAATCTCTGTCCTGTTAATTTAGACCTTCTGGACCTTTGAAAAGATGATTTGGATTTGCATTGACACTCGTTTTTTATCTTGCAGGAATCTTGGAGGTAGTGGTTTCATGGTTTGTTCTAATTTGTCCTTGTGGAATCAATCCAACGATTGTGCGGTTCGAAATTTCTCCAACCGCGTTGTTTCACTCAGTCTTTTGAAGGATGTTCATAATCAGCTGACATTCAGAGAACTTTTATAGCTGCTGCAAATCGCCGCCAGCATAGTACCGTGAGGACCCAAGGTTCAATGTCAGTTGCGGAACGAGAGGTTTTACTAAAGATCATGCTTCTCAATGCAAAATAGATCCAGCCGTACGCATGCTTCCATTGGCCTTTACAGTGGCATTTTGTATTTTGATTACATACTCACGTTTTACTTAGCAAAGTTCCAAACTTAAAATGTATTTGGCTTCTACGAATTGCTATGGTTTTTCTTGTAAACCTTGGATAAGCTTAACGGCATTGTAATGTAAAACAATTTCTTTGAATTGAATTGCCATAGTTGAATATGGGTGATGAGGGGCAATTACGTTCTTGGATCTAGTACTTTGATGAAACTTGATGGTAGTATGGATTTTAAGACCTTGACTCCTTCAAATTTTAAATTCTTTTTGAAGTCGAATTGATATTGAATGCATTTCGAATTTTTTCAAAACAAAGGGAACTCCTAATTCTTACCACCCAAAACACAAATAAATTGTTTTGTATGTAATAAGTGTTTGAAAGAATAATGGTATTTTGGTCCTCAGGAATCCACCTCCTCATGTCATTTGCATTAAGGCTTTAAACTTTAACGGTCAAATCCTCAACTTAATGGAAAACTCCTCTGCTTGATGACCTTTGGATTCCACACTTCTAATTTCTTCCAAATTGAAATTCTCTTGATGAACCATCACTTAAGAACAAAGAGCAACACATATCTTTAAGTCTTGAGGAGCTGACAGAGGGGGGAAGATGCCAACTTGCAACACAACCAGTGATCAACCTCTAGGGACCAACTTTCCATATCAGAGGGTATAACGGTCTAGGATTCTGTGGAGGGAAAACTGAGGAGTCTTGAGGGAGAAAAGGTTTGGTAGCGGTTTAGGGACCAAAAAGAAAAGGACACAATCACACAGGAAATCCATACACACCTTGCAAAGGCCAGAGAAACCTCCACAAACACACACACAGCGCACAACCTTTAAGTCTTTGAATTTTCTGCAACAGCACCTGTCTTTAAAAGGAAACAAAACAGAAAAAAAGCTAGATAAAATGGTTAGTTATGCACGAAAGATCAACCTAAGATGCTATGCAAAGAACAAGGCGGGGATCTTAGGGTCAAAAATTAGGGTGCGACAGAAGTTAAAGCACTACATAAAGCCAGTCGATGTATATATTTCCTCTCATTTTGACGTAATAAAGCATATGTTATCAAAATCAATTTTACATAGTCGAATTGGGAAATGGGCTTTGGCATTGACTGAATATTCCTTAATGTATTTGCCTTTGAAGGCTGTCAAGGGACAAGTGGTGGCTGAATTTATAGCTGACGACGCCATAAATGAAGATTATGTTGAATATGTCGAAATAGAGCCATGGAAACTATACTTCGACGGTTCCAGCCATAAGAATGGAACTGGCATTGGGCTATTGGTTATTTCTCCTAACAGAATTCCAACAAAATTCAAGTACAAAGTCGAAGGCTTATGTTCGAACAATGAAGCAGAATATGAAGCTTTGATAACTGGACTTGAAATTTTATTGGAATTAGGGGCAACTAGAGTCGACATAATGGGAGACACTGAGTTGGTAATAAAGCAAGTGACCAAGGAGTACAAGTGTGTTAAAGAAAATTTAATCATGTACTTCGTAATAGCTAACAGGCTCTTGAATAAATTCGACAGTGTAACTATCAGACATATTCCTCGAATGGAAAATCAAGTGGCGAATGATTTGGCACAACTCGCCTCTGGTTATAACGTGTCGAAAGAAAAGTTGGAAAAGGCCATTGAAGTAAGAGGAAGAGTTGTATCAACTAAGTTGTCCCCATCAGATTTGGAGACAATAAAGTTAGGATATGGTGACGAAGAAAGTTTTGAGATATTTAATATAGACGATTCGAGAGTCGAAGATTGGAGAAAGCCCATCAAGGATTATTTACAAGACCCAAATCAGAAAGTCGAAAGGAAAGTTAAGTACAGGGCGTTAAGTTATGTGCTTTTTGGAAATGAGTTGTTTAAAAAGACTTCAGAGGGAGTTTTGTTAAAATGTTTGGGCGAAGATGAAGCTTTTATACCATTGTCGAATGTGCACAAGGGAGCATGTGGTGCTCATCAAGCAGGCCATAAAATGAAATGGTTATTATTTCGACAAGGGATGTATTGGCCAACAATGTTGAAGGATTATGTCGAATTTGCAAAAGGTTGCCAGGAATGTCAAGTACATGCAGGGATACCACACATTCCTGCAAGTGAGTTACATTCGATTGTGAAGCCTTGTCCATTTAGGGGTTGGGCTTTAGATTTAATTGGAGAAATTCGACCATCATCGTCGAAAGGCCAAAGATACATTTTGGTTGGAATAGATTATTTCACAAAATGGATAGAAGCCATACCTTTGGTAAATGTTGATCAAGAAGCAGTCATAGAATTCATTCGAAAACATATTATCTATAGATATGGGATACCTGAGACAATAACGACGGATCAAGGATCTGTGTTTACTAGGAAGAATATGCAAACGTTTGCAAAGGAGGTGGGATTCAAGCTCCTCACTTCGACACCTTATTACGCTCAAGCAAATGGACAAGTCGAAGCAGCAAATAAGGTGGTGATAAGTTTAATTAAAAAGCACGTGGGGACAAAGCCTAAGAATTGGCATAAGACGTTGGATCAAATCTTATGGGCTTGTCGAACATCCCCTAAAGAAGCAACAAATACTACTCCATTTAGATTGACATATGGACATGATGCAGTTTTACCAGTTGAGGTTTATTTACAGTCGATTCAAATTCAGAGGCATCATGAAATTCCATCAGATACATATTGGAGTATGATGATGGACGAGTTAGTTGATTTGGACGAA
Organism: Lathyrus tuberosus; assembly: GCA_022829125.1. Taxonomy (NCBI): domain Eukaryota; kingdom Viridiplantae; phylum Streptophyta; class Magnoliopsida; order Fabales; family Fabaceae; genus Lathyrus; species Lathyrus tuberosus. The sequence continues at coordinate 142,829 of JALAZF010001063.1, read as the reverse complement.
GAAAGATTAAATGCATTGGATTTGTTGAAAAGGCAAAAGGAAAGAGTCGAAAAGTTTTACAATAAGAAAGTGAAATGTAAGATTTTCCTAATTGGTGAGTTAGTTTGGAAAGTAATTCTCCCCATGGATCGAAAAGACAGACTTATGGGAAAATGGTCCCCTAAGTGGGAAGGACCTTTTCGAATTATACAAGTATTCTCCAATGGCGCATATGAAGTCGAGGAAGTGGATAAAGATAAGCGTATATTAAAAATAAACGGGAAATATTTGAAAACATATAGGCCCACATTACAAGAAATTAAAATAACAGTCGAATAATTGTGCAGAGAAAAGCAATATGGCGGATTAAAAATCTTCTCGCCAAATAATATAGATCCAATGTCATTACAAAAGGGCCTTAAAAGGCCAAACAAAAAATTACAAGTACTCAAACAGGAAAAGATGCTTTCAGCTTCTCAAATTTCGACCTCTGGATTTGGAGATGACGCTCGCAAAGAGCCTTGCCTTTCGAAAGTTCCTCAATTTCCTCACCAAGCTTACGGGCCCTATCAACATGATGCACACCAACTTCAAGCTCTTTACGAATTTCCTCCTGGTCGTTCTGTTGCAATTCTGCTTGACGTTTTTCCGCCTGGGAATTTTTTCTTTGAAGAGCAGCAATTTGCTTTCTCCACTTGAGGATATTTTCACCACACAAAGCTGCTTCCTGCTTATTTTGCTCAGACACTTGCTCCAGTTCAGTTACTTTGTTGGACGAATTCGATGCAGCTTCCCACTCAGCAAGTTGGGTTTCTGTTTTATTTTCAAGCTTCTTGGAGTACTCTCGAAGTCGATTAAAGTCAGTTACCACAAGATCTATCAAGGTAGTGAGATCTAACACCACATCAGTGACTTCAGGAGGAGCCTCCAAGACATTGATTTTCTTTAGGATTTTCTTTAGGTCGAATTGAGCAGATGAATCATTCTCCAAAAGTTGAAATAAGTCAATATCAAGAACTTTCTGTTGAATGTTTGCCAGCGATTCGTCCACTGATTTGGCATCAGAAGTAGTCCCTGAGGTGGTCGAACTACTGATGGTAGTGTCAGCAAAATTGTAGCGGGAACTGAGCATGGTCTTTAGGTACTCAAAAGGCCTTTGCACCTTCAGATTTTCTAGCTCCTCATGGGAAAGTTGGGTCGAAGTCGTCCCGGTCGAAGCAGTTTTATTTGTTTTGCCGAGGTTTTCTTCGACGTTTTCTATCTCTTCGTCCGTAGCAGCTGTGGGAGTTGGCGGTTTTTCGTCTTCTTTTTCTTCTTCCTCTTCAGCATCAATTACACCCTCCTCATCTTTCTCTTCGACAGAAAATCCTGAGTGGGGGGGGGATTGGTCTTCAGGTTCATTTCTTGTGGCAGCCACTGCAGTGGGCGTCACAGTATCCCCACCAGTTTTGACTAAGTCTTTAGTTTCAGGACCAGTTTCTTCTTCCACTACTTTTGGAATTTGTGTAGAAATAGCAGTGGGTTGATTTACTTCAGTAGCTGATTCCTTCGCCGAATTCTTAGGAGAGGATTTGGAGGCGCTGGTTGGGTTATAAGTGGGATCACTGCTGGTCTTGGGGAGAACTTGGACCATAGGATGTCCATGAATATCAACAGGAACCTGAAAGATAAATAGATTAAAGAAGGTAATACAAGTAAATAGCCTTTTAGCATCGAAAGGAAAAGAAAAATCATACCTTTGGAGTTTTGGTCTTCAAGCTAGAGCTTTCACTTTCTGCTGGAGCAGGAGTGGTTTCCTCGCCTGGATTTTGTGGTAGAGTTTTTTCTAAAACTCTGGGAGTAGGAGGTTTCTGTGGGAGAGGTTTGGTTGTCTTCTTCTTCTTTTTGGTGGGTTTTATTTGATCTGGTGACTCATCACCATCATCAGTGTCAGCAGCTTTGACTTCTTTTGCTTTCCTTTTCTTTGGCGTCGATGGCAGTCTTCGACTGCCCTGTGGATCAAGAACATTTTATTAGTAGTTCAGAAAATAAAACATTTGGTGAACTAAAAGAAAAGTAAATAGATACCTTCGCCAAAGGTGTCTTGGCAATATCTTTCTGGGGATCTGTATCTCCAGCAGTTGTTGCTTCGCCTGTGGCGGGTTTCTTGGTCGAAATCTTGATGGCTAAGAGAAGAAAAGAAGAAAAGAGTTAGGCATAAAACAACATAGATTTGAGTAAATAAAAAGTGAGATTGAACTGCTTCCCATTTTCCACACCTTCATATATAGGAGTGTCCACGTGAACGTGTTCTGTGCCAATATGAAGGTGGCCTTTGAAATTGTCCAGGGTATACTTAGTCGGAACCACTCGCTTGGCACGTTTCTGGTTTTCTTGGCAAAGAATTTTCAGAGAATCCCCACAAATGAACCAATTTGGAAATGGAGGGCTAAGAGCCACGCCAAATTCAGCAGATGGTAGAGGGGGAAATTTTGGGCGATAAAGTTTAAAAGCTACCTCATAACGTTGTTCTGGTCGAACATACGTAGGTAGTTTTAACTCATCAAGTTTTTCTGTAAACTTTTGTTTCAAAGTAACTGCTGCTTCACGTATGGTTCGACTAAGATCATTAGGCCTGTAGGCAGTTTCAAAGTATTTCTGGAAAGCTTGGATTTCTTTGATGTGTCAAGAAGTACCTTTCTTGGTCCTGTCCTGCACAAGGGCAAAGGCTCTAGTCAGTTGAGTGGTGAAAGAATCCACGTTAAACATTTGAGAATCATAATAGGCCCTCCACCATTCGTCAAAGTCTTGAGTGCAGAGGAAGCTAGGTCGAAAGACCACTGGTTGGATTTCGACCAGGTTAGAATACTTCGCCAACCACTCAGAGCATTCATCTTCAGTGTGGGTCATGTTGTAATGAATCAGAGAGCCTTTTTTGGAAAAAAGAGGTTTTGGTATTATCTATATCAACCCAAACTTTCGAGAAACCAGGTTGGGCTGATAGTTGACAAGGGAAACTTTGAGTTTCGAAGGGCCAAGTTTGGAAACTAGAAGTCTTGGAGTAAGGAAAGATTCCCAGACATTGAGGAATTCGTCTTCCAGAGATTTCGACTCCAGGGGAAGTTTCCTAGTAAACCAGGAGGGTCCAACCTTCCTCTCAGCAAAAGGAGCCATGTTGGGTGTAAAACTATAACGCTTAGCAAACATCATGACGTAGCTGGTAAAGGTTTGTTGGAGACTCAGACCTTCGTCATGGGGTGTTAGTTGTGCCAAACGAAGACCTTCGACTCTTCTGTCCCCTAGAGCAGTAATATCCACGGTTGGTTTGTTGGGAAGGGAAGCTTCGAAAGTGGCATTGAGCCACAATTGTAAGAGCCAAAAAGGCCCTGATAACAGCAAAGTTTTATTTTCCTTGATGTTCTTCAAGATGGTGACTCCTTCGCCAAGGGATTCGTATAAATTCGCCAAAATCATCTCGCTAAGACATAACCGGTGCCCAGCGTGAAGCTGATTTGCTATGGTGATATAACGCTTCGCCACTTGGAGAGATCTTGAGCAAAAAACGCATCTCGACAGCCAAAGGGCCAGGAAAGCTACATGATCTTGATCAGATACTTCCTTGGTTTCCTTGTCATGATAATTGGCAATATAGGCTGTAAAGGTGGCTTTGTTGGTGTCGAAGCCTATTGAGTCATCATCTAGCAAGTTTGGATCATAATCAATTCCTAGAGGGCTTAAGCCAGTAATGGCAGCTATGTCGAATAGGGTAGGGGTAATCATCCCACAAGGAATGTGGAAATTGTTGTAAGTGCTGTCCCAGAAATAAAGGGAAGCTAGAAGCATGGAAGGGCAATATCTTGGCCCTACTTTCGACAGCTGAATAAGATCATAAATGCCCATGGTTTTCCAATAATTGCTTTTAACCTTTTCTATCTTTTCCAACCAAGCCAGATAATCAGAGGGATCTTTCGACAGAGGACAGGATCTAAAAATTCTAAAATTATTCATGTATTCTAGGTTTATGACTTCGTCAGAAGGGGTCCCTTGGCCATCTACTTTGGATTTTTCATCTATAATTTTCTCCTTATCCGTTCTAGGTCTAACACCATTTGCTATGGGTTTGTAGCGATGGTAGGTTAGGAAAAATTCTCATACCTTAATTGGATCTAATGTTAAGTCAGGTAACGGTCCTAACATGGCATGGGATTTTCCAGAAATTAAGATGGGAATAAGTACCTGGGATTGATAAATGGAGCGCTTTTCCTCTTCATTGGGAGGTTCTGGAACATACTCTTGGTTTCCCACCACCTTGGGACCGAAGATCCTTTCCACTGGTGCTAAACTGTTGGACTTCCGAGAATCTTTACCGGTGATTTTTTGAGTAGCGGAAGACGCCATTGTTGATTGCAGAGAAGTAGAGAGAAAATGAGGAAGATGAAGTTTGAAAAGAATTTTTGGAGAGAAGGAACATAAAAGGTGGAAAAATGAAGTCTTTAACTTATATATAAGTTGGGAAAGTGGAAGCGGTTGGTATTCTGGAATTGAAATGGGAAAAGTAGTGGGAAGATTATGGGACACATGGAGAGTGTGAAGTGGATAATGCTGACGGTGGCAGTTAGGGTTTGACCCACGATGTGATAGGGGTTAGAGTAGGAATGGTGAAGATCTCAAAAACGTGGGCTGAAATGACGTTTTGGGAAAAGTGTAATGATGATTCTGACATTTCTAATGTCTAAATCATATGAACAGTCACTAGTCGAATGATCCATGGCGTCGAATTGCACTGGCAAAAAATGTTTTTCTCCCTCGGTCGAAAATGCATTTTTTGGGGGGTAATTTGTAGGTGGCTAATTTCGACGCCAGGGAAATGGTTTAAAAGAAAAGGAGAAAAATTCGACAAATGTGATTCGACTGGATATTGCAGTTAGAAAGCTTTTTTACGAAAAGAGGCAAGTCGAAAGAACATGGTACTTAAAAGAAGCATTGACAGATTTTTTCAAGTAAGGAAGATAATTTCTACAAGGGAGGTTTCGGTTCGTTCGACGGGTGTTTTGAATTTCAAATTTCTAGAGGGAGTTTCATTTTTGAAATGGGACGCGTGGAACGCATCTAGGAGGCGAATACATGCAGAATAACATTTGTCGCCATTAGGAGAGATAGCTGTTATGGGTAGTTATTTCGTTTGTATATAAATAGGAGGTCTTGGTCTAAGACTCAGGGTGTTCCAAACTTTGTACAAATTACCGTAAATACTCAAAGTAACCGTGTGAGAGAAACGAGTGTTCTGGAAAATGTATGTATGGAAAACACCAATTTACATTTATGCATTTCAATAAAATTTCAAGCTTTCCTTCATTTCTTTATATTTAAGTTATCTTTTTACTTCAGAAATTTACTTTGTTTTAGTTTGAATTTATCTTCAATTGCTCTTTCGTCATTACCGTGTCTTTGTTCTATCAGTCGAAACAATTGTTAGAAAGAAATCTTGAAACATAGAACGAATACATTACTTTTCAAAATCAAACACATTCTCAAAAGCACTTTGTCCTAGGATTTGTTTGGTTGGTCCTGTTAGTAAACTAATTTTCATAAATTAGGAAACCAGAGATTGTTCGCCAAATTCACCAGCGAACAGTATGATAATTGTTTTGGGTTTTTGATGGCATGAATTTGCTTGCTTAGGACATGAATTAAATTTGATGATTTTGGTAAGACTATTATTTCTGAGTCCTTGTATTCATGTTGAATTTCTACAGGTTTCGGTTGCAAGCTCCTGTCCTTTTTACTTGATCCAAGGGATGAAGTTAGGATTTAAGTTGGCTTAGGGAAAGAACCAAAAGGATGACGATGGAGGGCTTTATTGATGCAAGTTTCCGCATGAGCATCAATGAATACCATGGCTTGGCACAAAATATTCTTGTTATAGATTTACATTCGTGAGCATTTTTAATACATTTGAATTTCTCTTGTATCATACAGCTTGTGCAGTAAGTATTCATTTTGCCTTGTAATTCTGTGAATCCACACATGATAACTTGAACGAACCTTTATTTTTATTATTATTTTTTTTTATAACAGTTTGAAAATAAGCCTGCAATTATGGCTTATGTTTGAAATTCTGGCCACGAGGATTGAAACACGTCTTGGACATAACCTCACTTACAAAGCAAACCATTTAATCATGACTGACATAAAAGCAGGGCATCAAATCAACTTATGAAAAGTTAATCTTAACTTGGAATACACTTTTGATCACGTGGTTTGAATACAAGCTGATAATGCTTCGAAACAATTCCAATGAAGGATCACAACTTGCACTCGTAACTTAAACTTAGTCACAAATCAAAATTTTGACATCCATCGTATTTTGTAGTAACCTTTGCAACTACTTGGCCCTTTTGGTTTCAAACCTTAGCATAATTTAGAAATTGAACCAAGTTTAAATGTGTCAGGGCATAACACTCTTGGACACCAATTAATCATGATGATCTCATGGTTTATGCAATCCATTCAAATGGTGGCCTAAAACCATAATTTGACTTCCATGGCTTGAACACCAATTAACCTTATCTTAAAAATGAAAGATCCTATGAACAAGACTACTCTTGAAACAATTCCACCCATGATTTTTAGGAAGATCAGTTCCAATCATGACATTTGATAATCTTAAAGCATGATCCAACACCATTTTGAAGCAGCTGCCTTATAACTTGAAACCAGTTGCATCAAGGCTTGCGAAATGAATGGTACAAGATCTATTTGAAGTAGGAATGGAAACAAGATTTAAAATCCACCTGAAACCAAATGATCATTTTTTGATTATCAGAATGAAGATGCCTTCTTTTATCTTCTCTTGAATTCAACACACTTGCAAAAGCCTGTAGTTACACTGAGCACAAACAAGACCTTCATACCCTAGATTTTAAAGGATCATGGCCAAAGCTACATGACGATCTTGAGAGAAGTTCATGAAGCAACTACAATTTTAGTGTAAGAAAAATGAGAGGGTGGGACAAATTTGGGGTATGACAGATACCCCTATCTAATTGTCTTGGACCCGAGAGAGTGAACGGCTGGATGACGTTCATTTTTAGGGTAGAAGTCAATTAGATATAAGAAGACCCCAAAATTTGTCTTAAAAGGTAATGTACTATGGTGCAAGAACTGGTGGAATGAGGTAGCGGGGTAAAATGAGCAGAATAACTTGGGGTTCTTTGGGTGGTCGAAGCAGTCCCTTATCCACTAAGGTTCCTCGATGATACCAAAGCAGTATCTCTGAAGGCAGACGATTCTCTGGGTCGTCGAAGCAGTCCCTTGTTCATTAAGGTTCCTCGATGATACCAAAGCAGTATCTCTGAAGGCAGACGATTCTCTGGGTCGTCGAAGCAGTCCCTTATCCATTAAGGTTCCTCGATGATACCAAAGCAGTATCTCTGAAAGGCAGACGATTCTCTGGGTCGTTGAAGCAGTCCCTTATCCATTAAGGTTCCTCGGTGATACCAAAGCAGTATCTCTAAAGGCAGGCGATTCTCTGGGTCGTCGAAGCAGTCCCTTATCCATTAAGGTTCCTCGATGATACCAAAGCAGTATCTCTGAAGGCAGACGATTCTCTGGGTCGTCGAAGCAGTCCCTTATCCATTAAGGTTCCTCGATGATACCAAAGCAGTATCTCTGAAGGCAGACGATTCTCTGGGTCGTCGAAGCAGTCCCTTATCCATTAAGGTTCCTCGATGATACCAAAGCAGTATCTCTGAAGGCAGACGATTCTTTGGGTCGTCGAAGCAGTCCCTTGTTCATTAAGGTTCCTCGATGATACCAAAGCAATATCTCTGAAGTAAATTTGCTGAAGAATAGTTGAGCAAGATTCCTGTCGGAGGAAATGTGCTGGCTTTGCAGGGGAAAGTTCACAAGAAACTTTCTATGGTATCCTCTGCTTGGGGAGTAAGAATAGCAACAGCTGTTGAGGATTGTCAATATCACTGCCTGGCTGAAGAATGACTTGCTGGGGAATTGAATTCCTTGAGCACGTGCGAGTTATCAACTTCTCTTTGGAAGAATATTGCTGACTTTGATGGAGGACTGGCCAAGATGCTTGCGAATTGATCCTGGATCCTGTCATGATATGTTGGGGATGGATATGCCATGCATTGCAAAATGCACTGAAACATATGCTAAAATGCAATTGCTGAAGAATCTAATGCACGTATGATATGATAGTGCTTGATATGATTATGTAATGTTATGCTAGCATGTCATGCATATGACGATGCAAATGATCGGGCGCGCTGGGGATAAGTTTCCTTGTCGAGGGTATCAACAGGGATTGGATTTGGTAATTGTCAAATGAAATTGGACTTTGGTTATTCTGGTGTTATGAGGATGCCAACGGCGGTGGACTTTTAGTGGTTGCCAATGAAGACTGGACTTTGAAGGGTAGATTTGAAGCTGCCAACGAGTGTGAACTTTTGGGTAGTTACCAATAAAGGATTGGACTTTGGGTTTTATGGGGATGGTGAGAGTGTTTGACTACTCGACCCCTTTTGAGCAAGCCAAATATGACCAGGGAGCGTGATTGCCCCTGTTGGGCTTGAAAGATTCATTGTTGGAGATTGCATTAAGTACATCCCTGAAAAGCTATACTGCTTTTGGTGAGGATCCAAGACAGCTAACAACTGATTTGATGCTTTCATGTGGTGAAATTCTTTTGGAGACTATCTAATTCCTTTTAGTTCTCCCAACACCAAACAAACTTTATCGTTTTCAAATATTGTCTTTATTAACCGAAGTTTCAAAACACAGTTTATCAAAAACAAAATCAATTTGCAAACAAACAGATAAAGTAAAAAAAATGAGCACAATTTGGTGAGAAATCTCTCTTTGTATTGATTTGCCCCTGGAATGGGTAAGTATGTACAGGGATGCAATTCCTTAATGAGGTAATTGCGGTGCAAGAAAAAACATAATGGCAATACAAATTAATGAGGTTTCATTGAGTTTTAACACTGCTATGGTCCCTATGACTTTGATAACTTCAACACCTTGCTTCGTAGGAAGACGGCTGGGTTGAATTCTCTCTTCAGCGGTACATCAGGATCAAGTGGACGTGCGTACTAGATACTTTGCCTTGGAATCTGTCCCTAACTTTTGCCTGGACCGCCCTTTCGGGTTTTCAATCCACCGGGACGCCCTTTTTTGCCTGAACCGCCCTTTCGGGTTTTCAATTCAGCGGCCTATATCTTTTATCTTATCCCTAATTTTTGCCTGGACTGATTTTGTTTTTTCAGGTCCACCGGGATTTCCATTTTTTTTTGCCTAAGTCGCCTTTTCAGGTTTTCGACTTAGCGGCTTTATTATTCCACTTTTCTAGGCGTAGTATCGCTTAACGTACTCTGCATTCACTGGGTATGGTAATTCATCCCCGTCCATAGTTGTGAGCTTCAAGGCACCACCAGAGAATGCCTCTCTTACAACATATGGGCCTTCGTAGTTTGGCGTCCACTTGCCCCTGGATTCATTATACATGGTCATGATCCTCTTGAGCACCAAGTCACCTTCCTGGAATGTCCGAGGATGCACTTTCTTATCAAAAGCTTTCTTCATGTGTCTTTGATAGAGCTGGCCATGGCATATTGCTGCCAAGCATTTTTCTTCAAGAAGGTTGAGTTCATCAAACCTTGTCTTCACCCATTCCGCTTCATCAAGCTGAGCTTCCATCAATACTCTCAATGAGGGGATTTCGACTTCTATAGGAAGGACCGCTTCCATGCCATAAACCAATGAGTAAGGAGTTGCCCCTGTTGAAGTTCGCACTGAGGTACGGTAGCCGTGCAGCGCAAAAGGTAGCATCTTATGCCAATCCTTATAAGTGACCACCATTTTCTGAATGATCTTTTTGATGTTTGTGTTGGCTGCCTCAACGGCTCCATTCATCTTGGGTCTGTATGGTGTCGAATTATGGTGCTCAATCTTGAAACCAGCACACAATTCATCCATTATTTTGTTGTTGAGATTAGATCCATTTTCAGTGATGATACGGTTAGGCACTCCATATCTGCATATGATGTTGTGTTTTAAGAAGCGAGCGACCACTTTCTTGGTAACGTTCGTATACGATGCAGCCTCAACCCATTTGGTAAAGTAGTCTATGGCAACCAATATGAAGCGGTGCCCATTTGAGGCTTTTGGCTCGATCATCCCAATCATGTCTATTCCCCACATGGAAAATGGCCATGGTGAAGTCAAGACGTTCAAGGGAGTGGGAGGTACATGAATCTTATCAGAGTAGATCTAGCATTTATGGCAAGTTCGGGCATGATGGTAGCAATCAGCCTCTATGGTAAGCCAATAATAGCCTGCTCTCAATATCTTCTTTGCCATAGTATGCCCATTTGCGTGGGTACCAAAACAACCTTCATGAATGTCTTTTAGAATCTGCTCAGCTTCATGCTTTTCCACACATCTGAGTAGCACAATATCATGATTGCGCTTGTATAACACATTCCCATTGAGGAAGAAATTTGATGCCAATCTGCGCAAAGTTCTCTTATCCACCGCCAAAGCGTCCTCTGGATATTCTTGTTTTTCCATATAACGTTTGATGTCATAGAACCATGGCTTTTCATCTGACTCTTCACCGGTAGCCAAACAGTGAGCTGGCTCTTCAAATCGCTGTAGGTCAATATGCGGCCGATGGTTGGGCCATATCAGTTTATACATAGAAGCCAAAGTTTCCAGAGCGTCTGCCATTTGATTTTCCTCTCTAGGCACATGGGTAAAAGTGATATCATCAAATCTGGGAAGGAGCTTTGCCACGTAATCTCGATATGGAACTAGATTGGCATGTTTGGCATCCCAGACACCTCGAATCTGATGTATTACTAAAGCAGAATCTCCAAACACATCAAGAGTCTTGATTCATAAATTGATGGCTTCTTCCTATCCAAGTATACAAGCTTCATACTCAGCCATATTATTGGTGCATGGAAAGAAGAGCTTAGCTGTGAACGGTAAGTGGAAATTCTTGGGTGATGTAATTACTGCCCCAATTCCATTTCTGTGAACATTTGAGGCACCGTCGAACATGAGAGTCCATCGGTCCCCTGGTTCGGGCCCTTCATCTGGACCTGGCTCTTCATAATCTTTTAGTATCATTATGTCTTCGTCTGGGAAATTGAACTTCATGGACTGATAATCATCCACCGGTTGATGGGCAAGATGGTCCGCCAGTATGCTACCCTTGATGGCTTTTTGGGTGACGTATTGAATGTCGTACTCAGACAAAAGCATTTGCCATCGGGCTATTGTTCCGGTGAGAGCAGGTTTCTCAAAGATGTATTTAATGGGATCCATCTTGGAAATCAGATAAGTAGTGTGGGTCAACATATACTGCCTGAGACGTTTGGCAGCCTAGGCTAATGCGCAACAAGTCTTCTCGAGTAAGGAATACCTTGTCTCGCAGTCATTGAACTTCTTGCTAAGGTAATAGATAGCATTTTCTTTCTTTCCCGCCTCATCTTGTTGCCACAACACACAACCCATAGATTCGTCAAGTACAGTCAGGTACATAATAAGTGGCCTTTCAGGAACAGGCGGTATCAGGATCTGTGGTTCTTGTAGATACTCTTTGATCTTATCAAATGCCCCTTGGCAATCATCATCCCACACAATTGACTGATTTTTTCTTAGCAGCTTGAAAATAGGTTTGTAGGTGGCAGTAAGATGTGAAATAAATCTGGCGATGTAGTTTAATCTTCCCAGAAAGCCACAAACCTCTTTCTCTGTTCTAGGTGCAGGCATATTCTGAATTACCCTCACCTTATCAAGATCCACTTCGATTCCTTTCTGACTTACAATAAAGCCCAACAATTTTCCCGATCGTACCCCAAATGTGCACTTGTTTGGGTTGAGTCTCAGTCTAAACTTCCTCAATCGAACAAATAGCTTTTGCAAATTGATTAAGTGCTCTTCTTCGGTTTGAGACTTGGCAATCATATCATCGACGTACACTTCAATCTCTTTATGTATCATGTCATGAAAGAGCATTACCATTGCACGTTGATACGTTGCCCCAGCATTCTTTAGTCCGAATAGCATCACCTTATAGCAGAAGGTACCCCATGGTGTGATAAATGTGGTCTTCTCCATATCCTCTGGATCCATCTTAATTTGATTATATCTAGAAAATCCGTCCATAAAAGAGAATACAGAAAACTGAGCTGTGTTGTCAACCAATACATCGATGTGAGGTAATGGGAAGTCGTCCTTAGGACTAGCTCTGTTCAAATCCCTGTAATCCACACACATGCGAACCTTTCCATCTTTCTTCGGTACCAGCACAATGTTAGCAACCCATTGTGGGTACTTTGCTACTGCCAGGAATCCAACATCAATCTGCTTTCGAAATTCTTCACGAATTTTGAGAGCCATATCCGGATGGGTCCTTCTTAACTTTTGTTTGACAGCATGGCATTCCTCCTTGAGTGGTAACTTGTGTACAACCAAATCAGTATCCAACCCAGGCATGTCTTGATACGGCCAGGCGAATACGTCAGCGTACTCACGGAGGAGCTCTATCAACTTGGTCTTGACTTCAATTTGAAGAGATGCACCTATCTTTACCTCTCTTCTGTCTTCCTCATTACCCAGGTTGATGACTTCAATATCTTCTTGGTGCGGCAGGATGACCTTCTCCTCTTGCTTGAGCAGCCTTGCCAACTCGTCGGGGAGTTCACAATCTTTCATGCCTTCCTCTTCAGCTTGGTAGATTGGGCAATCAAAGTCATATAGGCCCGTAGCAGCGTCTATGTCAAGGACCTCGGTGGTGTTTCTGCATGTTCATGATTTATGCAGTTTATTTAAGAAAGTGTGTGCACGAAAAATATTGCCATTTATTGTAAAGTAAAAAGAATGAAAGAAAATGAGCGAAAATTGAATGCAAACTGAAATTCATTAATGATAAACAAAGTTTTAAAACATCAGATGGCCCATACAATGCTCCACTACGCCTTGGGCAGAGCGTAGGGTTTTCGTTAAATAGTAAAATTACGTTTGGTGTGTGAAAAACTGAGGGACGTCAATGGTCTTCCAATTCTGGAGCTCTTCACCAGGCTTTGCTTGTCGAATCCAGCTTGCAGAAGCTTGCTCATCACCAACATGGTCTTCAATGATCATTGCTACTGGAGAATCAAAGATGCGGCCATCACTTATGAAAGTCTTCTCAACAGGAGGGATTTGATTTCCATTGTATGGAACAAAGGCTGAATCGCGGGATGGATAATAACCTAGCCCAAACTTATCAAGCTTTTCAGTGACCTCAACCACCTTGCCCTAGCCTTGGGCATTTCCTTCTTCGACCACAGCTTTAGCTTCCTTGTATGAGGCCATTGATGATCTTAACTCTTGATGCTCTAGTACTCGCTGCACAGCCAGTGTACTCACCACCTCAAAGGACTGAAAAGGTGTCTCAACCATTTCACCCTCGACATCAATGTAGCGGAGCGATGTCAAATGACTTACTAGAATGTCCTCTTCGCCGCCTATCATAACTATTTTATCATTGGAAATGAACTTCAACTTCTGATGAAGAGTGGACGTAACTGCCCCTGCTGAGTGAATCCAGGGCCTTCCTAGCAAGCAACTGTAGCCAGGATAAATGTCCATCACTTGAAAAGTAATGGTAAAAACAGTAGGTCCAATCTTAATCGGTAAGTCCACCTCACCAATAACCGCACGCCTAGATCCATCAAATGCCTTCACTATGAGAGTACTTGGCTTCATGATTACTCCATTCACAGGCATCCTCTCCAGTGTTATCTTTGGGAGCACATTTAAGGAAGATCCAGTATCCACCAAGACTCTAGATATCAAAACGTCTTCACACCTAAAGGAAATGTGAAGAGCCTTATTATGGTTTTTATTTTCAGTAGTCTGATCATCATCGTTAAACCCCAGAAAGTTGCCAGTGGTTACACTGGCTATCACATCATCAAACTGTGCTACAGTGATATCCTTGGTAATGTGTGCAGCACTCAACACCTTCAGCAGGGAGGATCTATGCGCCTCGGAACTGAGCAGCAGGGCGAGCATAGATATCTTGGCAGGAGTCTGGTTCAGCTGATCGACTACCTTGTAGTCACTCTTCTTTATAATTTTCAGAAACTCTTCAGCCTCTTTTTGTGTGAACGCCCCTTTTGGAGACGACAACCCTTCTTGGAATTCAGCATTCGGGGTTTCAACTGGTACATCAATCGCCTTACCTTTGTCATTGTTTGGCGCATCTACGGGTTTTGCTGCAAAGATTTGACCACTACGGGTCATCCCGCTTGGTCCGACTACAGCGTCACACTTAGACTCAGGAACATTACCAGGATACTCAATAGTTATCGGAACAGGGTGCACTGGCCTTGACTTGTTAACATCTGCCTCATCAAACTGAATAACCAACGGTGCAGGATGAACTGGTCTTTGTTGCAAAACACTAGCTCCATCATATTTAATGATTACCGGAGCAAGAAGAACTTGCCTTTGTTGACGACCTTCAGGTGCATCATACTGAAGGTTAATGACAGCCACATTTTGTTCTCTTGCATCCTGACACTTAACCTGAATCGCACCTTGATCAAGGAATTTCTGCAAATGTTTCTTAACCACCTCATCAGTTAAATTATCAAGCTCATCTTCAGGGATCATCCCACATCTCTTCAATTTTTCTCCTATAACCGCCATAGGAGTCTGAATATCTTCAACCCTTGTAATTAATTTCTGTCCATTGCCTTCTTCCACATCATTAACAGACGGTCCTCCATGCGGGGGCATGGGATTGTGTTTAACATTAGTGCCTCGCTAAGTGAAAGTAAGATCTTTGGACTCAACCAAATCTTGAACTCTGTTCTGAAACGCATAGCAGTTTTCTATGGTACGCCCGGGAGCACCTTTATGAAACTCACAATGGGCGTTGGCATCGTATCCGGGAGGATATGGGAAGACTGCTGGTCTCAAATCCCTGAGTTTCAAATGCCCACTCTGATATAGTTGAGAACAAATCTGGCTATACGGCATTGGCACAGGATCGATATGCCTTCTTGGTCTTTGTTTCCTCTGTGGTGGGGCATTCTGATATTGCGGCAGAGAAACATTCTGATAATTCGGCTGCTGAGCAGGTGGTTGAAGTGGGGCTTGCGCAACTGCAGCCACTTGCTGATATGGTATATTCACTGGGGCTCTACCCCCTCGTCCTCTCATGACAGCGTTAGTCTCTTCATCCTTCCTTTTCACAAAAGGCTTTTTAACTCCGCTTGTAGAAGCAATAGCAGCTTTCTTCTTCAATTGGCTCTCGATCCTTTCTCCCACTGACACAATCTCAGCAAAGTTGGGGAAGCTAGATCCCATCATACGGTCTGAATACTGAGGCTTCAAAGTTCCCATGAACATATCCATCAATTCTTTGTCCAGCAAAGGTGGTTGAACACGAGAAGCCAATTCCCGCGAACGTTGAGCATATTCTTTGAATGACTCATTGTTGCGCTGAGTCATATCTTGTAATTGAGTACGGTTTGGTGCTAAATCAGTATTGTACTGGTAATGTTTGAGGAATGCCTCAGAGAGATCCCTCCAAGTATTAATCTATCTCTTCTCTAGCTGCATGTACCATTCCAGTGATGCCCCACTGAGGCTATCCTGAAAGTAGTGAATTAGAAGAGGGTCGTCCTTAACGTGGGCAGCCATTTTGTGACAGTATGCTCGTAAATGAGTCTTAGGGAAGCTAAGTCCCTTGTATTTGTCAAACGTCGGCACTTAAAACTTATGAGGGATTACCAGTCCAGGGACCAAACACATGTCGACAGCATCCAAGCCGGGAGTTGTCTGAACCTCCAAGGCCTTGAATTTCTCTTCTATTACGTGTAACCGGTCAGTAGACGGATCAGATCCAACAAGTTGAGGAAGTGGAGGTGGTATGTTGAAGGCATTAACTTGCTCTTCCGTATCGCTCACAGATCCATGATGAGCCGAGTGTTCTGACAAGTCTATGTAAGCGGGAGGAGGGATTCGCTTAACTCCAGAAGTGCCTATCTTCTCAACCAGCTTCTTGGCATTAGCCACTGTTTCAGCATCTTTCTCTTTCTGGGCCAGCAACATCATAGTTTCCAGTAGCTGATCTATTTTAGCCTTCAGCGAATCGATATCACTCCTCATTGTGTTCTGGTTCTCTTTTATTTGTTCCAGTGTCATCTTGAAGTTTTGGCGTGTCTCGTACCGGCGTCGAGTAGTCAGGTTTTCAGTTTGGAGAAATGATAGAGTAAATGAGTTTATTGCTAGGTGCTTTTTTTGGAAAACGAATGCAATGATATGTATGCAGGATGGTATGCATTTGTTTCAGGGAATTGTTCGAATTAATCATTATTTATACAGGAATATTAAGAAATAAACTATTGCAAAGGAGATAAAGTCTTATTCATTCATAAGATTATAATAATCAAGTGATACATAATCATCTGGACATTAGTACAATTCAAAAAGCAAGAAAAAACAACATAAGACTCAAAACTTGGGCCTTCGAGCCTCGCGCTCCTTCAACTCTTCCTTAAACCTCTTCAGCATTGCCTTACAAAGGCAAACAAAATCGACGATGGCTTGAGGGGTAGATTCGTCGAGAGCCTCCAGAGCATCTCTATGCTTCCATACCAAGTCTTCAGCCAACCAGTTACAAAAATCCGCTAGCCCATTAAGCTTGTTGCGGTACATATCTCTATCAGCTATTAGAATGTGAATAGAGCGTTCATAACCAGTACATTCATCAAGCACTTTCTTCCTTGCGGAGGCCCAAATATCTTTGTCCGCCAGGACAGCCTCAAGATGATTCTTCTGCTCTTCCGCAAGCCTTTTGAGATTATTCAGCTCGCCACACACTTTGTCCCAATCTGCTGGCCCCACATAAGCAACTCTCATGAGATCCTCCTTAAGTTGGTGTTCCATTGCTTCAGAAGCCTTTGACTGGCGTAAAGCTGAGCTTAGTTTTTCTATTTCTGTTCCCATCTCTTCTCTAAGTGCCTTCTTCCTCTCAGTAGCAAGGAGCCAAGCTTTCCTATTTTCAGCACACTTTGCATATGCCTGATCCAATTCTCCTTTAATCCTCTCTAATGCACCATCAGCTTGATTCAGACAAATCTTAACTTTCGTCTTCTGTTGCTCTTCTTCATTGGCCTTACTTCCTGTTGCTTCTAGTTGAGTGTTCTTTCGTTGAAGCTCCCACTTCAAGTTATTCTTCTCACTAGTAACATCTCGAAGCTTCGACTCAAGTCGTTCATTTTCCTTTACTAATCTGGCTATCATTGCCTTGAGATCCTCGGCCTCCTCAATCGGGACGTGAGTAGGCTTCGGCTCAAGCAAAGGGTCGGACACCTTAATGGCAAAAGGCAACTTGATTCTTTCCACTCTTTCTTTGACCCATGTGAAGTAAGGCTCCTTAGTGATGTTGTTCCTCCTCCCCAACTCAACTTTTACTTTCCTATGGACCTCCTTCCATACCTTTGTGATTCTTTTGAGTAGGTCCGAATTCTCAGTTTTCAAACCATGCACTAAGAATGCTTCCAAAGCCTTCTCATCAGGTGGTCCACTCATCGGATACCCCAACTGCCTCACGGACAATATAGGATTAGAATTAATACAGCCGCAGGTCCCGATGAGGGGAACATTAGGGAACCGACCAAAACAAGATATGACTGCATCGTAGTCTAGAGAGTACCAAGATAAATCAGCTGATCTGAGGGTTCCCAACCTTTGGGCCCAACTTTCGTCCACTTGTTCTATGAAGGGTCCCTTCTTCGGAAGGTGCATTTGGGTCCATTGATACAATAAAGGAGCACAACACGCAATCATACCTCCTTTCTTAATGTGTCTCTAACTCAAGTAATAACACATGTCAGCTAGAAGGGTAGGCACAGGATTTCCTGTGACGAAAACATGGACGGCAGTAATATCTATGAAATCATCTACATCTACATTAGGAAATAAAACAATCCCAAAGATGGCTAATGCTACAGCAGCATAACAAACTTCCCAACTTTCCTCTTTCATCATAGCCTCGGCCCTTTCCAGCAGAAATGGGAGGAGGAAACCCTTGACCCCTCCCTTGATCTTCCAGTTGTTAGTGACCTCCTGCTTAGTCATGTGGAGAGCTTTTACAATGATTTCATCCTTCAGAGTCACATCAACCCCTTCAAATAACAACTTGTCTTTCATTGGGATATCCACCAGTTTCTCATATTCTTCGAGTGTTGGTGCTAACTGAAAGTCTTGAAAGGTGAAACATCTCAAGGGAGCATCATAGAAATGTACAAAGGTGCTTAGCATGGCAAAGTCCACGTCTTGATTCAGAATACGCAACAGTTTACCAAATTTCTTCCCAAAGTTGATTCGGTAGACGGAAGGCATACGCGAAACCAACCCACGTAAAGTAGTCAGATCAGGCTTCTTGAACTTGAAAGAATGAAGGCAACGGACGTCAGTTTCCATAATTCCTATCTGTAGTAAATGACAATTCTTAGATTCCCTGAAAACAAAAAGGGTGCAAATGTTATGGTCATGCGATGCTCATGCAAGGGTACAGGATCAAAATGACATCTGATTCTGAGGAAGGAGCTAGACACAGGATATCTCTGATCACAAGACCCCATAGGTAGGCTCTAAACGGGTAGGTGCCTAGAGTTATGGATATCTTTCAAAGACATTATGGCCATGACGAAGGAACATCAGACGATAATATCTTTGAAAGTATCTCGTCTAGGTGAGGTATTTGTTTCTTCCCCACGAGAAAGATTCCTCAGAGGCGCCCACTACACAACCATCGACACACGGCTTTAGGGTTCTCAGAATCTTAGATCGAGGTCAAAAATATTACTGTCAGGAAGTAATACGTTCGAGGGATCTCATCTGATTGTGGCGTTCGCATTAACTCACATAGAATTAACACTACTAACCACCATGGGTAATTAGGTTTTGGTCCTTGGGATCAACGATTCAGGCTCGAAAATATTACCGCCATGGCAAAGTTTTACCACAACAATAATATATCCGAGGGAACCTACTCCAAGTGAGGTTTTCGCTTCAACTCACGCGGAAGAGACCACGTAAGCCTACACTACACAACCACCATTCTAATCCTAGGGTTATACTCGGACTCGGGTGTAGAGCCATCTCACAAAGTACCAATGATCAGAGAGCCCCAACAGTGTCATGAGAGATAATAATATGATATAATAAAAATAAGAAAGCAAATAGATGATAGATAGTTAAACAAGCAAGCAAACAAACAAGAGAAGATAAACACACAAGCGGATCTAACACTCACGAATCGAGTCAAGTTAGGCTTGACTCTCTCTAGCATAGGGCAATGCACGTCCCCAGCAGAGTCGCCATCTGTCGTACCTCAAAAAATACGATCCTCGCGATGGATGCGAAAGAAGCTGTTCGAAACAAAGTCGCCACCGAACCTTATTGATCCCAAAAGAGGGAAAGGAAAATATCGATAAAACCTTTAAAAGGATAAGAAAATGGTCATCGCAACCAAATTCGGGTTCGGGATTCGGTTACGCAGATGGGAGGTATTAGCACCCTCTACGCCCGTTGTACTCAACGGGAACCTCTTGATTCGATTCGTCAGAAATTTAGCTAGGTTTGTTTGTTATCTTCTAAGGTAAAAGAATTGGTTTTAAGGGGGGAATGGGGTGGTTTTTTATTAGTGTGCTCGGCAAGGATTAGAACCCTTGGACCTACGTATTCCCTCGTGCAATGGAAAAGTCAGAGCATTCATAGTTCGTGGGACTACGGTTGTTCGGTTTGTATTTTTATGTAGGCGCCAATTGCCCACACACGAGTAAGTAAACTCGCACCCAAGCAATTGGGGAGAAAGGTCAAAGACTTGGCCCCCCTCACATCACCTTTTAAAAAGTTGTTTGAATATATTAAGTATGTTAAAGAGTTTGATTGAGAAAATGATTTGATTTGTATATGTTTTAGGGTTTCGATCGCACGGGGGCGAGGAAATGAGTTTTAGATGTTTTAGAGGTGACAATTGTTCACACACGAGTAAGAGAACTCGCACCCAAACAATTGAGGAGAAAGACTAAAGACTTGATCCCCCTCACTCCACCTTTGGTAAAAATGTTTAAGTAAGGATTAAGTGTTTTGATAATTTGATTTTAAAAGGTTTGAACGTTTGTCGAGTTCGTGTGTTTTAAAGGCGTCAATTGTCCACACACGAGTAAGTAAACTCACACCCAGACAATTGAAAAGAAAGACCAAAGACTTGGTCCCCCTCTTTTCCACCTTTATAAAAATGTATTTGAATATTGATTACATATCTTAATGTTTGATTAAGAAAATGAATTTGAAGGTGATCGGGTAAAAATGTGTTTTAAAGGTGCCGATTGCCCACACACGAGTAAGGAAACTCGCACCCGAACAATTGAAAAGAAAAACCAAAGACTTGGTCCCCCTCTTTTTCACCTTTATGAAAATGTCTAAGTATTATTAAGTATGTTGATTTGATTTGAGAAAAGTACTCGACGTTGGATCGAGGTTTTGATTTATGAGAAGATTAAGAAATAAGGATGTCTTATGGTTTAAAGTGAAGGTTGGAAATACTTGATATATGGACCAAGTAAGATGCTTGAGATCGAGTTAATTAAGTTTATTTGGAAAATACTTGACGTTGGATCAAGTTTGCTTTTGTTCTTATAAAAAGGGATGATTTTAATCTTATGTAGTTAATTAAGCCACGATTAAAATATACCAATCATATACATGCATACAAATCAAAATAGAATGGGTAATCGTTGCATAAGGCCCAAGAGGAGGCAAAGGGGAGGTCGGTTACGATCGTGAAAACGATTGTCTTATCAGGTATGAAAATGATTGACACGAAGTCCAAATATTAGTTGAAAAATATTTTGATTTGAATAAACACACAATGACATAGCATAATATAATCAAAGCATAAAAATCCACGAGATAAAAAAAAAGCATACACCATATATAATAAGCATTGAATAAATGAACTCAAGCATGATATGGTTAGTCACTTAATTCTAAAGTTAATTCTAGGGGGGGGGGGGGGGGGGGGGGTCCTAAACTAAAAAGAGTTCTAGGTTTCTTAGAATAAAATTCCAATAATTAATTAGATTAAATCAAAATATTTAATAAAATTAATTAATATTAAATAAAATTATTTAATAAAATTAATTAAATAAGAATTAGGAATTAATTAGAAAAAGTATTTCTTAGATTTTTAGAATTAAAATTCAAAAAATTAATTGAATTAAACTAAAATATTTAATAAAATTAACCCTTAAAGTTAATTAGTATTAAGTAAAATGGTTTAATAAAATTAATTAGGAATTAACTAAAGAAAAGGATTTTAGAAATTAATTAAAAAGTAATCTGTTTTTTTAAGAAATAAGTTAATAAAATATTTTTGAATTTTCTTATTATTAAAAGAGAAAATAAAAAAAAAGGTTTTAAAAATAAAATGGATGGGCCAGCAACAAACAGTAAACAGGGGGTGTGATTAGAAATCACCCCAGGCCCAAAGCAATAGGCCCACGCTTGGGTATGAGGGTTCACCATGAACCTTCAGCAGATCTGGGGCGTTCATCAGGCATAAAGTCAAATGTTGACTCTTGTTCTGAGGGTTTGGGGATGAGAGTACACGGTAGGGTGGCATAGAGGGTGAAGCACGGAAAAACTGGGAAGGATCATCTTCCAGTGACAAGTGTCGCGGTGGGGGACACTTGTCACCCCATCCAACAGCCACCACAAATGGAATAAATCAGATAAAAGACACGGTTTAGAAGAAAAACTCACAATGTGATTTCCTTCTCTCTCTCCATACGTTCTCTCTCAACACCCTTTCCTTCTCTCCAAAAACAAGTCGCCGGAAACCTAGCAACGGCCGGAGAAGCGGCGGCGCGCGGTGGCCACCACCGTCTTCTCCGGCGACACCACCACCAACCTCAAAAAGTCCAACACTAACCCTACATCAAAAACTCTCCTCTCTTCAAATCTAAGCTCAGTTTTACCAAAAAAACCAACCAATCGACCAAATCGTAACTTTTCCCAAATAAACCCTAAAAATGGACTAAAACCACCAAAATCAAAGCAAATACAAGCAAACGGAAGAGGATTACGAAGCACAACCACATGGAGAATAGAGATTACGCATCAAAAAGTACAAAGGAGGCGAGCGATACCTAGATCGGAGCGAACCCGATCGAAAGCTTTTCCGGCGAAGGTGAGATTCTTAACGCCTCTTTCTCTTCTTCCTTTACGTTCTTCTTCTTCTTCTTCTTCTTGATATTGCTACTTTCTATTTGTTGTTGTTGCTTTGAATATGTCAAGAAATGTTTTCTGTGAGGTTAGGGTTTCTGTTCACTGTGTAAGATTTTTGATTTTTTCGCTGATGTTTGGTGGGTGTTGTGTAGAAACAGACTTAGGTTATTTTTCAAGGTCCGTTTTTTTCTCCCTTTTCTGATTCATTGCTCTTGTTTTTATATTGTCAAGATTAGGGTTTGAAAAGTTGTGTCCAAATAGATGAGGGATCTAGTTCATGGAAATGTACCAGGTAATCTTTTTCAAACTCAGAACACATCTTTGCTACAAACATGTTAATGCCTTGCTGAAACCTCTGCGATGCTTTTTTTTTCTGCTATTCACTGTTGCACTTTGCCTTGTCCTTTTTCCCTTTTGTGTTAAGGTTACAGTGCTGTGAATTTTTGCTGCTCTGCCTCTTTTACTATTTTGGTCAAGTTGAATTTTGTATAGTCCCTATTTGCTTTGCTTTTGACTTTGGGTAAAGTGCAGATGTGTCATTGCTTTTTGACCGTGTGAACTTTGAAATTTATTTTTGAATTGTGTATGATAATTGTTTTGGGTTTTTGATGGCATGAATTTGCTTGCTTGGGACATGAATTAAATTTGATGATTTTGGTAAGACTATTATTTCTGAGTCCTTGTATTCATGTTGAATTTCTACGGGTTTCGGTTGCAAGCTCCTGTCCTTTTTACTTGATCCAAGGGATGACGTTAGGATTTAAGTTGGCTTAGGGAAAGAACCACAAGGATGACGATGGAGGGCTTTATTGATGCAAGTTGCCGCATGAGCATCAATGAATACCATGACTTGGCACAAAATATTCTTGTTATAGATTTACATTCGTGAGCATTTTTAATACATTTGAATTTCTCTTGTATCATACAACTTGTGCAGTAAGTATTCATTTTGCCTTGTAATTCTGTGAATCCACACATGATGACTTGAACAAACCTTTATTTTTATTATTTTTTTATAACGGTTTGAAAATAAGCCTGGAATTATGGCTTATGTTTGAAATTCTGGCCACGAGGATTGAAACACGTCTTGGACATAACCTCACTTACAAAGCAAACCATTTAATCATGACTGACATAAAAGTAGGGCATCAAATCAACTTATGAAAAGTTAATCTTAACTTGGAATACACTTTTGATCACGTGGTTTGAATACAAGCTGATGATGCTTCGAAAATGAAGGATCACAACTTGCACTCGTAACTTAAACTTAGTCACAAATCAAAATTTTGACATCCATCGTATCTTGTAGTAACCTTTGCAACTATATAATTCAGATTTATGACTACTTGGCCCTTTTGGTTTCAAACCTTAGCATAATTTAGAAATTGAACCAAGTTTAAATGTGTCAGGGCACAACACTCTTGGACACCAATTAATCATGATGATCTCATGGTTTATGCAATCCATTCAAATGGTGGCCTAAAACCATAATTTGACTTCCATGGCTTGAACACCAATTAACCTTATCTTAAAAATGAAAGATCCTATGAACAAGACTACTCTTGAAACAATTCCACCCATGATTTTTAGGAAGATCAGTTCCAATCATGACATTTGATCATCTTAAAGCATGATCCAACACCATTTTGAAGCAGCTGCCTTATAACTTGAAACCAGTTGCATCAAGGCTTGCGAAATGAATGGTACAAGATCTATTTAAAGTAGGAATGGAAACAAGATTTAAAATCCACCTGAAACCAAATGATCATTTTTTGATTATGAGAATGAAGATGCCTTCTTTTATCTTCTCTTGAATTCAACACACTTGCAAAAGCCTGTAGTTACACTGAGCACAAACAAGACCTTCATACCCTAGATTTTAAAGGATCATGGCCAAAGCTACATGATGATCTTGAGAGAAGTCCATGAAGCAACTACAATCTTAGTATAAGAAAAATGAGAGGGTGGGACAAATTTGAGGTATGACACCTGTGACAAATCGCTCTCCCCTTCACCATCATTTGTTGGAATATTTACCTCATCTCCTAGTTGTTGATCATCAACATAATCATATGAATCACCATTGTGATCATCACTACCTATAGCATCCAGATTATGGCTAAGTAATCGATCTGGATCAACATTAGACAAACTAATATCTTTCTTGGGTGTAGTCTTCTCTACCTTATCAATATATTCAATAGTTTAGTCTTCCATAAACACGACATCGCGGCTTCGAATAAGCTTATTCCCTACGGGATCATACAACTTGTAGCCAAACTCATCTTGCCCATAGCCGATGAAGATACATTGTTTTGACTTTGTATGTAACTTGGATTTTTCATCCTTTGGAATATGCATAAAAGCCTTACAACCAAAAACTCTCAAATGATGATACTTGACATTCTTTCCAAACCAAATTTTGTCTGGAACTTCACTGTTCAAAGCAACAGTAGGAGTGAGATTAAGAACATGCACTGTCGTGTATAGTGCCTCACCCCAATAATGATTAGGCAACTTAGCTTCAGAGAGCATACACCTTACTCTCTCAATTAGTGCTCGATTCATCCTCTCTACTAAACCATTCAATTAAGGAGTTTTAGGATGAGTCTTTTCATGTGCAATACCATGCTGCTTGAAATAGGAATCAAATGGTCCATAATACTTTCCACCATTGTCTGAACAAACACATTTCAGCTTCTTTCATGTTTGCCTCTCAACCAAAGCATGGAATTCTTTGAACTTTTCAAAAACTTGGTCTTTTGTCTTCAAGGCATAAACCCATAGTTTTCGGGAGCAATCATCAATAAAGGTAACAAAATAAAGTGCACCACTAAATGATTTTACCTTTAATGGACCACAAATATCAGAATGTACCAATTGAAGCAACTTGGACTTTCTTTAAGGAGGATGTCTCTTGAAAGATACTCTAGTCTATTTACCAGCCATGCAATGAGAACACTTCTCCAAATCTATATTTTTTAATCTAGGAAGAACATCCTATTTGGCCAAAACATTCAGCCCCTTTTCACTAATATGACTAAGTCTTCGGGGCCACAAAGATGCTTCCATGTCGATAGCATTCACACTGTCCCTAGAAACCAAATCTTTTGTCCAATATAATTTAGAAAGTTTTTCCCCTCTAGCCACAACCAAGTTACCTTTGATGAGTTTCTACTTTCCATAACCAAAGTGATTATCATAACCACAATCATCTAGCATATGCACAGAGATCAAATTAAAGCGGACATCTGGAGCATGTTTGACACCTCTAAGCAATAATTGCATTCCCATGTTGGTTCGCAAGCAAACATCACCAACACCAATTACCTTAGATACACCATTATTAACCATCTTCAATACTCCAAAATCACCATAAGTATAAGATGTGAAGAAATCCTTCCTTGGTGTAACATGCAATGTAGCACCACTGTCAACTATCCACATGCTCTCGTCTGATACAAGATTAACAGACTCATGATCACGAAGAATAACAAGATCATCACTAGTAGCAGTACTAACACAATCATCATCATGATCTTCATGGTCTCTTTGTTTAGACTTACCCTTCTTGCCTTTGTTATCTCTTTTCCAATGATAGCAATACTTATGTATGTGTCCTGTTTTGTGATAATAATTACACTCTAGATTCGAGTATCACAACTAGAACTTGCTTCTTCTATTCTCTCTACCACCTTTCGGTTCCTTTTTATGACTTATCCGGCTATTTTCAGTGACAAGTACCTCGGGTTGAGATAAAAAACATATGCCTTCCTTCTCATTTTCTCATTAAGAATACCACCCTTAGCCATTTCCAAAGAAACAACACCTCTAGAAGCAGAACTTGTGATAGAAGCCCGAAATGTCTCCCAAGACTCTGGTAAA
The DNA here is from genome assembly GCA_022829125.1 of Lathyrus tuberosus. Taxonomy (NCBI): domain Eukaryota; kingdom Viridiplantae; phylum Streptophyta; class Magnoliopsida; order Fabales; family Fabaceae; genus Lathyrus; species Lathyrus tuberosus. The sequence goes on along the minus strand of JALAZF010001063.1, from coordinate 116,663 downwards.
TATAGCAATAGAAATAGTCACAAATATTCATCATCAAATTTGATACTCATTCCTGACATCTGATCAAGGAGGCCTTGAAATTCACTCAAGTGATCTGAAATAAAAGTCTTCTCTTTATACTTCAAACTTATGAAGTTATTCAATAAGAACAATTTATTATTCCTTGATTTAGAGGCATACAAGGACTCTATCTTCTCCCACAAAGTTTTTGCATGTGTCTCATTAACAATATGATTATAAACATTATCTTCTACATATTGTCGAATAAAACCACATACCTATTGATGTTCAAACTCCCATTCTTCATCAGACACAAAATTCGGCTTTGCAGAACTAAAAACCGGTAAATGCAATTTCTTCACAAATAGTAAGTATTTCATCTTGCCCTTCGATAAATGATAATTAGAACCATTCAACAATACCATCTTTGTATTTGACTCCATCATTCAAACAAGTAAAATAGCCCTTAACCAAGAGCTCTGATGCCACTCTGATGGGAAATTAAGACAATATAATAGACCAATACGCAGCGGATATAAAACTCCCCCAAACTTGTAGGAATCTTGAGGATCAAAACCAAATATAAGACAACAAATCGAACAAAATAAAGGCACAAAAGACACCGATATTTTTAACCCGCAAAACCCCTCAATATGAGAGTTAAAACCACGAGTCGTCCAGACCAAAGAAATAACTCCGCTATAATCAATTAAGGGTACAAGAGAGTCTTAAAGTGATTCACAAAGTAGTTCTAACAATCGCAAATCACAAAGCAAACTAGCTTACAAATAAGAATAAATAAGCTGGAAAAATTTTCAAAATTTGTAGCTTCAGTGCGAGGTAAATAACTTTCACCCCAGACGTTGTTTTGAAATTCTGAACGGTCAAAAGTCAGATATATGTGTTACAAACCTGACCGCCAAATTTGAGCTCGATCCAGCGGTTAACGAATCAGGGATCGTCGATTTAGTTGCAGAAAAACGAGAATAAGTTTCTCTCCTCTTTTCTCTTTTTGAATCCTTATTTTTCTTTATCTCTCTCAACCCTAAATTGATCCTCTCCACTTAAATAAGTGAGACAAATTGGCTATTCATATTTGGGTCTTTCTCCATATAGGAAGGGAGCCCAAACCCAACAAAATTTTCTATTATATTTTTAATACAACTAAAAATTGTGTTAGAATAGAAGCTTCCTTTTTAATACTTGAGTATATAATGGCCGGTACAAAACCGCCGTATTTAACTTATTGGCCGTTATACCTATTGAAACCACCGTAATAAAATGTTTTTATCAATATAATCTCGCATAAACTATTTTATAATAAAAGATAAAATTATATATATATATATATATATATATATATATATATATATATATATATATATATATATATATATAATTGTGAAAAATTAAAAAAAAAATTTCTAAAATATTATGAATAATAATTGGTTAATTCTCTCAAATAATGTCACAAAAATAATGGCAGCCGTTCAAATAAACTCATTCAAATAGGTCTTAAAACTAATGAAAATTTTGAGTTTACAAAAGAAAACTCATATTTTTAATATTTTAAAGTCTCTTATATCCTGAATGTTTAGCTCATTGATTCTAACGTTCCGAAGACTCCCCCAAACAAATACATTATTCTTACAACTAGTTTCAACATCATTCAACTATTTTTCCCATGTCTGTCATAAAGGGGTAAATAACAATAAATAAATAATATTAATCATGTTTTACTTTAAATAAATAGAGAAATCTTATATGACCATTATGATTTTTAAGTATTATATAAATTAAGGTTAAGTGATCGATTCAGTTTACTATATAGACAAACATACCATATAGATAAACCCAAGAGACATTTAACAATTTTTTTAATCTAAAGATTGAATATTTTTACACTATAATAGATGATATAGTTTTTATTTTTGCAAGAGAACGAGAAAATATGACCCAAATTCTTAAGTTTGTTTACATTATGATTGTTTTTCTTTTCACATATACTATCGTAACCGTAGAAGCCCTATGTAAGTTTATTTGCTTTCTTTTTTTCTTTAAATATTTTCTTCATTATTAACATTCTTTTTTTTTTTTAAATTATTTAACATAACAGATATGCTTGTGTGCATGGATGATTCAGACTGTCATAAATCAGGCTGTAAATTTCCTAAAGTTCCGAAGTGCCTACGTAAAGTTTGTCATTGTGTGGAGTATTAATTAAGTTGAATAAAATTTGTGATATATTTCTTTTAAATTATTAATTTATAAATATTAATAATTTTTTACATAAATACATAAATATATATAAATGATATCATCAAAATTTAAACTTTAAATTGACAATTTACACTCATTTAATTTAATTAGCATAATTCCACCAGCACCGGAGATTCTCATTCCACCGGCGGAACAGGTTAGTACGGCGATTCTAAATGCTAGCGAGGAAATCTGTGATAATTCTGAAATTGATGGAATGATCGAAGATATTGAAGATGAAGACGAGGAAACCCTAAAACATATCGAGATCCCTTCGATCCAAGAAGAAGTGAAGATTATCAAGAAAGATCGTAAACTTTGGGTGGATGTTGTGAGTGATAATAGAAATCCAGCTAAGGGGCTTGCTCTAGAATACATACCGCCATCGAAGGTTAATGGCGAGATTGAAATTGAAATTCAAGAAGAAGACATCGAATCTGAAGTGAAATTCTGGAGTTCAGCGTTGATACTATACGCTGTAGGAGAAGATCTAAGCATGAATTCTGTCAAGAGATTTATGGAGAAGATGTGGAACTTCATCAAGCTACCTGACATGTTCTTCCATGATGATGGATATTTCATACTTAGGTTTCATTCCTTTGCAGATAGAGATGCAGTTTTTCAGAGAGGACCTTACACAATTCGAAACATTCCTCTGCTATTAATGGAGTGGAAACCGGATTTTAACCTACAACAGGACATGTTGAGAACCCTTCCTTTGTGGGTGAAGTTACCTCAGCTTCCACTACATCTTTGGGGGACCAAGAGCTTAAACAGGATTGGGAGTGCAATTGGAGTTCCTCTGATGACTGATGAGTGTACTGCTAGCAAGATTAGAGTGTCTTATGCTCGCATACTAGTTGAAGTGAACATCACAAGGGAACTGATCAAGGAGATACCAATAAAAGATTGCTCGGGTAGAAGAGTCATTCAAACTGTGGAATATGAATGAAGGCCAAAATATTGTGATAAGTGTAACAAATTGGGTCATCAATGCAAAACCAAAGTTCCTCAGGTGGAGAAATAATGGATAGCTAAGCCAAAGCAACAAGAACAAATGAAGAAGAAGGAGCCCAAGGAAATGGTGATGAGTAGTAATGCTGAGACTACAAATGAAGTGACAACACTAAAGGAAGATCAATTGATTCAGCAACAACATGACTCCAACTGGACCACTGTCAACAAGACTGCAAGGGATAGAGGTAAGAAATTTTTTGATGGCAATACCCCTGTTGTTAGCTGTATGAATGGTTTTGATGCTCTTAGGGTTTTGAATGATCCTAGTGTGTCACATGATAGGGGCCCATGATTATATCTTGGAACATAAGGGGGTTGAATAAAACTGGTAAACTAAGAGAGATTAGCTCCCGTCTCTACAAATTAAAACCATTTATTTTGATTCTAGTTGAAACTAGAGTGAAGAAGGATAAAGCTGATAGTGTTAGAAGTAAACTTAGGATCCATAATAAGTACATTGACAATTATCAGAACCATTCTAATGGAAGAATCTGGGTTTCTTGGGAGGATAGTAAAGTTACCATTCAGTTTGTGCAGAGCTCTGATCAATATATCCACTGTGGTGTGTATGACAAACAAGGGAATTTCAAGTATTGGTTGACTGCTGTGTATGCACAAAACTAATTGGAAAATAGGAAAGTTTTGTGGCAGGATATGATGAATATACATAATAGACAACAGGGGTCTTGGTGTGCTATAGGAGATTTCAACAATGTGATTAAGGCCAATGACAGAATAGGAGGAAGATTGGTGACTGAAAATGAGTACAAGGATCTTAATGATATGATGAATACAGCTGGTCTTTGTGAAATGGATAGTTCTGGGGACTATTATACTTGGAGCAATAAACAAATAAATGGCATTATCTATTCTAGAATTGACAGGCTTATTGGTAATTCAGATTGGTTCCAAACCAATATTGACAAACATTTGAAGATCATCCCTCCTAATATTTCAGATCATGCTATGTTGTGTGTAGAGGATATTATTCAGCCTGAAAAGAGGAAGAGAAGATTCAGATTCAATAATTGTATGGTGGACAGGATTGGTTATGAGGAGGTGGTTAGAGGCAGCTGGAGTAAATATGCTAAGGGCAGCCCTATGACTGTGTTATGGAAGAAATTGAAGAGGCTTCAAAGAGACCTGATTGATTTTAATAAGAAGAACTGTAATGTGAGATACCAACTGGATAAAGCTAGAAAGGATTTGGATACTGCACAAGAGAATCTCATTCAGAATAGAATGGATAGTAATCTGATTGAGAAAGTTAGACAGTGTACCAATCAAGTGATGTATTGGAATGATCTAGAAGAGAACATGCTAATGCAAAGGGCTAAAATTGATTGGCTTAGACTGGGAGATGGAAATAATGCCTATTTCCATGCTACCATAAAAGCTAAACATCATAATAAGTCTATGGATACTCTGTACAAGGCTGATGGGACTCTCATTAGTGATCACAAAGAGATTCAACAGGAGGTAATGGAATATTACAAGGGCCTGATGGGTACTAGTGCTATGACAACCAAAGCAATTGATGTTGAAGCCATGAGACAAGGTGAGCAAATATCTAAGGAAGATAGTGACAATCTGATAGCAAAGATATCTGAAAAGGAAATAACTGAAGCTTTAAAGGATATAGGGGATCTGAAGTCACCTGGTATTGATGGGTTTGGAGCTAAGTTTTTCAAGACTAGCTGGAGTATTATCAAACAGGATTTCATTGAAGCTGTCCATGAATTCTTTGATAGAGGTAATTTGATGAAAGGGTTTAACTGTACAGTTATGACTCTTATTCCTAAGAGTGAGACTGCTAAAAATGTGAAGGATTATAGACCAATTGCTGGCTGCACTACATTCTACAAAGTCATCTCTAAAATAATGACTAAGAGACTTGGAAGGGTCTTACAAAAGGTAATTCATAAAAGTCAGGCTGCTTTTACTCCTGGGCAGGTCATTCATAACCATATTCTTCTGGCCTTTGAGTTAATGAGAGGGTATGATAGGAAAGGAGGGACTCCAAGATGCATGCTCCAATTGGACCTTCAAAAAGCTTATGATATGATTGATTGGGGAGCTTTGGAGACTGTTCTCAATGAGATAGGAATGCCTCATAAATTTACATCTTGGATAATGAAAGTTGTCAACACTGTCAGCTATAGATTCAACATCAATGGGGAGATGTCTGATATTCTTCTTGCTAAGAGGGGTATTAGACAAGGGGATCCTATCTCTCCACTATTGTTTGTGATTATGATGGAGTATATGAATAGACTCATGGCTAAGATGCAAATCAATCCTAACTTTAATCATCATAGTAAGTGTGAAAAACTGGGTTTAACTCACTTGTCTTTTGCAGATGATATTTTGCTGTTTAGCAGAGGAGATAAAGTGTCTATTGAGATGATTATGGGAGCTTTTCATCATTTCTCTAATTCTACTGGGCTGAGTATTAATCCAAACAAATGCAGAGTTTTCTGTGGTGGTATACCTGCTGATGCAGTTCAGAGTATTATTGATCTAACTGGGTTTGATCAGGGACAACTTCCTATTCGATATTTGGGAGTGCCTTTATCAGGTAGAAGACTTAATGTAAGTCACTATCTTCCTTTGATTGACAAGATTACTGCTAGAATTAAACATTGGACAGCAAAACTTCTGAGTGCAGCTGGAAGAATACAGCTGGTCAAAAGTGTGTCCCAGGCCATAGCTTAGTATTGGATGAGTTGTTTACCTCTTCCAAAGGTAGTTATTCATAAGATAAATGTGATTTGTAGAACTTTTATATGGACAGGTAAAGATGAAGTCAGTAGAAAGAGTCCCATAGCCTGGAAGAAGATATGCAGCCCAATTAAGAATGGTGGTCTGAACATAGTTAACCTGGAGATTTGGAATAAGGTTACTATGTTGAAATGTCTTTGGGGCATTTGCCTTAAGAGTGATAACCTATGGGTTAAATGGATCCATTGTTATTACTTAAGAGGTGAATCCATTCTTAGCTGCACTGAGGATACAAATAGGTGTTCTTGGATTCTGAATCATATTCTTCAACAGAGGCATCTGATAAACACAATTCAGAAGGAGTGGGATGATATGATAATGAGGAAAAAGTTTCACATGATGAAGATCTACTTGAAACTGGTTGATACTGATAACCCGGTCAGCTGGCATTCTCTAATCTGTCACAGCCTAGCTAGACCAAGGGCTATTCAAAATTTATGGGTTGCTTGTCATGGCCGGTTGGCGACAAAAACTAGGCTGAAGAAGTTTGGGTTAATCCATGAGGTGATTTGCAGCATTTGTAAGGATAAGGAAGAGACCATTGATCATTTGTTATTTGAGTGCAGTGATACAAGAAGCATATGGGATTATTTTCTTGATTGGTTAGATATCAAGCACAGGCCACTGAATTGGAAGGATTAACTTCCTTGGTTAGTGAAAGCTGCTAAAGGTAAAGGCTGGAGGAAAGAGTTCCTTAAGCTTGTTGCGACTGAAGTAGTGTATGGGATTTGGGGGTATAGAAACAAAATTACTTTTGAAGGAAATTGTGATAAAAATACTGTTATTAGAAACATAAAGGATAGTATAGTTTTTAGAGGTTGGCAAAAAGCCAAATATAGAAGCCAATTAGCAAAGATGCTCTTGTAATTAGGTTGGGTTTTATTTTGTCTTGTTAGAGTGGCTGGACCGTGTGGTCGCCTTTGGACTTTGTATTATTTTTTTTGAGATATATAATATTCTTTATTTCAAAAAAAAATTTAATTAGCATATATCTCAGCCACTCCGATATTATTTATTTATATTTATGTGTTAATGTAAATAAATTGTGGATATTTATAAATTTACAATTTAACAAATATATATAATAATTAATATTAAAATTTATGATATTTCTCAAATTTACTTTTTGTTCTTAAGAGATATATTGTTGTATCAAGTAAATATTGTTACTTCCAATCTCCCTTTGAAGTTATAGGGAATAATGTTATTACACAACTATATTATCTACTTTAATAAATGAAGTATATGTATGATTATCTATAGTAAATTAATATACTTTCTATTTAACATAAGATTGGTGTCTGATACTACGAATGCTTATTGACGGATTCAAAAAGTTTATGTAATGGATCACAAAAAATAGTCAATAATATTCTTTAATAAATTTTTACTTTTTACAAAAAATTCAATATATATGAACACAATTCTTCAAAGTAAAATAGTGTAGAATATGTAGTGTAATATTTATGTTTTAAAATATATAATGATGTATTTTGTTGAAATAGTAGTGTCAAAGAAGTTATAAAAGTTAAAAATAAATAATTAAAAATGATACTTTTTAAATGTTCTTATTTCATTAATGTAATCCATTATGCTTAAATATTAGGTTTAATTAATGGATTTAGACCAATGGGTCAAAGACTCCTTAAAAATACAACAACTAATGATTCTAAGACCAATTGGAGGAATTCAAATAAACTCGTGTTTCGAATAAAAATATACATAATAATTTAAGGAATAAAGTTCTCAAGGAAAAAGGATTTTCTCTTTTTTTTTTCCAATCTATTTGTTAACTGTTGTACCCCAAATTTTACTCTCAGATTCTGATCATTTCATATCATTTTAAGTCGGTCATTTTTGCATTTTTTTTAAAACATATCATTAATCATGCTTTTCTTTTTATTCCACGTCATTTTTTATTTTATTTTTTTATTTATTTTTTATTTTTTATTTACTTAAATATTTATTTTAAATTATTTAGAATCAATCTAGTTTAATTTTCAATTTAGTTTAGTTTATATTTAATTTAATTTATTTTCAATTATGGCTTTATTTCTAACTTTAGTTTAATTTTAATATAGCTTTTATTTCCATTTTAGATTAGTTTTAATTAGATAACTTTAATTTTAGTCTAATTTTAATTAATTCAATTTTCATTAACTTAGTTTAATTTCATTTTCTTTTTAATTTTAATTCTTATTACAGTTTTATTTTTATCTTGATTTTTAAGTTTAACTTAATTTAGTTAATTCAATTAATTTTCTAGTTTTACAAAAATAAGATACAAAATCCAAAAATGTGTGTCACACTTTACTTTGCAATATGGTACAAGTGATTCAAGGATTGCAACTAATATCCTACAAACCAAACTTTCTGCTAATCCACCAGATTGAACAAAACCGTACATAAAGTAAGGCTACATTCTGCAGTTCCAAAATAACCACCATCTGCACCAAAAATCTCTTCATAAATCGTACTATCCTAACCACCCTACACTGCAAAATCCACTCCAAAATCTCTCTGTTATCACCCAAAAATCTTGCATAAGATCTCCCTGCTGACACACTCCATCCCTGAGCATCCAAAGCCTGCTACCTAGCCTCACAACAGCAGAGTTCCAGACATAAAAAGGGAGAAGAAGAATTCACAAAGGGGGGGGGGGGGGGGCAGTGAAAAAAAAACAGAACCAATACACTTCAAAAAACCACAACCAAAAAATCATTTCCATCCGCCATTTTAAACCTTCTCCATGGTCCTTCCATGTCAACTTTCCATAATCTTTCTCATCACGTCCATTCAACCCACTTGCTAGCTTGAAGAACCCTACAAACTTCCACCGTGCTCACCTTAACATTCACTATCTTCTCACATCTGTGCAAATCGAAAGCTTACCATTAGAACAACAACAACGGCGATTCGTACAAACACTTACCAAACAACAATACGACTTTCATGGCCTCCCTGTGAACAATACATCTACCATCCTCATTGTGATTCCATCTGCATACATCATTTCCATTTCTACCACAACAACCTTCATAACACATCTCCAAATTCAGAAACCAACGCCAACATTCAAACAATCTTCCTCACTTCACTCAACACACAAAATATCCACAGCAAAAACAGAGCAACACAAACAATCACACATACCAGAATCACCACACAGTTCAGAACAGCGAGGTATCAAAAGCGGAGAGGGGAAAAATACCAGAAGTTGTCTTCGACGAGCCGCTACACCGAAACTCTTTAAAGGTACTGTTAACCCTCATTTTCGACGCTAGAAAGAATCAAAGCTATTTTAAGTTAAAAAATTATTTTTAACATAAAGAAGGCTTCGACCCAACTTTGGTGAAGCCTGAGTCGAATAGAGGTTTTGGAAGCCTAAAAAATGGCTAAGTGTTGGGAAAGGTTTCGACCATGGGAATATGGAAAAGCGCGCTGCAGTTGTTATACTAAGGCTGGAGGGAATTTCCAATGTTTGAAATTTAAATAGGAGCAGTTGTGAACGTGGGAACAGTTGAGACCAAGGAGAAGGCGCCAAAATCCACACGTTTGAAGCAATAACCACCACTTAGTAGTTATTTCCTAGCACTATAAATAGGAGTTAGTTCTATGTAATAGGTGTGTTCATATTTTTGTACAAGTTACTCAAAGAAACTCAAAGTACCCGCGTGTAGAGAAACGAGTTCGTGAGAATGTACGTAATGAAACACCACTTTCTCTCAGCAATGCAATTTATCTTCATCATGTTTAAGATTCAGCCATTTACTTTCCATGCCTTTACAATTTCTTGAACTTTATCTTCCATGCCAAATTTACTTTCAAAGTCATTTAAACTTTCCACATTTACCTTCGACTGCACTTTTACATTCAAGCATTTAATCTTCAAGCATTTACTTTTCAAAGTCTTTTATTTTCAAGAACGTGGATTTCACATTTAATTCATTGCATTTATTTTCAAAGTACTTTATTTTCCCTGCAATTTACCTTCGACAGCACTTTTATCATTCCAGCCTTTACTTTTCAAGAACGTGGAGTTCGTCGCATATTACTTTCAAAAGTCTTTACATTTCTGCATTTTATCTTTGAAGCCATTTATTTCCTTGCTATTTACATTCGACAGTCATTTACTTTCATGCACTTTTTATCAATTCAAGCCTTTACTTTCAAAGTTTTTACTTATTGTCATTTCCTTTCGACGCCTTTAATTTCTGCATCCTTTATTTACAGCCCTTTAAATTTCAAGCCTTACTTTACCTTATTGCAAGTAGTCGAACGTGGAGTTCAGTTAGATTTTTATTTCAGCACTGTCGAACGTGGAGTTCAATTTACATTCTCTTTATTTTTCAGTTGTCATTTACACCTTTCTCTCAAATTTAGCACATGTCTTAGGATTTATGTGGTCGATCCTGCAAGTTAGTCAGTTTTCGTTTAAGATTGATAGACCAGAGGTTGTTTACCAAAATTCACACTAAACAAATTGGCACGCCCAGTGGGACCCAGTGCTAAGTTTTCTACTTTTTGTCAACCCTATCTTTCTTGGTGAAGAAGTACTTTCGTTGTATGTTATTGAGAAGTGGGAAGTTAGCCACAACAAACGAAGGGATACCAAAGAGAAGATACACTAAGAGAATGGCAACTAATGCTAACCAGCAAGTTGATCCTCAAGGGAGTATTTCAAACACTCAGTCAAGTAGCAGTATGGGGTCTCAAAGCACACCATCACCAGTGTCTTCTACAGAAGGACAGGCGTCACTTCCATTAGTAGTGTCTGAACTAGGATCAACATATACAAAATCATATACTCAACCTGTGTTAGAATACATAGGACCACAAAGTCCTAATTCACCAACACCCCCAGGAGGAAATTCAATGTACCGGCATGTCCCTCCTCCAGGTTTTCCACATCCAGGGTCAAGGAGTCAACCCTATGGTATGCCTACATCAATGATGCAAAATCTGTAGAATGCTCCACCTGTATTTTCAGAAACTGTAGTGTCCTTGCCATTACAAGGGTCAGGATCAGGAGGTCGAAACAACCAGAGTATAGGTGTTGGTTACTCTGTTCAAACGCCTAGCCTTACAAATACATCCATAAATTGTTTGAGACAACAGATGGATGAAAGTAACATGCAAATGGTGCATACGTTGTCTCAGATAATGGGAGAAGTTTTTCAACCCTTGATTCAAAATACGACTCAAACTAACCAACAATTGGATGCACAAGTGGCACACATGGCTGATTTCATAGGAGTACCAGTGGTGGATCGAAGAGCAACTGTTGTCGAAGATATCCCAAGATGTCATCCACGTTATGGACCTGAGGTGAACTTGGAAGATCAAGAGATGATAGATAATTTTAGAGTCGAACCACCAAGAAACCAGATGCCAATCCAGATGGAGGAAGAGCCAGTAGTGATGGTGAACAAGAACCAAAATGCTGATCAATTACTTAGACAGGTTCGACATCGAAATCAAGCAGAAGAAAATAATCTTGCAGCCATGGTAGAAAGGATAATGACCAGAAATGGTGTGAATCTTAGCTTCACCAGGCCAAATTATACTTCGCCTATAGTGGATTATATTCTCCAAGCAGAATTACCCCCTAGGACGAAGGTTCCAAAGTTCAGCAAGTTTTCAGGAGATACTACTGAATCTACTGTCGAACATGTGGCTAGATATTTGATAGAAGCAGGCGAAATTGCAGCTGACGAAAGCCTTAGGATCAAATACTTCCCAAGTTCCCTTACCAAGAATGCCTTCACATGGTTTACTACTTTTCCTCCAAATTCCATATACAATTGGACCCAACTAGAACGTTTGTTTCATGAACAGTTCTACTTGGGGCAAACTAAGATTAGTTTGAAGGAATTGGCTAGCATCAAACGCAAAGTTATGGAGCCAATTGATGATTACCTGAATAGGTTTCGACTTCTTAAAGCCAGGTGCTTTACACAAGTGCCAGAACATGAGTTGGTCGAAATGGCTGTTGGGGGTCTTGATTATTCCACTAGGAAGAAATTAGATACCCAATATCTTAGAGATATGGCCCAGTTGGCTGATAGGGTTCGACAACTAGAAAGGCTGAAAGAAGAGAAGGCTAAATTCAGCAGGGGTAAAAAGATAGCCTTTGTCGAATGTAGTGAAGATGTGGAGAATTCATATGATGAAACACCTTACTTCGACGGAAATGAGGTTGACGTTGCTGAGTTAAAGCAAGGTCCACCTTATGCCTGTAAATTATTAGCTCCTTCAGATGGGAAAAATCCTGTCGAATCTAATGACAAATTTCCTAAGAAAACATATACTTTTGACGTTACTAAATGAGACGAAATTTTTGATTTGTTAGTTAAAGATGGGCAAATGATAGTGCCTGCTGGTGCTAAGATGCCACCTTTAGAACAAAGAAAGAAAAGAGGTTTTTGTAAGTACCATAATTTTTTGGGTCATAAAACTTCTCAATGTTTTCTTTTCAGGGATTTGGTGCAAAATGCTATTCAAGAAGGGAGGCTGAAGTTTGGTGACAAAGGCAAAGCTCAGATGAAAATTGACTCTGACCCATTGCAAGTTGCAGAGGCTAACTACACAGAGCCACATGAGGTCCAGATGGTCGAAGCCACAGAAGGATTTGATCAGTCAGTCAACATGGTGGAGGTTACTGAGGACTTCGCCACCAATCCTGTGGTAACTGAAGGTTTTAGTAAGGCTGCAAATGGCTTGAATATTGATGGTACCAGTCTAATGTTGGTGACCAAAGAAACTGCTGATACTTTTGTTGAAATGGATAATGCTGCCAAGGTTTTGAATATGGCAGTAAGTGGATTGAAGATAAATGCTACTGAAGGCATTAACATGGTCGAATTGGTTGAAGAATCTGATTCTAGCTCAGGTAGCATCAACACCAATGAGGCTATGGGCAGAAATACCCCCAAAGTCTAAGTTGTTGGGGAATTGGAAGATGACATGCTGTTGGTAGGAGAGATGATAGACATGGATGGTTGTTTGGTGGAAAACTGGATATGTATGGCTGCTGAACAATTCTTCAAGACATCTCCTAATGTCGAAAAGGTTAATGTTGAAGAAATGGTTGAAGCTGAAAAAGCTTCTTGGCAAGAAGCTTCCCAAAAAGCTGCAAAAGCAGCAGCAAGTGGTGGTTATCTGGCGAAGACCACTGAAAGTCTGGAAGCTCATTTCTCCAAGATGCGCTTAAAGGATAAAATTGATGTCAATATGGTCGAAATTATAGATCAAAAAGCTGAACAAGTGAGTAAGGCAGATGAACAAGAAGAGCGCAACAAGATAGCCTATCCTAAGCAAGAGGAGACAATTGTGGATTTTTTGCACCGTTGCCAGAAGAAAGGTTCTGGAGTAATGCTATGTCCTAGATGCAGTGCCATTTTTAATGAGAAAGCTGCCCACAAGTTAGAAGGTGTCAAAAAAGCTGGTGAAAGCTGGGGGCAGAAGGTAAATAAAGGTCTCAGAGGTTTTGACCATAGGCGACTTTCGACAGGATTGAAAAACCAAGTACCATGAGTTAGGCCAGGTACATTCAAACCAGCTGCGAATGTGCCAACAGGTAGTTGGATCAAGCCAATCGAAGAAAGAGGGCAGAAGAAGTGGGAGAAATTTGATGTGGAAAGAGGTTCTTCATTTGAGTATAGAAAAGAGAACCATACCACCAACAAGTCAGCATACATTTCTCAAAATTACAAGGGTAAGAATCCCATGTCTAGATCACAATGGCGAAGAGAGCAACACAATCGAAAGGCTATCAGGGAGGCTCATGTACAAGGAGAGTTAAGCACCAATGTTGATAATCAAGCTGGGACAATCGAGAAGGTGCCCATAAGGCGAAAGCTGTTCAATGTTCAGCCAGAGAAGAAAGTTGAAGATGATGAGAATATGACTAATAACTTCGACAGTGAGTCAGCAGCTTCTCTAGATATTCTTGTGAATGTGGTATCAGTGATGCCAAAAGAATTTGGTCAATTTTCAGAGGTCGAAGACTTGGATCAAACTGCTGAATTAGAAATGTTGGCACACAAGCCTTTGTGTTATTACATCATGAACAATGGGTGCGTCAAAGAACATAACGCTTTCTTTGAACGCCCCACAGAGGCAATGAAGGGTTATCTGAAGCCTCTCTACATTACTGGCAAAGTAGAAAATGTTCCTGTCAACAAAATTTTGGTGGATTGTGGTGCAGCTGTTAATTTAATGCCAAGATTTTTGCTGAGAAAGATTGGGAAGTTTGAGACTGATACCAAACCCCACAACATGGTTCTGTCGAACTATGAAGGAAAAGTTGGTTCCACTCTAGGAGTGATTCAAGTGGATCTTACTGTGGGAACCATTACCAGGCCAACAGTGTTTATGGTCGTCGAGACGAAAGCAAACTACAATCTACTCTTGGGTAGGGAGTGGATTCATGGAATAGGAGTTGTACCCTCGTTTATGCATCAAAGAATCACCATTTGGAGACCAGATGGGATAGTTGAAAATATTGAGGCTGATCAAGGGTACTTTAAGGTGCCTATTAATCATGTGGATAGTAGGCAGTTTGAGAAACATCTGGCGAACATTGCTCCATGTCCTCCAGTTGACTTTGAGTTTGCGCCTGATGAAGAAACGTTCCATTCATTGTATTTACACCCTGTCGAAGGTTTCAGATGGGACAGGGAGGTACCAGGAGGAAGGTTGCCATGCTTAGGCTCACCCCCAATAGAGCCCACAGGATGGGGAGATGAATTCAGTGATCATGACTGAGTTCGACGTTTTGAAAAGAATTTCGGCCTATGTGGCTGAAACAAAACTACAAGCGGCTTTGGAAGCCGCCAATGAGTATATGGCTGACGAAGCCATTTCTAAATTTTATCAACAAGGTCCTGGTAAGGACTTCGACCCAAAACCTCCAGATAAGGTTGAAACTGGAGAGCAAAGCCAGAGGCTCGACGCCATCTATGAAGATGAGCCTTTGGGATTTGAGAAGGATCCGTTGGCGAATAATATCAAAATGCTAGCACAAGATCCTTTAGAAGAAGTTGACCTCAGTGAGGGGACAACCAAAAGGCCTACCTACATCAGTGCCAACCTTGATCCCCAGTTGAAGGTTGAAGTAGTTCAGTTGTTGAAAGAGTTCAAGGACTGCTTCGCCTGGGATTATGATGAGATGCCTGGTTTGAGCAGGGAATTGGTCGAACACAGGTTACCTATGACACCTGGGAAAAAACCAGTCAAGCAAAATCCAAGACGGTTTGCACCAGAGATATTGTCAAAGATCAAAGAGGAAGTCGAAAGACTGCTTCGTTGCAAATTCATTCGCACGGCAAGGTATGTCGAATGGTTGGCTAATATAGTACCTGTTATTAAAAAGAATGGGTCTTTGAGAGTTTGCATTGATTTTAGAGATTTAAACTCTGCAACTCCTAAAGATGAATATGCAATGCCAGTAGCAGAAATGTTAATAGATTCTGCAGCAGGACATGAATATCTTAGTATGCTGGATGGATATTCTGGCTACAACCAAATATTCATTGCTGAGGAAGATGTTCATAAGACTGCTTTTAGATGCCCTGGAGCCTTAGGCACCTATGAATGGGTGGTGATGCCTTTTGGTCTCAAAAATGCTGGTGCCACTTATCAAAGGGCGATGAATTCAACCTTCCATGATTTTATAGACACATTCATGCAAATTTACATTGATGATATTTTTATAAAATCTATTTCTGGGAAAAGTCACATTGACCATCTTCGACAGTCCTTTGAAAGGATGGGAAAATATGGTCTTAAAATGAATCCTCTCAAATGTGCTTTTTGTGTGCAGGCAGGGGATTTCCTAGGCTTTGTGGTCCACAAGAAAGGGATCGAAATAAATCAGAATAAAACCAAAGCCATAATGGAGGCGAAAGCGCCATCAACTAAAAAGGAGTTGCAGTCGTTGCTGGGCAAGATCAACTTCTTAAGAAGGTTTATATCCAACCTGAGTGGCAAAATACAAGCCTTTTCGCCATTGCTTCGTTTCAACAAAGATGGTTTTGAGTGGGGGCAATTACAGCAGGAAGCCTTCGACAAGATCAAGGAGTACCTAAGCCACCCTCCAATTCTTTCACCACCTTGTATAAACAAGAGTATGAGATTGTATATAGCTGCATCAGATAAAACTCTAGGGAGCATGTTAGCTCAGGAGGACGAAAATGGAGTCGAAAGAGCCATTTATTACCTTAGTCGAGTTTTAAATGATGCTGAAACTAGGTATAGCATGATTGAAAAGTTATGTTTATGCTTGTATTTCTCTTGTACTAAATTGAAGCAATATATAAAGCCAGTTGATGTGTTGTTTCTTCTCACTTTGATGTTGTAAAACATATGTTATCTAAGCCTATTTTGCATAGTCGAATTGGCAAATGGGCATTAGCATTAACAAAATTTTCCCTAACATATCAAGCTTTAAAAGCTGTGAAAGGGCAAATAATTGCAAATTTTATAGTTGACCACTCCATAAATGAAAATGATTTGAATTATGTCGAATTAAAATCCTGGAAGTTATACTTTGATGGATCAAGTCATAAAAATGGAACAGGAGTGGGAATACACATTATTTCTCCTGAAAAAATTCCAACAAAATTCAAGTACAAGGTCGAAAGACCTTGTTCTAACAATGAGGCTGAATATGAAGCATTAATTGCTGGCCTTGAATTTTGTTAGAACTGGGGGCAACTAGAGTCGAAATAATGGGAGACTCAGAATTGGTTATAAAACAAATCACAAAGGAATATAAATGTGTTAAAGAAAATCTCATTATGTACTTTGTGATAGCCAATAGATTATTAAAGAAATTTGAAGTAGTGGTCATCCAACACATACCTAGAATAGAGAATCAAGTTGCTAATGACTTGGCTCAAATTGCCTCTGGATACAAGGTGTCGAAGGACAACCTTCAAGAAGTAATTGAAGCAAGAGGCAAAGTGGTGGCTGTTGGATTGTGCCCATCAGACTTAGAAACAACTAGGCTTGGATGCATAGATGGCGAAAATTTTGAAATTTTTGCTATAGATAATTTGACAGATGAAGACTAGAGGAAGCCTATAGTGGAATATTTGCAAAATCCAACGGCTTCGACGGAGCGAAAAATCAGGTATCAAGCTTTAAGCTATGTACTTCTGGGTAATGAATTGTTTAAAAAGACCCCTGAGGGAGTCTTATTGAAATACCTTAGTGAAGCAGAGGCATATTTGGCTCTTTCGACAGTACATAGTGGGGCATGTGGAGAACACCAAGTTGGCCAGAAGATGAAATGGCTGTTGTTTCGACAAGGCATGTATTGGCCTACTATGCTGAAAGATTGCATAGAATTTGCTAAGGGTTGCCAAGAATGTCAAATTCATGCTGGCATACAGCATATCCCTGCAAGTGAATTACATTCCATAGTGAAACCATGGCCTTTCAGAGGATGGGCTTTGGATATAGTGGGAGAGATTCGACCAGCATCTTCAAAGAACCAAAGATATATTTTGGTGGGAATTGATTATTTCACAAAGTGGATTGAAGCAATACCACTGGCGAATATAGGTCAAGAAGATGTTATTGAATTCATTCAAAATCACATTATTTATAGATTTGGCATTCCTGAAACAATTACTATGGATCAAGGATCAGTGTTTACTGGTCGAAAGGTGCAGGAGTTTGCCAAAGAAATAGGGTTTAAGTTATTGACTTCCACACCTTATTATGCTCAGGCCAATGGGCAAGTCGAAGCTGCCAATAAGGTAGTGATTGGACTAATTAAGAAGCATGTGGGAAAGAGGCCTAGAAATTGGCACAAGACATTAGACCAAGTTCTTTGGGCATGTCGAACATCCCCTAAAGAAGCTACTAACACTACCCCATTTCGACTTACCTTTGGTCATGATGTAGTATTGCCTGTTGAGATTCATTTACAATCTATAAGAATTCAAAGACATCAGGAGATTCCCTCTGAGGATTATTAGGAAATGATGATGAATGAATTAGTGGATTTGGATTAAGAAAGGCTTAAAGCCTTGGAGCTGTTAAGAAGACAAAAGAAAAGGGTCGAAGAATCCTACAACAAAAAGGTTAAGTCTAAATCTTTTGCATATGGGGATTTAGTTTGGAAAGTGATTTTGCCTATGGATCGAAAGGATAGAACATTAGGCAAATGGTCCCCTAAGTGGGAAGGTCCATTCCAAGTCATACAAGTTTTCTCTAATGGAGCTTATGAAGTGGAAGAGTTAGACAAAGATAAAAAAATCTTGAAAGTAAATGGCAAGTATTTGAAAAAATATAGGCCTATTTTGCAAGAGATTCGCATCAAAACTTAAGCTTTATTCAATAAAAAGAAAGCCAAAATAGGCCAAGTCAGGCTAATATGGCATACAAAGAAAAAATCAATACAACATTGTTTTTTATCAATGAAAGGTTATTCATAATCTCTCCAATCTATGGATTTGAGGAAATCCATATAATCTGCATCTGGTTCATCATCAGAATCCTGGGTGCTGGAGTGTCCCTTCTTAGAGATCTTCATTTTGGTTTCTCTCTTTTTGGCTTGAGAGGTTGCTCCAATAGAGGCTTCAGATTTCTTTGCTGCCTCCTTCTTCTTCGTTTACTCAACTGCCTTTGCCTTCCCAACCATTTTCTTGGCTGATGATTTCTCTTAATTGTTCATGTTTGCTTTTATGCAAAACTTGGCCATGTGGAAGAGAATTTATAGAGGCAAAGTATTGATTGGATTGGCCAGTCAAACGGTGGAAACGCGTGAATTATTCTTGGAAGTATGCCTAAGGGCTATGCTATAAATGTCAGTTTAAAGATAGAGGCTTATGCCTTGGAATTTAAAGCTGAAAAGTTTGACTTTCCAAGAAAAAGATAGAATGCTTTAATTGCAAATTTGACTTAGATGTGAGGCAATAAATAAAATGCATCATAATATAATATGGGTCGAATGCAGTTAATGGCGAAATAATAACGATTGATTAAGGAATGCCAAAGGCATAAAACTGTCATTACATAAGGGCCTGAAAAAGGCCAAGAAACAAATGATTGGTTAAGCAAATAAAGGTCTTGAAAGCATCAGAAGGGAAGCCTCGACTCCAACTGGTCAAAGGTTTCGATGTGATGTTTGAGGCGAGCATTGCACAAGGATTCATCAAGCTTGGTTGTGGCAAGCTGTTTCTCAAGTTTTTGAGCTGCCTCAATACGATCTATGGCATGTTTCATTTCCCTAGCCATCTCAGTGGTGTCGAAGTTCTGCAAATCACGGTTGCGTTTTTCAGCATCCTCAATTTTAGCTTGTAACTCAGTGATTTGCTGCTTCCAGGCTTCAATATTCTTCTGATTGGAGGCTATTTCAGTTTGTGTTTTCTTTTGTTCATCCTCTATACTTTCGACCTTCTCATATAACTCCTTTGCACCACACCAAGCTGAACTCACAAACCAGAGGTTTCCTCTATAGTATTCCTGATAGATGGAAGCAGCTTTATCTCTGTAGCTATTTGGTTCACCACAGCAGTTAATTCTATCAGAAAACCAGAAACGTCTGGATTAAGAGTGGTAAGTTCCAGCTTTCCCAGAGTATCCTTCAGATAAGTGGTTGCAGATGGTTCTGAGGCCAAAACTCTGTGAATATCCCCCCTGAAGAATTTTTTCTTGATGGCTTGGAGGATTGGTTTGGAGAAGTCATATGATGCTGGAGTCGAAGAGACAGAAGAAGAAGAACCATACCTCTGCCCAAGTATTAATTTGGTAAACTCACGTGGGTTCGACCACTTGAGTGCTGTCAGTGAGTCTCCAGGAGGTGGAAGGTTAGCCAGGGTTTGCTGGACCACAGGCGAAGGAGTATGGTGGGGATTAGGATCAGTTTGTTCTTCTTCCTCCTCTTCTTCTGATTCTTCTCCTTCTTCATCTTTTTCTTCTTCGACTACCATCTCTTCGTCAGACTCTTCAGTAGTTGGTCGAATATTCTCCTGGTCATCAGTTGGTGTGGGATGTGGTTCATTTGTCTCCTTAGGCGCAGCTTGACCAGGATTGTCGTTGTGTGTTTGAACTTCAGGTTCATTTCTTTATTCTTCAACCAATTGATCATTGTCCATGAAGTTAGCCAGATCGAAAGGTGATGGACTGAAGGCATCATCATCATCAGAATTGGCGCCATCAGCTTGTGCGTTTTGAGTAGTGGTTGGAACTGGTGGTTTGGTGTGTTCTGCAGCATGTGGAGTAGGTTGATTAATCTCACTCAAACCAGAGCCAATATCAGAAGATGGGTGATAAGTTGGCTCACCTTGGCTGTTGAGGAGCGTGGTGGTGAAGCTTCCTGCAGTTGGTTGAGGAGCGGGATTGTCAATTAGTTTGGTGGCGAGGTTGCTTGGAGTTGGTTGGGGATCAGGATTGTTGAGTATGTTTGCCTAAAAAACACAAGTGGAGAAAATGAGATTGAAAGAACTTGGGCGAAAGACGTCAGTATAATGAGAAAATGGTGCACATACCTGAGCTTGTACAGCAGCAGGACTTGAGTCATCACTCCCATGGTCACCAAGAGGTGTTCTCGAGGCTACCTTGGAAGGTTCTTTTTCGACACCACTTGTTGCAGGTGCCTTTTCGAGTATTTTGGCCACCTTCGAAGGTGGTGGGCCAGTAGGTCCAGATGACTTTATGGGTTTTCTTCTCTTCTTTGTAAGAACCTCCTCAGGAGATTCATCTGAGGCCTCTGAAGTTATAATAACAGTTGGGGTATCCTTTTTACCTTTCTTGGAAGGTGTTGGAGGTTTTCGACCAGTCTGAAGAGGCAATGCAGATATAAGAAAGAAATTCATATAGTGAAAGCGTAAGCAGGGGATGTGAAATATACCTGTGTGCTCTCAGGTTCTTTGCCACTTTGTGAGGCAGCAGCCCTAGTTGAAGCAGTTTTCCTAGGCACAGCTGAAAGACAGAAAAAATTGTTACAAGTTAATGATTGCGTGGTTAGTTATAAAGCCATGGATTAAGGATTCCAAACCTTCATATATTTCAGATTCGACACGAACGTCCTGAATTCCTATATGAAGGTGGCCTTTAAAACTGTCTGGTGTATGCTTAGTCGAAACCACTCGTTGGACCTTTGGCTGAGACTGCTGTCGAAGAAGTTTTAAATGCTCCCCATAGACAAACCAATCTGGAAATGGAGGGGCAAGCGCCACTCCAAAATCAGCATTAGGCAGTCGAGGGAACTTTGGAGGAAAAAGTTTAAAAGCTACCTCATAACGTTTCTCACGAGGGACGTTGGGAGGAATTTTTAGTTGATCCAGCTTTGCTAAAAATTTTCTCTTTAGAGTGACAGCAGCCTCATGAATGGTTCGACTAAGATCATCTGGTCGATAGATAGTTTCAAAGTATTGCTGATAAGCCTGTATTTCTTGGATGTGAGTAAACTTACTCTTTTTCGTCTTGTCCTGCACATTGAGAAAAGTTTGGTCAAGTAACGAAGAAAATGTAGCCACATCAAGAAAGTGCTCACTATAGTGCTTCGACCACCATTGGTGGAATGATGAAGTGCATAGAAAAGAGGGCTCAAAAAACACAGGAGAGAGGACTCTTCTTTTCTCAGTCCGGCTGTCGAGTGTAAGGGAGACATTTTCCTCGTCGAAGCAGGCAGTGTGAAGAATTACTTGGCCCTTTCTCTCATACAAGCATTGAGGGAAGCTCTGGGCCAGCCTAAACTGTCGAGAGACAAGGTTTGGTTGATAGGCAATCAGTGCTGATAAACCTCTCCTTAAGTTCAGCCTATGGATAAAGAATCTGGGAATCAAAAAGGCTTCCCAGATAGCCATAGATTCTTGATCAAGAGTTTGATGAGGATTTGGAAATGGCCTTTTAAACCACACAGGGTCGTATCTTCGTTGAGCAAAAGGTACCATGCTAGGAGTGAACTCATAGCGCTTGGCAAACATCATAATATAACTGGTAAAGGCCCGTTGAAGGGTTTCACCATCATCATTAGGAGTGAGTTTGGCCAGACGCGTCCCTTCGACACTCCTTTCCCTGATTTCAGCAGAGGCTTTATCAACTAGGCCTTTTCTGGGGAGGCTAGCCTCAAATGTAGCATTAAGCCACAATTGAAGTAGCCAAAGAGGCCCACTCAAGTGCATAAGACCTTGGGCCTCCACATTTTTAAGTCGAGAAGCCCCTTCACTGATAGACTCATAAAGGCTCGCCAAGATGAGTTCACTCAAGCAGGTTCCTCTGTTGTTGTGGAGTTGATTCGCCAGGGGCAGGTACTTCTTAGCTACTTGCAAAGACTTTGTACAAAAAACATATCTCGACAGCCAGACTGTGAGAAAAGCAATATGTTCTTCATCAGACACTTTATCATCTTCTTGTTTAAAGTGGTGTTTGATGAAGAGAGTGTATGTAAGTTTGGAGCCTGAAATATTGATGGTGTCTTCAGCATCAACATCAGGATTATAGGTAAGGCCATCTGGGCGAAGCCCTGTGATGGCAGCTACATCGAACAAGGTTGGGGTAACCATTCCACATGGCAGATGGAAGGTATAATGGGTGTTGTCCCAAAAGTATAAGGATGCTGCCAACATGTTCAGACAATATGGTATGCTGGTCTTCGACAGCATAAAAAGGTCATAAATCCCTATATCCTTCCAATGTTCAGCTTTGACCTTCTCCATCTTCGCCATCCATTGGTCAAATTCTTTCAAGGGATTGACAGCTCTCACTAGCCTGGTGCCATCAGTGAGATAGCCAACGTTGATTTTGGGCAAGGGGATTTCTTCAGGAGAAGTTCCAGCAGCAACGTTGATTTTGGGAAAACTCTTTTGCCCTAGCGGCCTTGTTTTCTGGTAGGAGGGGATAAACTCACTTAGTCTCTCATTAGAAACGTCCACATCAGCTAAAGGACCAGATAGTACATAAGGTTTATCAGACACAACTATAGGAATCATTACCTGAGACTTGTAGATGGCTCTTGTTTCTTCAGTAGTGGGTTCCGGCAAGCAACGACGATTATCCACTAGTTGGGGGCCTGGGATATTAGCGAATGGAGGAATGGTTTGTTTAAATGGAGTAGCTTTGCCTCTCTGAGTTTTCTTTTGTTGAGGATTGATTTGGGAAGACGCCATTGTTGAAGAAGACGAAAAGATGGTGTTTTTTCTGGGTTTGCGTAAGAGAAACTGAAGAGAGGAAGAGGTTGCTTGAGAGTATGAAAAGTGTGGAAAGTTCACAAAGTGGCAGAAATGGGTATATATAGACGTTTGAAAATCCCAAGGGCCTTGGATCTACCGTTGAAGTTGAGGCGTTAGTGGGACGCGTGTTCTTTTCTTGGAGACGTGATGAAAGGTAGCAGTTATGGTCAGACTGCAAACGTCTGTTTTCAAGAAAAGTGGTATGATGAATACGGCTGAAGAGACATTTAAGGATTTGTCATGATGGTATGACGTCATAAGCGTGGGTTAGGAAACTGAACAATTCAACCACTAAGAAATTAGTGGATGATTCAGTTGAAGCCATGCAAACAAGCGTCAAAATGGTTATTATATCAAGAAATGACCTTCCTACCAATTCTGGCGAAGGGACATTCCTTGGGGGCAATTTGTTAACCCTCCTTTTCGACGCTAGAAAGAATCAAAGCTATTTTAAGTTAAAAAATTATTTTTAACATAAAGAAGGCTTCGACCCAGCTTTGGTGAAGCCTGAGTCGAATAGAGGTTTTGGAAGCCTAAAAAATGGCTAAGTGTTGGGAAAGGTTTCGACCATGGGAATATGGAAAAGCGCGCTGCAGTTGTTATACTAAGGCTGGAGGGAATTTCCAATGTTTGAAATTTAAATAGGAGCAGTTGTGAACGTGGGAACAGTTGAGACCAAGGAGAAGGCGCCAAAATCCACACGTTTGAAGCAATAACCACCACTTAGTAGTTATTTCCTAGCACTATAAATAGGAGTTAGTTCTATGTAATAGGTGTGTTCATATTTTTGTACAAGTTACTCAAAGAAACTCAAAGTACACGCGTGTAGAGAAACGAGTTCGTGAGAATGTACGTAATGTAACACCACTTTCTCTCAGCAATGCAATTTATCTTCATCATGTTTAAGATTCAGCCATTTACTTTCCATGCCTTTACAATTTCTTGAACTTTATCTTCCATGCCAAATTTACTTTCAAAGTCATTTAAACTTTCCACATTTACCTTCGACTGCACTTTTACATTCAAGCATTTAATCTTCAAGCATTTACTTTTCAAAGTCTTTTATTTTCAAGAACGTGGAGTTCACCTTTAATTCATTGCATTTATTTTCAAAGTCCTTTATTTTCCCTGCACTTTACCTTCGACAACCCTTTTATCATTCCAGCCTTTACTTTTCAAGAACGTGGAGTTCGTCGCATTTTACTTTCAAAAGTCTTTACATTTCTGCATTTTATCTTTGAAGCCATTTATTTCCTTGCTATTTACATTCGACAGTCATTTACTTTCATGCACTTTTTATCAATTCAAGCCTTTACTTTCAAAGCTTTTACTTATTGTCATTTCCTTTCGACGCCTTTAATTTCTGCATCCTTTATTTACAGCCCTTTAAATTTCAAGCCTTACTTTACCTTATTGCAAGTAGTCGAACATGGAGTTCAGTTAGATTTTTATTTCAGCATTGTCGAACGTGGAGTTCAATTTACATTCTCTTTATTTTTCAGTTGTCATTTACACTTTTCTCTCAAATTTAGCACATGTCCTAGGATTTATGTGGTCGATCCTGCAAGTTAGTCAGTTTTCGTTTAAGATTGATACACCATAGGTTGTTTACCAAAATTCACAGTAAATAGGTACGTAACTGACACGACCTCGTCTCTAATCCGATTACGAAGCTTGTGTTTGATTTCAATTAGTAGTCGAGCTATCTTGGATTGTATATTTGGGCTGCATCCATTAGTGATTCGATTCGAGCGAGGAGAAGGAATTTGTGTTGAGAAATTCACGAAAGCAAGACGAGTAGGTCTCGCCGTCGCCGGCCGGTAGGCTACGGCGCGGCGGTCTCATCCTTTTCTGGTGCGACGCAAGCATTGCGAGAGAAGAGAGACAGAGTGAGCGCAAGAGGGGAAAATGAGATGCGATTTGAAGTACTGATTTTCGTTTTGATCGTTTGTATGTGGAACGCGTTGTACTGGGTTTGTTGAGAAGAGGAAATTGTGAATCAGGGTTCTTCCACGTGACCTTATCTATGCCAAAGTTGGGCCGGGTTGACCCAAGGGGAGTCCAACTCGGATGAACATTTCTTTGCTCGTCGATGCTTTCAGTTTGCATCCTTCTTAATCTCTTAGTTTTTAATGGATTTAGTTACTTAGTTTTTTTTAATTTAGTTTTTGTTTAGAGTGATCAATTAAATTCTAAGATGAGAATTAGTTTTTTCTTTAACTAGATTTTATTTAGTCTTAGTTATTTAGTTAATTAGCCCTTTTTAGTTAGAATTAGTTCAATTAATTTTTTATTAGATTAATTTAGTTAATTATTTTGGTTAATTAGAAATTAGCTTTTAACTAGAAATTGTTTTATTTCTGATATTTTGTCTATTTAGATATTAATTAATTCTTAATTTTATTTTGACAATTCCTGATTTTCATTTTCATTGCATTTGCTGTATATATTGATGTTCATTCTACCCTTGACACTCGAGACTTCCTTTTATTCCTCTGTTGCTTTCCTCTCCTTCCAAAGGAAAGTCTCTCTATTGACCTCAAAGTCATAGAAAGCTCGTAACGTCCCTCCTTGACCCCATAGTCATAGGTAACCATTCATTACCCTTTTAACCTAACCTTCCCAAGAGATAGCCATGAATCTCTTATAACCCTCTGTAGAAGCAAGCTTCACTCACATTGAGTTTTGATGAAGACAACACAACAAGCTCTCTACAAAGATAATGTGCAAAAAGAAAGAGAATCAAGATACATAAAGTACAAGAAGCTCAAGTTCAAGAAGATATCCTAAGTACTATCAAGTTGAATCAATTAGCTTCAAGTGTTCAAGTTTCATGAAGATCAAAGGTTGAACAAAGGTATATCAATGTCATTTAAATGAGTATACAAGTGTTCACATGTCTTGCATCTTGCATATCTTTGATCTAGTGCATTGCAAAGCTTTTATGGAAAGTTCACATTATTTTCTAAACTTTTTCTTGAAAAATCAGCACTGTTAATCGATTAACATGTGGGGTTAACCGATTAACCAATTCAAAATTTGAATATTTTCTAACGTTACAGGGGTGTTAACCGATTAACCTATATGATTAACCGATTAACACTGCTACTGTAAGCGAAAAATGGTGACTTTTCATGGAAATGTGCATTGCCTTCTCATCTCTTTTCATTCCTTTGCTGCATATTTTTCATACCTTTTTGTAGGGGTGTCCTACACATATTTAAACACTTCAATTTCAGTTTTAACACTCACCTTCTAATATTTTCATAATCAAAAATTCACTCAGACTTTCAGATTTCAAAATATTGTTCAAGTGTCCATTCAAACATTTTTCTTGAGAGAAACTTCTGCATATATTTCACAAAATATCATTGTTTCATCTCAGTCTTGTCAAGAACACTTGTATACATTGTTTGAGTGATATTGTATCAAAGGAGAAGATCAATTATCAAGATTGATATCAACATACTATCAAGACATAATCTTATTATCAAAAATATTTTTCTGTTTTACCTTGTTGTCCAGGATTGTTGGAAACAAGTGAGTGTTTTGAAGAGGATTGTTCTTCATACACTTAGTTACCTATAGGTTAGATAGTAAGCATCACTATTGGTGTGATTAGGCTGTACAATAATTCTAAACTATAGTGAACTCTCTTTCGTGTTGAAGGAGGAGTGGAGTACTCTCGGGCTGTAAGGGGAACCACTATAATTCTCTTGTGTCATTTTTCCTTTCTGCACTTTACTTTCCAGCACTTATCATAAAACGAAAAAATAACCAAGAACCGGTAAAAAGATCGAAGAAATTTTTAAGAGCCTAATTCACCCCCCTCTTAGGCGCATTTGCAGTTACACCCTCTTCTTTAACCTTCACAAGAGATAGCCATTAATCTCTTCTCCTTTAAGACGGTCTAACCCTTCATAATCCTTTCATAAGAGATAGCCATTAATCTCTTTCTCCTAACCAATCAATCCTTACAAGCTTTGCTTTCAAGCTTTTCACCCTACTTTCCCCTTGGAACCTTGACCGCAGTCAAGAGTTCTTCACCCCATTGCGGGGAACTACGGACGCTCTGATTTCTCAAGTTCATCTTGAGAATATGTAGGCATAGGATTGCGAGATCCTAGCGAGCCACCTTTTTGTTTTTCTACCTTTTTCTTTTTCCACCTT
The DNA here is from genome assembly GCA_022829125.1 of Lathyrus tuberosus. Lineage (NCBI taxonomy): Eukaryota > Viridiplantae > Streptophyta > Magnoliopsida > Fabales > Fabaceae > Lathyrus > Lathyrus tuberosus. Next base: position 89,247 of record JALAZF010001063.1, on the reverse strand, counting down.
TTCCTTTACATTCGATGCCTTCACGGATTCCACCCTTTTTTACCTTTATATCCGATGCCTTCTCGGATTCCACATTTTCTTTTTACACCCTTTTACCCCGTATTGAGGGGAACTACGAATGCTCTGATTCTATTCCTGTCAGGATACGTAGGCACGAGATGCGATGTCTTGGCGAGCATACTTAGTGTATATACCCCTAGGTCTTTCTTTACCTTAGCACATGTCCCTTAGCAAACTTAAACATAACACAATACTAACAAGAGGTTCCCGTAGAGTACTACGGATACTTAGGGTGCTAATACCTTCCCTTTGTATAACCAACCCCCGAACCTAGATTCTCTTATTAGGGTTTTCGTTCTTTACCCTTTCCTTTGGATAAATCAAAGCTCGGTGGTGAATTTCAAAGTTTTACGATGCAAGTTAATTAATAGCTTGTTATCTGATTCTCACCGCAACAGAAATGGCGACTTCACTGGGGATATCCCCTAAGAGGGTTAAGCCCACCTTGTTTGCATTTGTGTTATTTATATGTTTGCTTGCTTGTACATTTGTATATTTATATCTATATATATATATATATATATATATATATATATATATATATATATATATATATATATATGCCTGTTGTGCTTGGATTTTCTGTATGCAGGGTTGCTACCTTGAGTGGTGAGGATAAGTCCTAACCCGGACTTGAGCATACACATATGATAGGATCGTGGACATAGTCAAGGAGACTTCGAGGGAGAAATCCCAAAGGAGTTGACTTGAGGTTCCACACTCAGTTGAGGCCCTCTTGGGGGTGGTATATGCTGAACGAGCAATCGTGAATGCGTTGCCAATTTCAACCTTGGTGCCAGGGATACTGATGACCATTAGTTACCCTTTACCCCACTTGGCCTATTTAGGATGTAGTGCGATGATTATGAGGGAGTAATCCTAAATAGTTGCTACGGGATACTACACTCAGACGAGACTCTCTTGAGAATTTTATTGATTACCGAGTAATTGGGAAGTCGATAAAATCCAAAAGATGGGTTGTCGACTCTGGTAACTCTTTAGAACCTTGCTCTGCAGATACAAGAACCCTAGTACACACCCCGTGGTTGGTTCTTTACCTGGACTTCATGTTGTGATCTCGAACCTTTGATCCTGTTGCATGTGTTTTTCATCATGTTTGCATTGCATTGCATTTCATTTGCATCTTTGCATGTTTCATTGCATGTGTCTGTTTGTCTAGTGGCTCATTTCCAGCTGTCTCCATCTTCCAGTGTCACCTGTGAGTCGTCAAGCTGATTCCTCGACACCGATACAGGACTAGAGCTAACATCAGATGCAGAATGTCAGAACAACCCTCTGCCAGGGCAAGTGAAGCTTCAGTCGACTTCAGCTCTGCTACTTTTTGAAGACAGGACAACTCATACTTGTAGTTGAATAGTCATTAGACCTTGTTTCTTATTGTTTTCATTTTCCTTTGTTTTGTACTAGCTGTTTGCTTCCAAATTATGTTTGTACTTTAATGTTAATAAAATAAGCATTTGCAACTTTTTGATTCAATTCATTTGTTTTTGCTATTTACTTCTTAATGCTTTCTGTTTCAAGAAAAATAAAAAATAATTCTCTTGTCCACTTTCTTTTGATTATGCAAAGATTGGAGGGAGGATGATGAAAACGTTATACCCATAATTGTTGTTGGTATACTTTCAAATCAAAACTTTGCTGACGATGTAAGGCATTGTTTCAACTCCCAAACACCGGAGACATAAGGAAGATAACCCCTCTTTAACCCCTTCGAGCCTTGAAGTAGGAGTTTCTTTTCTTTACAAATAATAACCCGCAATCTTAACCTGGGGCAGGGTAGTTCTCAGTTAGCTTGATTGTGCATTCAAATACAAGATCTTCATGCAAGACGACTTTCAACAAAATGTTGCACTCACAGTTTTCCTTCGCACACGACAAGCAAGTGTTGAAGATGTCTTTCAAGTCGAACGCCAACGATGGTTCTTCGTAATCCTTAAGCCAGGCAGTCACTAAAAAAAAACAAAAAACAAAAAAAAAAAATAAGAAAAAATAAGAAAGAAAAGTTTGTATGACAACCAAAGGAGGAAATCTTTAAATCCTTTATCCTGAAAATCCTCAATGGAAAACAATTTTGTAAGGAAGTAGTGACCGCCATTTCAAAGTCTCTTAACTTCTGAACCATCATCATTACTATCATCAGTGCAATTCCTAACCTATGGGAACCTGAGTGCATAGCTTGAGTTAACTGAGCATAGGACTGGAGTTCATCACGTAGATTGGGTGGGTCACAAATAAATTTTGAGCCTTTATCCTTTGTTTCTTAAACTGTGAACCAGGCCACGTTATAACCCTCAAAAGACCTAATTGAAGCAAGTTTATTTTGAAAGCATACTACAGCAAGGTTGCGTAAACTGACTCCCAAAAGATCTTTGCGGATCATCTGTTTTGGCATCACACACTTGTGCTTTAGCTCCCACTTTTAAATGTCTTGAACCACCGTGTTCTGACTAGTATCCCATATACTTTGCACCTCTTTCAAAATGATTTTGATTTCAAAAGTTGCATGAACTTTGCATTTACCATGTTGGTACAAATACTTTTGTTTGCAAACTAATTTTCTTCTCAAGGAATTTTCAAACAATTAAGAAACTTGGTCGGTGATCCAATCAGGGGCAAGTTCCTTCCATATCCTGTTGAGAATCAGTTCAAGATTTGTGGTTTAATGGCGACTTCTTAGAATTGGTTTATACAGAAGATTTTTCAAGACTCATACTGGGGCAAGCAATCCCAATGTACAGCAAAAACAATCATCTTTCAAGACTTAGACTGGGGCAAGCTTTCCAGGAGTACCATGAAACGGTCATTTCCAGACTCACACAAACTGAAGTGATGATCAGTTCATCTACAACAGTAAGCTAATCTGGGGCAAGTTACTTGAAGAATCCCATGCAACTTTCAAGTAGTTTTTCATCCTTCCTACAAGGATCATCACTTGATACAGTTTACCAGTGTGGCCGGGATGCGTCCAGCATTAGCATCTCTAGTCCCCAAGTAGAATGGTAGTGATCTCCGTGTAGAGGAATCAGTCTTCCAATCTTGTCTTCCCAAAGAGTCGAGCCATGTCCTCGACATCTGCATTTGCATTTGATCATATATCATCTGCATAACTCATATACATATGCATCCTCATTTGCATTTCTCTCGAGGTCGTGTCGTTGTCCACGTCTTACCTTACCAAAATGTTACCTGTCCTTTTCATTTAGTGCCATTCCTGAATGTTGTCGTTTCATGAGTATCTTCTCTCATTCCAGCGCTATTCCTGGATCTTTATATTCTTTCACTCCAGTGCCATTCCTGGATGTCCGTCTCTTGTGATCTCCAGTGCCATTCCTGGATATCTTATTCCTCTTGTTTCTCCCAGTGCTATTCCTGGAAGTTTTGCCTACCTTCTGTAACCACAATCAAATTTGCTTGGATATCTTTTAGTGATATTCCTGAAAGTCTTATTTGTCCATTCAGTGTCATTCCTGGATGAGTTTTCTCCTTTGCATTCAGTGCCATTCCTGGATGTCTTTCTCGCTATAATTCGATGCCATTCTCAGCTATTATGATTTGTACCTTCCATTCAAAGCCATTATTGAATGCCTGGTGTCCTTTTATTCAATGACCATATAGTCTTCTTTGTTCACTTTATCTAAAGCCGTTATTTGATATTGTGATTTATACCTTTCATTCAAAGCCAATATTGGATGTTAGGTTTCTCTACCATCTAATGTCTATCCGGATGTGTCTCTCTTTCTGATGTTTTTTAGATCGAGTCTTTGTTCAATTTATCTAAAGCCATTATTAGATATTGTGATCTATACCTTTCATTCAAAGCCAATATTGGATGTCCGATTTCTCTACCATCTGATGCCTATCCGGATGTGTTTCTCTTTCTGATGTTTTTTCAGATCGAGTCTTTGTTCACTTTATCTAAAGCCGTTATTAGATATTGTGATTTGTACCTTTTGTTCAAAGCCATTATTGGATGACTGGTTTCTTTGCATTCAAAGCCATTCTTGAATGTAGTCTCTGTTCACATTCATCTAAAGTCATTATTAGATATTATGAGTTTACCTTTCATTCAAGGCCATTATTGGATGACTGGTTTCTTTTGCCATCTGATGTTTTTCCGGATGTGTCTTTCTCTGTCTTTTCTGGTTTTTCTTGAAGATCCCGTTTGAACTCTTCAGTATAAGAAAATCCTAGAAAATCTTTTGTTGGTGTCTATCCTTTTATTTCGAATTGATCCCCAGTGGAGATTATGTCTTCTTTCTGGTTCCATGCCCAGTAAAGAGTGTACTTTCATTTCCCCAGTGTCGTCCGGTCACCTATAAACCTGTCGTCCATCTCCTTGGACTTTTCCCTAGTGGAGAGCACCTATTTGGCTCCCATCCCCAGTGAGGACCTGTAGGATTTCCTCTTTATTTTTCTGTCCCCGTTGTTTCCTCAGGGTCTCCCCAGTGAGTCTTTTGTTGGTTAGCCTGTATCCCCAGTAAATTTTCCTTGTGAATATTAACCTTCATCCTTCCCCATTAAGGCTCTGCTCTTTATTTCTAGAGTCTGTCTGCATTCTTGCACTATCATATCATCATATCATCATACTAGAAGTCCATAGCATGTCAGCATTTGCATATCTGCTGCTTGTCCTTAGCATCTGCATTCCATCTAAGGGCAAAATTTTCAATTTGCTATATTTAAATACCTTTTCACCTTGATGTCCCGAAGATTTCCATCCCTCGTGTCATCCGGTAAAACTATTTAAATAGGGGCAACTGTTGTACCCCAAATTTTACCCTCAGATTCTGATCATTTCATATCATTTTAAGTCAGTCATTTTTGCATTTTTTTGTTAAAACATATCGTTAATCATGCTTTTCTTTTTATTCCACGTCATTCTTGATTTTATTTTTTTATTTATTTTTTATTTTTTATTTGCTTAAATATTTATTTTAAATTATTTAGAATCAATCTAGTTTAATTTTCAATTTAGTTTAGTTTATATTTAATTTAATTTATTTTCAATTATGGCTTAATTTCTAACTTTAGTTTAATTTTAATATAGCTTTTATTTCCATTTTAGATTAGTTTTAATTAGATAACTTTAATTTTAGTCTAATTTTAATTAATTCAATTTTCATTAACTTAGTTTAATTTCATTTTCTTTTTAATTTTAATTCTTATTACAGTTTTATGTTTATCTTGATTTTTAAGTTTAACTTAATTTAGTTAATTCAATTAATTTTCTAGTTTTACAAAAATAAGATACAAAATCCAAAAATGTGTGTCACACTTTACTTTGCAATATGGTACAAGTGATTCAAGGATTGCAACTAATATCCTACAAACCAAACTTTCTGCTAATCCACCAGATTGAACAAAACCGTACATAAAGTAAGGCTACATTCTGCAGTTCCAAAATAACCACCATCTGCACCAAAAATCTCTCCATAAATCGTACTATCCTAGCCACCCTACACTGCAAAATCCACTCCAAAATCTCTCTTTTATCACCCAAAAATCTTGCATAAGATCTCCCTGCTGACACACTCCATCCCTGAGCATCCAAAGCCTGCTACCTAGCCTCACAACAGCAGAGTTCCAGACATAAAAAGGGAGAAGAAGAATTCACAAAGGGGGGGGGGGGGGGGGGCAGTGAAAAAAAACATAACCAATACACTTCAAAAAACCACAACCAAAAAATCATTTCCATCCGCCATTTTAAACCTTCTCCATGGTCCTTCCATGTCAACTTTCCATAATCTTTCTCATCACGTCCATTCAACCCACTTGCTAGCTTGAAGAAACCTACAAACTTCCACCGTGCTCACCTTAACATTCACTATCTTCTCACATCTGTGCAAATCGAAAGCTTACCATTAGAACAACAACAACGGCGATTCGTACAAACACTTACCAAACAACAATACGACTTTCATGGCCTCCCTGTGAACAATACATCTACCATCCTCACTGTGATTCCATCTGCATACATCATTTCCATTTCTACCACAACAACCTTCATAACACATCTCCAAATTCAGAAACCAACGCCAACATTCAAACAATCTTCCTCACTTCACTCAACACACACGATATCCATCGCAAAAATAGAGCAACACAAACAATCACACATACCAGAATCACCACACGGTTCAGAACAGGGAGGTATCAAAAGCGCAGAGGGGAAAAATACCAGAAGTTGTCTTCGACGAGCCGCTAGACCGAAACTCTTTGAAGGTACTGTTAACCCTCATTTTCGACGCTAGAAAGAATCAAACCTATTTTAAGTTAAAAAATTATTTTTAACATAAAGAAGGCTTCGACCCAACTTTGGTGAAGCCTGAGTCGAATAGAGGTTTTGGAAGCCTAAAAAATGGCTAAGTGTTGGGAAAGGTTTCGACCATGGGAATATGGAAAAGCGCGCTGCAGTTGTTATACTAAGGCTGGAGGGAATTTCCAATGTTTGAAATTTAAATAGGAGCAGTTGTGAACATGGGAACAGTTGAGACCAAGGAGAAGGCGCCAAAATCCACACGTTTGAAGCAATAACCACCACTTAGTAGTTATTTCCTAGCACTATAAATAGGAGTTAGTTCTATGTAATAAGTGTGTTCATATTTTTGTACAAGTTACTCAAAGAAACTCAAAGTACCCGCGTGTAGAGAAACGAGTTCGTGAGAATGTACGTAATGAAACACCACTTTCTCTCAGCAATGCAATTTATCTTCATCATGTTTAAGATTCAGCCATTTACTTTCCATGCCTTTACAATTTCTTGAACTTTATCTTCCATGCCAAATTTACTTTCAAAGTCATTTAAACTTTCCACATTTACCTTCGACTGCACTTTTACATTCAAGCATTTAATCTTCAAGCATTTACTTTTCAAAGTCTTTTATTTTCAAGAACGTGGAGTTCACCTTTAATTCATTGCATTTATTTTCAAAGTCCTTTATTTTCCCTGCACTTTACCTTTGACAGCCCTTTTATCATTCCAGCCTTTACTTTTCAAGAACGTGGAGTTCGTCGCATTTTACTTTCAAAAGTCTTTACATTTCTGCATTTTATCTTTGAAGCCATTTATTTCCTTGCTATTTACATTCGATAGTCATTTACTTTCATGCACTTTTTATCAATTCAAGCCTTTACTTTCAAAGCTTTTACTTATTGTCATTTCCTTTCGACGCCTTTAATTTCTGCATCCTTTATTTACAGCCCTTTAAATTTCAAGCCTTACTTTACCTTATTGCAAGTAGTCGAACGTGGAGTTCAGTTAGATTTTTATTTCAGCATTGTCGAACGTGGAGTTCAATTTACATTCTCTTTAATTTTCAGTTGTCATTTACACCTTTCTCTCAAATTTAGCACATGTCCTAGGATTTGTGTGGTCGATCCTGCAAGTTAGTCAGTTTTCGTTTAAGATTGATAGACCAGAGGTTGTTTACCAAAATTCACACTAAACAAATTGGCACGCCCAGTGGGACCCAGTGTTAAGTTTTCTACTTTTTGTCAACCCTATCTTTCTTGGTGAAGAAGTACTTTCGTTGTATGTTATTGAGAAGTGGGAAGTTAGCCACAACAAACGAAGGGATACCAAAGAGAAGATACACTAAGAGAATGGCAACTAATGCTAACCAGCAAGTTGATCCTCAAGGGAGTATTTTAAACACTCAGTCAAGTAGCAGTATGGGGTCTCAAAGCACACCATCACCAGTGTCTTCGACAGGAGGACAGGCGTCACTTCCATTAGTAGTGTCTGAACCAGGATCAACATATACAAAATCATATACTCAACCTGTGTTAGAATACATAGGACCACAAAGTCCTAATTCACCAACACCCCCAGGAGGAAATTTAATGTACCGGCATGTCCCTCCTCCAGGTTTTCCACATCCAGGGTCAAGGAGTCAACCCTATGGTATGCCTACATCAATGATGCAAAATCTGCAGAATGCTCCACCTGTATTTTCAGAAACTGTAGTGTCCTTGCCATTACAAGGGTCAGGATCAGGAGGTCGAAACAACCAGAGTATAGGTGTTGGTTACTCTGTTCAAACGCCTAGCCTTATAAATACATCCATAAATTGTTTGAGACAACAGATGGATGAAAGAAACTTGCAAATGGTGCATACGTTGTCTCAAACAATGGGAGAAGTTTTTCAACCCTTGATTCAAAATACGACTCAAACAAACCAACAATTGGCTGCACAAGTGGCACGCATGGCTGATTTCATGGGAGTACCAGCGGTGGATCGAAGAGCAACTGTTGTCGAAGATATCCCAAGACGTCATCCACGTTATGGACCTGAGGTGAACTTGGAAGATCAAGAGATGATAAATTATTTTAGAGTCGAACCACCAAGAAACCAGATGCCAATCCAGATGGAGGAAGAGCCAGTAGTGATGGTGAACAGGAACCAAAATACTGATTAATTACTTAGACAGGTTCGACATCGAAATCAAGCAGAAGAAAATAATCTTGCAGCCATGGTAGAAAGGATAATGACCATAAATGCTGTGAATCTTGGCTTCACCAGGCCAAATTATACTTCGCCTATAGTGGATTATATTCTCCAAGCAGAATTACCCCCTAGGACGAAGGTTCCAAAGTTTAGCAAGTTTTCAGGAGATACTACTGAATCTACTGTCGAACATGTGGCTAGATATTTGATTGAAGCATGCGAAATTGCAGCTGACGAAAGCCTTACGATCAAATACTTCCCAAGTTCCCTTACCAAGAATGCCTTCACATGGTTTACTACTTTTCCTCCAAATTCCATATACAATTGGACCCAACTAGAACGTTTGTTTCATGAACAGTTCTACATCGGGCAAACTAAGATTAGTTTGAAGGAATTGGCTAGCATCAAACGCAAAGTTACGGAGCCAATTGATGATTACCTGAATAGGTTTCGACTTCTTAAAGCCAGGTGCTTTACACAAGTGCCAAAACATGAGTTGGTCGAAATGGCTGCTGGGGGTCTTGATTATTCCATTAGGAAGAAATTAGATACCCAATATCTTAGAGATATGGCCCAGTTGGCTGATAGGGTTCGACAACTAGAAAGGTTGAAAGAAGAGAAGGCTAAATTCAGCAGGGGTAAAAAGGTAGCCTTTGTCGAATGTAGTGAAGATGTGGAGAATTCATATGACGAAACATCTTACTTCGACGGAAATGAGGTTGACGTTGCTGAGTTAAAGCAAGGTCCACCTTATGCCTGTAAATTATTAGCTCCTTCAGATGGGAAAAATCCTGTCGAATCTAATGACAAATTTCCTAAGAAAACATATACTTTCGACGTTACTAAATGTGACGAAATTTTTTATTTGTTAGTTAAAGATGGGCAAATGATAGTGCCTGCTGGTGCTAAGATGCCACCTTTAGAACAAAGAAAGAAAAGAGGTTTTTGTAAGTACCATAATTTTTTGGGTCATAAAACTTCTCAATGTTTTCTTTTCAGGGATTTGGTGCAAAATGCTATTCAAGAAGGGAGGCTGAAGTTTGGTGACAAAGGCAAAGCTCAGATGAAAATTGACTCTGACCCATTGCAAGTTGCAAAGGCTAACTACACAGAGCCACATGAGGTCCAGATGGTCGAAGCCACAGAAGGATTTGATCAGTCAGTCAACATGGTGGAGGTTACTGAGGACTCCGCCACCAATCCTGTGGTAACTGAAGGTTTTAGTAAGGCTGCAAATGGCTTGAATATTGATGGTACCAGTCTAATGTTGGTGACCAAAGAAACTGCTGATACGTTTGTTGAAATGGATAATGCTGCCAAGGTTTTGAATATGGTAGTAAGTGGATTGAAGATAAATGCTACTGAAGGCATTAACATGGTCGAATTGGTTGAAGAATCTGATTCTAGCTCAGGTAGCATCAACACCAATGAGGCTATGGGCAGAAATACCCCCAAAGTCCAAGTTGTTGAGGAATTGGAAGATGACATGCTGTTGGTAGGAGAGATGACAGACATGGATGGTTGTTTGGTGGAAAACTGGATATGTATGGCTGCTGAACAATTCTTCAAGACATCTCCTAATGTCGAAAAGGTTAATGTTGAAGAAATGGTTGAAGCTGAAAAAGCTGCTTGGCAAGAAGCTTCCCAAAAAGCTACAAAAGCAGCAGCAAGTGGTGGTTGTCTGGCGAAGACCACTGAAAGTCTGGAAGCTCATTTCTCCAAGATGCGCTTAAAGGATAAAATTGATGTCAATATGGTCGAAATTACAGATCAAAAAACTGAACAAGTGAGTAAGGAAGATGAACAAGAAGAGCGCAACAAGATAGCCTATCCTAAGCAAGAGGAGACAATTGTGGATTTTTTGCACCGTTGCCAGAAGAAAGGTGCCCACAAGTTAGAAGGTGTCAAAAAAGCTGGTGGAAGCTGGGGGCAGAAGGTAAATAAAGGTCCCATAGGTTTTGACCATAGGCGACTTTCGACAGGATTAAAAAACCAAGTACCAGGAGTTAGGCCAGGTACATTTAAACCAGCTGCGAATGTCCCAACAGGTAGTTGGATCAAGCCTATCGAAGGAAGAGGGCAGAAGAAGTGGGAGAAATTTGATGTGGAAAGAGGTTCTTCATTTGAGTATAGAAAAGAGAACCATACCACCAACAAGTCAGCATACATTTCTCAAAATTACAAGGGTAAGAATCCCATGTCTAGATCACAATGGCGAAGAGAGCAACGCAGGCGAAAGGCTATCAGGGAGGCTCAGGTACAAGGAGAGTTAAGCACCAATGTTGATAATCAAGCTGGGACAATCGAGAAGGTGCTCATAAGGCGAAAGCTGTTTAATGTTCAGCCAGAGAAGAAAGTTGAAGATGATGAGAATATGACTAATAACTTCAACAGTGAGTCAACAGCTTCTCTAGATATTCTTGTCAATGTGGTATCAGTGATGCCAAAAGAATTTGGTCAAGTTTCAGAGGTCGAAGACTTGGATCAAACTGCTGAATTAGAAATGTTGGCACACAAGCCTGTGTGTTATTACATCATGAACAATGGGTGCGTCGAAGAACAGAACGCTTTCTTTGAACGCCCCACAGAGGAAATGAAGGGTTATCTGAAGCCTCTCTACATTACTGGCAAAGTAGAAAATGTTCCTGTCAACAAAATTTTGGTGGATTGTGGTGCAACTGTTAATTTAATGCCAAGATTTTTGCTGAGAAAGATTGGGAAGTTTGAGACTGATACCAAACCCCACAACATGGTTCTGTCGAACTATGAAGGAAAAGTTGGTTCCACTCTAGGAGTGATTCAAGTGGATCTTACTGTGGGAACCATTACCAGGCCAACAGTGTTTATGGTCGTCGAGACAAAAGCAAACTACAATCTACTCTTGGGTAGGGAGTGGATTCGTGGAATAGGAGTTGTACCCTCGCCTATGCATCAAAGAATCACCATTTGGAGACCAAATGGGATAGTTGAAAATATTGAGGCTGATCAAGGGTACTTTAAGGTGCCTATTAATCATGTGGATAGTAGGCAGTTTGAGAAACATCTGGCGAACATTGCTCCATGTCCCCCAGTTGACTTTGAGTTTGCGCCTGATGAAGAAACGTTCCATTCATTGTATTTACACCCTGTCGAAGGTTTCAGATGGGACAGGGAGGTACCAGGAGGAAGGTTGCCATGCTTAGGCTCACCCCCAATAGAGCCCACAGGATGGGGAGATGAATTCAGTGATCATGACTGAGTTCGACGTTTTGAAAAGAATTTCGGCCTATGTGGCTGAAACAAAACTACAAGCGGCTTTGGAAGCTGCCAATGACTATATGGCTGGCGAAGCCATTTCTAAATTTTATCAAGAAGGTCCTGGTAAGGACTTCGACCCAAAACCTCCAGATAAGGTTGAAACAGGAGAGCAAAGCCAGAGGCTCGACGCCATCTATGAAGATGAGCCTTTGGGATTTGAGAAGGATCCGTTGGCGAATAATATCAAAATGCTAGCACAAGATCCTTTAGAAGAAGTTGACCTCAGTGAGGGGACAACCAAAAGGCCTACCTACATCAGTGCCAACCTTGATCCCCAGTTGAAAGTTGAAGTAGTTCAGTTGTTGAAAGAGTTCAAGGACTGCTTCGCCTGGGATTATGATGAGATGCCTGGTTTGAGCAGGGAATTGGTCGAACACAGGTTACCTATGACACCTGGGAAAAAACCAGTCAAGCAAAATCCAAGACGGTTTGCACCAGAGATATTGTCAAAGATCAAAGAGGAAGTCGAAAGACTGCTTCGTTGCAAATTCATTCGCACGGCAAGGTATGTCGAATGGTTGGCTAATATAGTACCTGTTATTAAAAAGAATGGGTCTTTGAGAGTTTGCATTGATTTTAGAGATTTAAACTCTGCAACTCCTAAAGATGAATATTCAATGCCAGTAGCAGAAATGTTAATGATTCTGCAGCAGGACATGAATATCTTAGTATGCTGGATGGATATTCTGGCTACAACCAAATATTCATTGCTGAGGAAGATGTTCATAAGACTGCTTTTAGATGCCCTGGAGCCTTAGGCACCTATGAATGGGTGGTGATGCCTTTTGGTCTCAAAAATGCTGGTGCCACTTATCAAAGGGCGATGAATTCAACCTTCCATGATTTTATAGACACATTCATGCAAATTTACATTGATGATATTTTTATAAAATCTATTTCTGGGAAAAGTCACATTGACCATCTTCGACAGTCCTTTGAAAGGATGGGAAAATATGGTCTTAAAATGAATCCTCTCAAATGTGCTTTTTGTGTGCAGGCAGGGGATTTCCTAGGCTTTGTGGTCCACAAGAAAGGGATCGAAATAAATCAGAATAAAACCAAAGCCATAATGGAGGTGAAAGCGCCATCAACTAAAAAGGAGTTGCAGTCGTTGCTGGGCAAGATCAACTTCTTAAGAAGGTTTATATCCAACCTGAGTGGCAAAACACAAGCCTTTTCGCCATTGCTTCGTTTCAACAAAGATGGTTTTGAGTGGGGGCAATTACAGCAGGAAGCCTTCGACAAGATCAAGAAGTACCTAAGCCACCCTCCAATTCTTTCACCACCTTGTATAAACAAGAGTATGAGATTGTATATAGCTGCATCAGATAAAACTCTAGGGAGCATGTTAGCTCAGGAGGACGAAAATGGAGTCGAAAGAGCCATTTATTACCTTAGTCGAGTTTTAAATGATGCTGAAACTAGGTATAGCATGATTGAAAAGTTATGTTTATGCTTGTATTTCTCTTGTACTAAATTGAAGCAATATATAAAGCCAGTTGATGTGTATGTTTCTTCTCACTTTGATGTTGTAAAACATATGTTATCTAAGCCTATTTTGCATAGTCGAATTAGCAAATGGGAATTAGCATTAACAAAATTTTCCCTAACATATCAAGCTTTAAAAGTTGTGAAAGGGCAAATAGTTGCAGAATTTATAGTTGACCACTCCATAAATGAAAATGATTTGAATTATGTTGAATTAAAATCCTGGAAGTTATACTTTGATGGATCAAGTCATAAAAATGGAACAGGAGTGGGAATACACATTATTTCTCCTGAAAAAATTCCAACAAAATTCAAGTACAAGGTCGAAGGACCTTGTTCTAACAATGAGGCTGAATATGAAGCATTAATTGTTGGCCTTGAAATTTTTTAGAACTGGGGGCAACTAGAGTCGAAATAATGGGAGACTCAGAATTGGTTATAAAACAAATCACAAAGGAATATAAATGTGTTAAAGAAAATCTCATTATGTACTCTGTGATAGCCAATAGATTATTAAAGAAATTTGAAGTAGTGGCCATCCAACACATACCTAGAATAGAGAATCAAGTTGCTAATGACTTGGCTCAAATTGCCTCTGGATACAAGGTGTCGAAGGACAACCTTCAAGAAGTAATTGAAGCAAGAGGCAAAGTGGTGGCTGTTGGATTGTGCCCATCAAACATAGAAACAACTAGGCTTGGATGCATAGATGGCGAAAATTTTGAAATTTTTGCTATAGATAATTTGACAGATGAAGACTGGAGGAAGCCTATAGTGGAATATTTGCAAAATCCAACGGCTTCGACAGAGCAAAAAATCAGGTATCAAGCTTTAAGCTATCTACTTTTGGGTAATGAATTGTTTAAAAAGACCCCTGAGGGAGTCTTATTGAAATGCCTTAGTGAAGCAGAGGCATATTTAGCTCTTTCGACAGTACATAGTGGGGCATGTGGAGCACACCAAGTTGGCCAGAAGATGAAATGGTTGTTGTTTCAACAAGGCATGTATTGGCCTACTATGCTGAAAGATTGCATAGAATTTGCTAAGGGTTGCCAAGAATGTTAAATTCATGCTGGCATACAACATATCCCTGCAAGTGAATTACATTCCATAGTGAAACCATGGCCTTTCAGAGGATGGGCTTTGGATATAGTGGGAGAGATTCGACCAGCATCTTCAAAGAACCAAAGATATATTTTGGTGGGAATTGATTATTTCACAAAGTGGATTGAAGCAATACCACTGGCGAATATAGGTCAAGAAGATGTTATTGAATTCATTCAGAATCACATTATTTATAGATTTGGCATTCCTGAAACAATTACTATGGATCAAGGATCAGTGTTTACTGGTCGAAAGGTGCAGGAGTTTGCCAAAGAAATAAGGTTTAATTTATTGACTTCCACACCTTATTATGCTCAGGCCAATGGGAAAGTCGAAGCTGCCAATAAGGTAGTGATTGGACTAATTAAGAAGCATGTGGGAAAGAGGCCTAGAAATTGGCACAAGACATTTGACCAAGTTCTTTGGGCATGTCGAACATCCCCTAAAGAAGCTACTAACACTACCCCATTTTGACTTACCTTTGGTCATGATGCAGTATTGCCTGTTGAGATTCATTTACAATCTATAAGAATTCAAAGACATCAGGAGATTCCCTCTGAGGATTATTGGGAAATGATGATGAATGAATTAG
The DNA here is from genome assembly GCA_022829125.1 of Lathyrus tuberosus. Classification (NCBI taxonomy): domain Eukaryota; kingdom Viridiplantae; phylum Streptophyta; class Magnoliopsida; order Fabales; family Fabaceae; genus Lathyrus; species Lathyrus tuberosus. The sequence goes on along the minus strand of JALAZF010001063.1, from coordinate 74,238 downwards.
TGGATTTGGATGAAGAAAGGCTTAAAGCCTTGGAGCTGTTAAGAAGACAAAAGAAATGGGTCGAAGAATCCTACAACAAAAAGGTTAAGTCTAAATCTTTTGCATATGGGGATTTAGTTTGGAAAGTGATTTTGCCTATGGATCAAAAGGATAGAACATTAGGCAAATGGTCCCCTAAGTGGGAAGGTCCATTCCAAGTCATACAAGTTTTCTCTAATGGAGCTTATGAAGTGGAAAAGTTAGACAAAGATAAAAGAATCTTGAAAGTAAATGGCAAGTATTTGAAAAAATATAGGCCTATTTTGCAAGAGATTCGCATCAAAACTTAAGCTTTATTCAATAAAAAGAAAGCCAAAATAGGTCAAGTCAGGCTAATATGGCATACAAAGAAAAAATCAATACAACATTGTTTTTATTCAAGGAAAGGTTATTCATAATCTCTCCAATCTATGGATTTGAGGAAATCCATATAATCTGCATCTGGTTCATCATCAGAATCCTGGGTGCTGGAGCGTCCCTTCTTAGAGATCTTCATTTTGGTTTCTCTCTTCTTGGCTTGAGAGGTTGCTCCAATAGAGGCTTCAGATTTCTTTGCTGCCTCCTTCTTCTTCGTTTACTCAACTGCCTTTGCCTTCCCAGCCATTTTCTTGGCTGATGATTTCTCTTAATTGTTCATGTTTGCTTTTATGCAAAACTTGGCCATGTGGAAGAGAATTTATAGAGGCGAAGTATTGATTGGATTGGCCAGTCAAACGGTGGAAACGCGTGAATTATTCTTGGAAGTATGCCTAAGGGCTATGCTATAAATGTCAGTTTAAAGATAGAGGCTTATGCCTTGGAATTTAAAGCTGAAAAGTTTGGCTTTCCAAGAAAAAGATAGAATGCTTTAATTGCAAATTTAACTTAGATGTGAGGCAATAAATAAAATGCATCATAATATAATATGGGTCGAAAGCAGTTAATGGCGAAATAATAACGATTGATTAAGCAATGCCAAAGGCATAAAACTGTCATTACATAAGGGCCTGAAAAAGGCCAAGAAACAAATGATTGGTTAAGCAAATAAAGGTCTTGAAAGCATCAGAAGGGAAGCCTCGACTCCAACTGGGCAAAGGTTTCGATGTGATGTTTGAGGCGAGCATTGCACAAGGATTCATCAAGCTTGGCTGTGGCAAGCTGTTTCTCAAGTTTTTGAGCTGCCTCAATACGATCTATGGCATGTTTTATTTCCCTAGCCATCTCAGTGGTGTCGAAGTTTTGCAAATCACGGTTGCGTTTTTCAGCATCCTCAATTTTAGCTTGTAACTCAGTGATTTGCTGCTTCCAAGCTTTAATATTCTTCTGATTGGAGGCTATTTCAGTTTGTGTTTTCTTTTGTTCATCCTCTATACTTTCGACCTTCTCATATAACTCATTTGCACCACACCAAGCTGAACTCTCAAGACCAGAGGTTTCCTCTATAGTATTCCTGATAGATGGAAGCAACTTTATCTCTGCAGCTATTTGGTTCACCACAGCAGTTAATTCTATCAGAAAACCAGAAACGTCTGGATTAAGAGTGGTGAGTTCCAGATTTCCCAGAGTATCCTTCAGATAAGCGGTTCCAGATGGTTCTGAGGCCAAAACTCTGTGAATATCCCCCCTGAAGAATTTTTTCTTGATGGCTTGGAGGATTGGTTTGGAGAAGTCATCTGATGCTGGAGTCGAAGAGATAGAAGAAGAAGAACCATACCTCTGCCCAAGTATTAATTTGGTAAACCCACGTGGGTTCGACCACTTGAGTGCTGTCAGTGAGTCTCCAGGAGGTGGAAGGTTAGCCAGGGTTTGCTGGACCACAGGCGAAGGAGTGTGGTGGGGATTAGGAACAGTTTGTTTTTCTTCCTCCTCTTCTTCTGATTCTTCTCCTTCTTCATCTTTTTCTTCTTCGACTACCATCTCTTTGTCAGGCTCTTCAGTAGTTGGTCGAATATTCTCCTGGTCATCAGCTGGTGTGGGATGTGGTTCATTTGTCTCCTCAGGCGCAGCTTGACCAGGATTGTCGTTGTGTGTTTGAACTTCAGGTTTATTTCTTTCTTCTTTAACCAATTGATCATTGTCCATGAAGTTAGCCAGATCGAAAGGTGGTGGACTGGAGGCATCATCATCATCAGAATTGGCGCCATCAGCTTGTGCGTTTTGAGTAGTGGTTGGAACTGGTGGTGTGGTGTGTTCTGCATCATGTGGAGTAGGTTGATTAATCTCACTCAAACCAGAGCCAATATCAGAAGATGGGTGATAAGTTGGCTCACCTTGGCTGTTGAGGAGCGTGGTGGTGAAGCTTCCTGCAGTTGGTTGAGGAGCGGGATTGTCAATTATGTTGGTGGCGAGGTTGCTTGGAGTTGGTTGGGGATCAGGATTGTTGAGTATGTTTGCCTAAAAAACACAAGTGGAGAAAATGATATTGAAAGAACTTGGGCGAAAGACGTCAGTATAATGAGAAAATGGTGCACATACCTGAGCTTATACAGCAGCAGGACTTGATTCATCACTCCCATGGTCACCAAGAGGTGTTCTCGAGGCCACCTTAGAAGGTTCTTTTTCGACACCACTTGTTGCAGGTGCCTTTTCGAGTATTTTGGCCACCTTCGAAGGAGGTGGGCCAGTAGGTCCAGATGACTTTATGGGTTTTCTTCTCTTCTTTGTAAGAACCTCCTCAGGAGATTCATCTAAGGCCTCTGAAGTTATAATAACATCTGGGGTATCCTTTTTACCTTTCTTGGAAGGTGTTGGAGGTTTTCGACCAGTCTGAAGAGGCAATGCAGATATAAGAAAGAAATTCATATAGTGAAAGCGTAAGCAGGGGATGTGAAATATACCTGTGTGCTCTCAGGTTCTTTGCCACTTTGTGAGGCAGCAGCCCTAGTTGAAGCAGTTTTCCTAGGCACAGCTGAAAGACAGAAAAAATTGTTACAAGTTAATGATTGCGTGGTTAGTTATAAAGCCATGGATTAAGGATTCCAAACCTTCATATATTTCATATTCGACACGAACGTCCTGAATTCCTATATGAAGGTGGCCTTTAAAACTGTCTGACATATGCTTAGTCGAAACCACTCGTTGGGCCTTTGGCTGAGACTGCTGTCGAAGAAGTTTTAAATGCTCCCCATAGACAAACCAATCTGGAAATGGAGGGGCAAGCGCCACTCCAAAATCAGCATTAGGCAGTCGAGGGAACTTTGGAGGAAAAAGTTTAAAAGCTACCTCATAACGTTTCTCACGAGGGACGTTGGGAGGAATTTTTAGTTGATCCAGCTTTGCTAAAAATTTTCTCTTTAGAGTGACAGCAGCCTCATGAATGGTTCGACTAAGATCATCTGGTCGATAGATAGTTTCAAAGTATTGCTGATAAGCCTGTATTTCTTGGATGTGAGTAAACTTACTCTTTTTCGTCTTGTCCTGGACATTGAGAAAAGTTTGGTCAAGTAACGAAGAAAATGTAGCCACATCAAGAAAGTGCTCACTATAGTGCTTCGACCACCATTGGTGGAATGATGAAGTGCATAGAAAAGAGGGCTCAAAAAACACAGGAGAGAGGACTCTTCTTTTCTCAGTCCGGCTGTCGAGTGTAAGGGAGACATTTTCCTCGTCGAAGCAGGCAGTGTGAAGAATTACTTGGCCCTTTCTCTCATACAAGCATTGAGGGAAGCTCTGGGCCAGCCCAAACTATCGAGAGACAAGGTTTGGTTGATAGGCAATCAGTGTTGATAAACTTCTCCCTAAGTTCAGCCTGTGGATAAAGAATTTGGGAATCAAAAAGGCTTCCCACATAGCCACAGATTCTTGATCAAGAGTTTGATGAGGATTTGGAAATGGCCTTTTAAACCACATAGGGTCGTATCTTCGTTGAGCAAAAGGTGCCATGCTAGGAGTGAACTCATAGCGCTTGGCAAACATCATAATATAACTGGTAAAGGCCCGTTGAAGGGTTTCACCATCATCATTAGGAGTGAGTTTGGCCAGACGCGTCCCTTCGACACTCCTTTCCCTGATTTCAGCAGAGGCTTTATCAACTAGGCCTTTTCTGGGGAGGCTAGCCTCAAATGTAGCATTAAGCCACAATTGAAGTAGCCAAAGAGGCCCACTCAAGTGCATAGGACCTTGGGCCTCCACATTTTTAAGTCAAGAAGCTCCTTCGCTGATAGACTCATAAAGGCTCGCCAAGATGAGTTCACTCAAGCAGGTTCCTCTGTTGTTGTGGAGTTGATTCGCCAGGGGCAGGTACTTCTTAGCTACTTGCAAAGACTTTGTACAAAAAACATATCTCGACAGCCAGACTGTGAGAAAAGCAATATGTTCTTCATCAGACACTTTATCATCTTCTTGTTTAAAGTGGTGTTTGATGAAGAGAGTGTATATAAGTTTGGAGCCTGAAATATTGATGGTGTCTTCAGCATCAACATCAGGATTATAGGTAAGGCCATCTGGGCGATGCCCTGTGATGGCAGCTACATCGAACAAGGTTGGGGTAACCATTCCACATGGTAGATGGAAGGTATAATGGGTGCTGTCCCAAAAGTATAAGGATGCTGCCAACATGTTCAGACAATATGGTATGCTGGTCTTCGACAACATAAGAAGGTCATAAATCCCTATATCCTTCCAATGTTCAGCTTTGACCTTCTCCATCTTCGCCATCCATTGGTCAAATTCTTTCAAGGGATTGACAGCTCTCACCAGCCTGGTGCCATCAGTGAGATAGCCAACGTTGATTTTGGGCAAGGGGATTTCTTCAGAAGAAGTTCCAGCAACAGCGTTGATTTTGGGAAAACTCTTTTGCCCTAGCGGCCTTGTTTTCTGGTAAGAGGGGATAAACTTACTTAGTCTCTCATTAGAAACGTCCACATCAGCTAAAGGACCAAATAGTACATAAGGTTTATCAGACACAACTATAGGAATCATTACCTGAGACTTGTAGATGGCTCTTGTTTCTTCAGTAGTGGATTCCGGCAAGCAACGACGGTTATCTACTAGTTGGGGGCCTGGGATATTAGCGAATGGAGGAATGGTTTGTTTAAATGGAGTAGCTTTGCCTCTTTGAGTTTTCTTTTGTTGAGGATTGATTTGGGAAGACGCCATTGTTGAAGAAGACGAAAAGATAGTGTTTTTTCTGGGTTTGCGTAAGAGAAATTAAAGAGAGGAAGAGGTTGCTTGAGAGTATGAAAAGTGTGGAAAGTTCACAAAGTGGCGGAAATGGGTATATATAGACGTTTGAAAATCCCAAGGGCCTTGGATCTACCGTTGAAGTTGAGGCGTTAGTGGGACGCGTGTTCTTTTCTTGGAGACGTGATGAAAGGTAGCAGTTATGGTCAGACTGCAAACGTCTATTTTCAAGAAAAGTGGTATGATGAATACGGCTGAAGAGACGTTTAAGGATTTGTCATGATGGTATGACGTCATAAGCGTGGGTTAGGAAACTGAACAATTCAACCACTAAGTAATTAGTGGATAATTCAGTTGAAGCCATGCAAACAAGCGTCGAAATGGTTATTATATCAAGAAATGACCTTCCTACCAATTCTGGCGAAAGGACATTCCTTAGGGGTAATTTGTTAACCCTCATTTTCGACGCTAGAAAGAATCAAAGCTATTTTAAGTTAAAAAATTATTTTCAACATAAAGAAGGCTTCGACCCAGCTTTGGTGAAGCCTGAGTCGAATAGAGGTTTTGGAAGCCTAAAAAATGGCTAAGTGTTGGGAAAGGTTTCGACCATGGGAATATGGAAAAGTGCGCTGCAGTTGTTATACTAAGGCTGGAGGGAATTTCCAATGTTTGAAATTTAAATAGGAGCAGTTGTGAACGTGGGAACAGTTGAGACCAAGGAGAAGGCGCCAAAATCCACACGTTTGAAGCAATAACCACCACTTAGTAGTTATTTCCTAGAACTATAAATAGGAGTTAGTTCTATGTAATAGGTGTGTTCATATTTTTGTACAAGTTACTCAAAGAAACTCAAAGTACACGCGTGTAGAGAAACGAGTTCGTGAGAATGTACGTAATGTAACACCACTTTCTCTCAGCAATACAATTTGTCTTCATCATGTTTAAAATTCAGCCATTTACTTTCCATGCCTTTACAATTTCTTGAACTTTATCTTCCATGCCAAATTTACTTTCAAAGTCATTTAAACTTTCCACATTTACCTTCGACTGCACTTTTACATTCAAGCATTTAATCTTCAAGCATTTACTTTTCAAAGTCTTTTATTTTCAAGAACGTGGAGTTCACCTTTAATTCATTGCATTTATTTTCAAAGTCCTTTATTTTCCCTGCACTTTACCTTCGACAGCCCTTTTATCATTCCAGCCTTTACTTTTCAAGAACGTGGAGTTCGTCGCATTTTACTTTCAAAAGTCTTTACATTTCTGCATTTTATCTTTGAAGCCATTTATTTCCTTGCTATTTACATTCGACAGTCATTTACTTTCATGCACTTTTTATCAATTCAAGCCTTTACTTTCAAAGCTTTTACTTATTGTCATTTCCTTTCGACGCCTTTAATTTCTGCATCCTTTATTTACAGCCCTTTAAATTTCAAGCCTTACTTTACCTTATTGCAAGTAGTCGAACGTGGAGTTCAGTTAGATTTTTATTTCAGCATTGTCGAACGTGGAGTTCAATTTACATTCTCTTTATTTTTCAGTTGTCATTTACACTTTTCTCTCAAATTTAGCAAATGTCCTAGGATTTGTGTAGTCGATCCTGCAAGTTAGTCAGTTTTCGTTTAAGATTGATAGACCAGAGGTTGTTTACCAAAATTCACAGTAAACAGGTACGTAACTGACACGACCTCATCTCTAATCTGATTACGAAGCTTGTGTTTGATTTCAATTAGTAGTCGTGATGTCTTGGATTGTATATTTGGGTTGCATCCATTAGTGATTTGATTCGAGCGAGGAGAAGGAATTTGTGTTGAGAAATTCACGAAAGCAAGACGAGTAGGTCTCGCCGTCGCCGGCCGGTAGGCTACGGCGCGGCGGTCTCATCCTTTTCTGGTGCGACGTAAGCATTGCGAGAGAAGAGAGACAGAGTGAGCGCAAGAGGGGAAAATGAGATGCGATTTGAAGTACTGATTTTCGTTTTGATCGTTTGTATGTGGAACGCGTTGTACTGGGTTTGTTGAGAAGAGGAAATTATGAATCAGGGTTGTTCCACGTGACCTTATCTATGCCAAAGCTGGGTCGGGTTGACCCAAGGGGAGTCCAACTCGGATTGAACATTTCTTGGCTCGTTGATGCTTTCAGTTTGCACCCTTCTTAATCTCTTAGTTTTTAATGGATTTAGTTACTTAGTTTTTTTTAATTTAGTTTTTGATTAGAGTGATCAATTAAATTCTAAGATGAGAATTAGTTTTTTCTTTAACTAGATTTTATTTAGTCTTAGTTATTTAGTTAATTAGCCTTTTTTAGTTAGAATTAGTTCAATTAATTTTTTATTAGATTAATTTAGTTAATTATTTTGGTTAATTAGAAATTATCTTTTAACTAGAAATTGTTTTATTTCTGATATTTTCTCTATTTAGATATTAATTAATTCTTAATTTTATTTTGACAATTCCTGATGTTCATTCTCATTTCATTTGCTGTATATATTGATGTTCATTCTACCCTTGACACTCGAGACTTCCTTTTATTCCTCTGTTGCTTTCCCCTCCTTCCAAAGGAAAGTCTCTCTATTGACCTCAAAGTCATAGAAAGCTCGTAACATCCCTCCTTGACCCCATAGTCATAGGTAACCATTCATTACCCTTTTAACCTAACCTTCCCAAGAGATAGCCATGAATCTCTTGTAACCCTCTTATTTAACCTTCACAAGAGATAGCCATTAATCTCTTCTCCTTTAAGATGGTCTAACCCTTCATAATCCGGTTGAAGCATGATCAGAAGAATAGATCATTGGGTCTTTAGAGTCTTGAGTCTTCAGAACTTGTTCAGCAGAACCTTGTCTTCAGAGTTTTCAGCACTCCTTTTTCAGAACCCTTGGTTATCAAAAACATAAGTCTTCAAAGTCTTCAGAACTTGTTCAGTAGAACCTTGTCTTCAGAGTCTTCAGAACTTGGTCTTCAGAAACTTAAGTCTTCAGAGTCTTCAGAGCGTTGTTCATCAGAACCTTGTCTGCAGAGTCTTTAGCACTTAGTCTTCAGAAGATAAATATCAGAGTTATATTCCGAGCTAGAATCCAAGAGTACATTGTAGTAGCAACATATTATCTTCTTAGAGTCTTTCTGAAGCACAGTAGATCAGAAGCAATCTTGCTTCTTTGACGCAGAAGCGACTTTTGATAATTTGAGAGTGATGTTTCACATGATCTTTATCAGAGTCAGAGTTATCTTTATTAGAGTCGGAACTATCTTTATAAGAGTCAGAACCTGTTTGTCAATACTTTAGAAAACAAACGTTAGAGTACCAAAATTGTTCTCACACAAATACAACTTTATTATTATCAAAACTTAAAGATATCTTGAAGAATCAAATCTTGTTCTAACAAGAAGTTGTTAACAAAAGTGTATGACAAGATCAAAATTCCTTTTTCTCCCTCATATTATTCAGCATTAATCCATGCTTCAAACATTAACGACGAATCCTTGCTTGTTCTGACATCGGAGTCAAGACACTCTAGAGAAATTAATGGAGCAGAAGATTCAAATTCTAATTTCTCAGGAGGCTCTATATTATGTTGCGAATCCATCAACGACGATGACGTTTTACAAGGAAATTCTTGTATAAAGAAATCCTTAGAGGATGTTCCTTCGAAGGTGTGGCATTTGATTAATAAACTGGGAATTGAAGAAGACGAGGATGACAAAGTGTTTGAAGGAATAATTAGAAGTTTGAAAGCCAGAGATAGAAAAAGTTTTGAAGGAAAGAAGTGGAATGAAACTAGGGTTTCATGATCATTATGTCGTATAATGTCAATGGGTGCTGTTCGTCTATCAAAAAGAGAAGGATTTGCAAAATTTTAACAGAGGGGATGGCGAATATGTGTTTTTTTACAAGAATCAAAGATTCAAATTATTAAGGATGAGATGGTGAAAAGCATTTGGGGAAGGGATGATTGTGAGTGGTCGGCTAAAGCTGCTGAAGGCCAATCTGGTGGAATAATATCAATATGGCGCAAGAACGTTTTTATCCAATGTCTAGGTTCTATGGAATTAGATACTTAGGGATCAATGTTTTGTAGAGAGGCCTTAACTGTTACTTTATGAATACATACTCTTCATGTGACATCGGGGAGAAGAGAAAAATGTGGTCGCGATTGATAGAGATTAGGTCCAGTTTTCCTAAGGGAGAATAGCTTATCGGGGGAGACTTTAACGCAATCAAAATGAAGGAAGAAAAATAAGGTAAAGGGAAGGTTGACATGGCAGGTATGGAGGATTTTACAGAATTCATGGAGGTTATGAAGTTTGTCGATCTCCCGGTGGTTGGCAACATTTTCACGTGGTTGAACTCCAACGGTAAATGCAGGAGTAGATTAGATAGATTCCTCGTATTAGAAACGTTGAATAAGGAATTAGGGGTTATGGTTCAACACGTTGGAATACGCAACATTTCCGATCATAGACCAATTTGGCTTAAAGCGAGTAAAACCAATTGGGGGCCGAAACCTTTTAAGGTCCTCAATTGTTGGTTAGATCACCCCGAGTTTATGGACTTTGTCAATAAGGTGTGGAACGATGCAGACTTCGAAAGCAATATTTGTCAAGTTTTAGTTAGGAAATTCAAGTTGTTGAGAAATCATTTGAGATGGGGGAATGTAAATGGATTTGGCCGGATTGATCTTAAAATAGAAGAAAGGGTCGAAGCTCTTAATGGGATTGAGGATGCAATGTCGGATTCATTTTCTGTTATTTCAGAAAATCAGGCGCGGGCAAGAAGTGAGGCCCAAGATTTAATGTGGAACAATTTATTCTTGAAGGGGAGCATTATTAAACAGAAGTCGAGGATTAATTGGATCAGAGAGGGAGACTTAAACTCAAAATTCTTTCACTCATTCATGAAAGGTAGATTGAGGATTAATTACATTTCTTTTGTTCTAGTTGGCGAGGCCAAATCTGAAGAAATTCATGTCGTGAAAAGGACCATTAAGCAGTTTTATGAGAGGAAATTTCAATCGATGAAGCATAGTAGAGTTGTACTTAATATGTATGACTTGCCCAAGATCTCTGCTGCATATGTCGAAATGCTTAAAGACTCTTTTTCTGCTGAAGATATTTTGGAAGCTATTAACGGGTGTGGAGGGAATAAATCACCGGGCCTTGATGGATTTAATATTGAATTTATCAAGAGATGTTGGGGAGTGGTGGGAGCAGACGTGATCAATTGCATACATTATTTTCATACCACTGCAATTCTTCCAAAAGCCTCGTATATTCTTTTATTGCGTTAATCCCGAAGAACTTGAATCCTCAACAGTTGGAAGAGTATCGTCCCATTACTTTCGTGGGATGCGTCTATAAGATTATTTCAAAAATAATTGCGTCTAGGATAAGCAAGGTTATGGACAAATTGGTCTATGTTTCTCAATCTGCTTTTATACCTGGCAGGCAACTATTAGATGGAGTCTTGGTGGTGAATGAACTGATTGATCATGTTAAGAGGAAGAAGAAAAGCTGCATCCTGTTTAAGGTAGATTTTGCGCAAGCATACGACTGTGTTGAATGGGGTTTTCTGGACGACGTTTTGAAAGCTATGAACTTCAGAACTAAATGGTGTAATTGGATTAGAGGAGGGGTCTGTAATAACTTTCTCTTCGTTTTGGTAAATGGCAGCACTACAAAGGATTTCAAATGCTTTTTGGGGACTCTGACAAGGGGATCCTTTATCGACCTTTTTGTTTGTTCTGGTGACGGAAGCTCTCGCGTTGTTGGTGAGAAGGGCGATATCAAACAATATGTTCAATGATTTTTGTTTGAATGACAGAAATTCTATAAGTTTAATTCAATACGCAGACGATACTATTTTAGTTTGTGATGCTGGGTGGAAGAACATGTGGGGCATTAAAGCCATCCTTATGGGATTCGAATTGATATCGGGTTTGAGAATGAATTTTTCCAAAAGTTGTATCTATGGCATTGGGGTCGACGATGCGTACATAGTTATTGCTGCTCAATTTCTCACCTGCAATACAGGCAAAATACCTTTTAAGTTCCTAGGTTTATTGGCTGGTGGTAACCATAGGAGGATCAATTTCAGGCGCCCGGTAATCGACAGTTTTAGGAATAAACCTTTAGCTTGGAGAGACAAATAACTTTCTACAAGTGGCAGAGTTACTTTGATAAATTTGGTACTCACGAATCTTCTGGTTCATCACCTTTCATTTTTCAAAGCTCCTTCAATGGTAGTCAAGGAATTAATCGCAATTAAAAGGTCATTTCTTTGGGCTGGCTTGGTGGAAACATCTCATATTGCTTGGGTAAGTTGGTCTACAATATGCAGGGCAAAGGAGTTTGGAGGTTTAGGGATCAAGGACATTTCCATGTTCATCAAAGCTTTGCTTTCAAAATGGGCGTGGCAATTACTTCATGTCCACAATGCCATTTGGAATTCGTTATTGGAATTTAAATACAGAAACCTGGACTATAGAATGTTGTCAGTTTCCGATACATCTAGGTGCAGTAATAACGTGGAGTATTTATGGTGGAGTGACATTTTACGTATTGCGGATTCGAAAGCAGATAACGGCTTCTTGAACCAGATCACGTGCAAACTGGGTGACGGCGCTCACATTCCTTTTTGGCACGGTCGTTGGCTGGATGGAACTGTTTTGCTGTCAGAATATCCAACCTTGTATGCAGTTACTTCCTGCAAACATGGTGCAATTTGCAGGTTTGGATATTGTGTTGACAGTGGGTGGATTTGGAACTTGGAACCAATGTTTTCAAGCTTGGAAGGTGAGGCCAAGGAGCAGTTTGAGGAATTGAACCTCTTGCTATCAGAGGTTTCCCCTATACCCGGTTCGGTTGATACGTTTTTGTTGACAAATTCTCATATAAATTGTTTTGAAGTTAAGTCTTGTTACGGTTTCTTGTTACGGGCTCGTGGGGGGGGGAGATTTGGACATTGCTCTCAAGACCGCTTTAGAGATACTTTGGGTTTCGTCGATTCCGTTAAGAGTGGAGATTTTCGGGTGGAGGCTATTGTTGGATAAACTCCCAACAAGATCGAATTTGGTGGCCATGGGAGTAATATCTAATGCCCATGATTCGGTATATGTGTTTTGCTTTCATAGTATTGAAACTTTGGTTCATATTTTCGCTTCTTGTCCAAAAATCTATTGGTTTGAAAAGCAATCTATCTATTGGCAGGGGTAGACACCACAAGAAAATTGGTAGATTGCGACGATCCATTTTGGCAGATTACGACGGTTAGAACCGCCGCAATTTGCATGTTATGATGGTTGCAACTCCGTCCCAGAAACGTGCTTCGCGAGGCTATATTGCGACGATTTGTAAAACTATCGCTCCAACTGTCGTAACATTCCGCAACGGTTTTAAAACTGCCTCTAATATATTATTGCGACGGTTGTAACTGCCATAATTGTATAATATATATTTTATTAAAAATAGTGACGGTTGTAACCGCCATAATTGTATAATATATATTTCATTTAAAATAGCGACGATTGTAACCGCCATAATTGTATAATATATATTATTAAAAATAGCAACGGTTTAGAACCGCCGTTAATTGTTTTTTTAATAAAAATTGCTACATTATCTCCTTTCTTCATGTTAGTAGAATACCAATACTATTATAATATTCAATTCTAACAAAGAATAATATATATCATTGAGGCCAACCCCAATTATAACAGTACATAGAATTTAGAAATGTCCTTACTTAATCAAGGATGACTTTTGACCAGGAACCTTGTCCAATTGACTTTTTAACACCCATGTTCTGCCTTCAATTGACCTTACTTAATCAAGGATGACTTTTAACCGGGAACCTTGTCCAACCCGGCTAGACAACTTGCACTGAACATTTAAACCAAATAAGATTATTGAGGAAATAATTTCACAAAATCTTAAAGAAAACTCTATTGGAAGAAAGTAATGAAAACTCTATTCTCAAGTCCTTAATATTTGAACAGAGGATGTAGTACCTAACCTTGTCTCTCCTTAAATACTGAAAGGCCTTGGTACATTGTATAGTTTCCTTCTCACATATCAGTTGTACAGAGTATAGCATGTTACTAATGCCTCTAATTCCCCTACAAATAAACACCCCTATTAATTCTAGAGTTAATAATGAAGATAACATCAATTTTGGAGTTGCTTCCAACATTATTAAACAAGGTGTCCCTGACTTGGGCTTTGACTAAGAATTAGTATTAAATAACATTTAATAAAATAATTTTTAAATAAAAAATATCAACATTAAAATCTGATAGTTCCAGATTCCGATAGCAGCTTCGTATCAAAATCTAATGCATCAGGATTTAAAGTAACATGAAGATTTGGCTTCATGTAACTTGTTATTGCATTTAACAATAATATATTCTTAATAAAAATTTCCACACATAAGATAAACTTCAGCTGAGCCAAATGTGTAACTCCTAAACAATTCACGAAAAATGAAATTCAAAAAACAATGAAAAATATTATCAAAAGAGAGAAGGAAATTCTTAACAATCATGAATATTTCCATTTTCAATATTTCTAAGGGTATGATGGAAGAAGCTTACCATACACTTATCCAAAATATTTGACAGTGACCCATCCTAAAAAAGTTATAGAAAATGAAATTCATAAAACAATGCAAAATGTTATCAAAAGGAAATTCTTAACAAAAATCAAGAATCTTTCCATTTTAAAGATTTCTAAGAGTATGATGGAAGAAGTTCACCATACATTGATCTAAAATATTTGACAGTGAACGATCCACCTTTCAGTTATCTTTGGACGCATAACTTTTAGAGTTTGCAGGTGTGAGGTAATTAGGTGCATTTTCCATCTAAAAAGTAATCCACCATCATAGTTTTCCTCATTTTCCGATGTGTCATTGAAAAATAAAGTTCGATATTGATTCACAACATCAAATAGATGCATTATTTGACAATTAATCATTTCTTTTAAGTACTCGTATGGATTTTCCTGGTCCAGATCCTCAAGAATGACATTGAGCCATGCTTTTCGACATCTTAAAAACTAACGATAAATAACTCTCGATCAAATCGAATAAGTGATAACCCAAAGGGCTGAAACCAAATTGAAAATTTCAACCTAAAAAGCAATCAACAAGGGAAAACACGACTACATAGAAAGTTCTTGCCAGCAAACACATCCCATACTCACAATATATCTCTATTCGACGTAAATATCCAATAATGTGGGCATTCAGACAATCTGGAAATGGAAAATAGATTAATAAGAAACATTAAATCCTAAAATATGTTTTTAAAACCTATAAAGAATGAAAATCCACTAAAAAGATCCTAAGATAGGTTTTTATAAATTTCTAATGTAATTTCTTACAGTAATCTCTTCATGATTCTTCATTGACCTTTGGCTCTGTTTATCCCAAAAGCACAACAAGAACAACAACTCTGGAGAATAGAAACAAGGATGAAGTTCCATATAAAATAAAACAGGGTAAACCAACAAAAGAACATTTTAAACCATGAACACTTACATTAAAACTTTAAACATGTAGGAACACATTGGAGACCAAGGAGTAGTAGATGGATTTATATACCAATGGCTTATTAGCAAGTTGATAAAAGAGGTTTCTTCTAAATACAAACCTGAGATCTAGAAAACATTCATAAAAATCCCTCGTATCTTCGTCATCCCATATGGGTTCAATAGAAGAATATTTCCCAAAAGCAGAAGAAATAATCTCTCTGCCATTAGTAACCCGTTGAAAGGAACCGTCAACAATCGACATAGCTTTATTGACCATCAATGTTCATGAGCTGCGGTGACTGGAGACACATTTGTTAAGGAATTTGGAATCAGTGTGGCATAGTAAGACAAGAATAGTTTACAGAAAATGAAATCACGTGTTAGGTTTTTGTGATTCACCATATTTCAACATATTTTTAGGGGAAGAATTTCAACATGATAAGGTTTTTTTGGTTGAGACTTGAAGAAAAGAATGAAATTTAAGAGAGGGAAGAATGATTTATTGAAAATTTTGAGGCAAATGAATTAACAGTCCTAGGTCAAAGAAACAAAATGGAATTTTTGAGGCGTATCTGAGCTAAAGTGAACGGCTTTTGGAAAACATACGCGGTACTATATTGACGACGTTTGTAGAATGTGTCGAAGGCTTTGTGTTAGGACGGTTTTGTAAACCGACATGGGCCTTTAATTGAAATGGGTTTCTAATTCTTTAGAAAAAATTAAGACGGTTGGCATTAACTGCCGTAACAACTGTCGCGTATATGACATAAGGACAGTTTTTCCACAAGGGCCGCAATCCATGTGTCGCAAAATGGAGAATTTCTTGTAGTGAGAGTGGGGTGGTTCAGATAACTGCTGTCATCATTTGCTGCATTGGTTTACAAAAGTGGTAGGCGAGTCTTCGAAAAAGGCGACTTCTTTAATTTGGATGTGTACATGCTGGTGCATTTGGGGACAAAGGAATCAAATCATTTTTAACAATGGATTTGGGTCGGTAGAGGAAATTGTTAACAAAATTATTGTTACCTCTTGGAATTGGTTAGCAATTAATTCCTACCCTAAAATTACTTGTAATTTCTATGAATGGCATAAACGACATTTTATTTTTTTTAAAGAAATTTTCTATAACTCCGTAGGCGTTCTTTGTATCCTTCGAACGGAATGTCTCCCATATTCCTACTTTAATTCAATTCCTTTGATTATAAAATTTAAAAGAAGGCAGAGGCTTCAGGGCTGTACGAAGGATTTAAAGTGGGTCAGGATTTAACGGCTAGTATAACTCAATTCGCAGACGATACTCTCTTCTTGGGGGAAGCAAACTGGTCCAACATTTGGTGTATTAAGGCAGTATTACGAGGTTTCGAGATGATTTCAGGACTCATAATTAATTTTCTCAAAAGCAAAGTTGGTGGTGTCAACCTGAGCCCGGATTTCATTACGGCTGCCTCGAACTTCCTCCATTGCGATGTCTTGAAGCTTCTGTGTATGTTCCTTGGAGTGACCATCGGGGATAGCCACAAAAGGATTCATCATTGGAACAAGTTGGTGGATAAGGTTAGATACAAATTAGCATATTGGAAAGGTAAGCATTTATCTTTCGGCGGTAGATTGGTTCTCATCAATTCGGTAATTAACGCTCTGCCCCTGTACGCATTCTACTTTTTCAAAGTTCCGGCTGGGGTTATTAAATCATTACAGAAAATACAGAGCCAGTTCTTGTGGGGTGGATGCGAAGAGAAGAGGAAAATACACTGGGTGGATTGGAGGACCGTGTGCCTTCCCAAAGATAAGGGCGGGCTGGGCATCAAGGATCTCGATAGTTTCAATAGGGCTCTCCTTATGAAACGGAAGTGGAGATTGATTAATGAGGTAGATTGTGCTTGGAGGGGTATATTGGAAAGTAAGTACGGGAACAATTTGCCGTTGGCGGTTAATAGCTTTTCCGGGGAAAAAGGGGAAAAATATCACTCTTTATGGTGGAGGGACATATTGAGTATTGGATTCGACCCTTTGTCTAAGAGAAACTTGTTTACGGATCAGGTGAAGTGCAAGTTAGGGAGGGGAGACAAGATTGCGTTTTGGCACAATTGTTGGATTGGTGACATTCCGTTGAAAGACGCATTCCCCAACATTTTTCTTTTCTCCCGCGACCCTGGAGGATCTGTGGCTGATCATGGAACATGGATTGGAGAGAAGTGGAATTGGCACCTGAGATTAAGTGGTTATCCTGCAGGGTCTGTCATGGAGATGGAATTTTTAGATCTCGTTGACCTCATCGACGGATTAGCACCTAGCAGGGAAAACGAAGACGCTTTCTTCTGGTTGGCAGGAGTGAACTTTTCCTCAGTAACTCAATCTAATTTTTCTGTTAAATCGTGTTACATTTGTTGCAGGAAGGAACTCGGTCTTAGTAGAGCTGATGAAGCCAACCTGAGAGTTTCGACTAAAATTTGGAAGGTGCCTGTTCCGTCTAAGGTGCAGTTTTTTGTGTGGAGGTTATTACGGAATAGGGTCGCTACAAAAGACGAGTTGGTCAAGAGGAACATTAGTGTAGCAGGAGGTGATATAGGGTGTGCCTATTGTGGAGACGCGGTCGAAACTTCTTCTCACCTGTTCTTGTTGTGCCCTGTTGCTGCGCAAGTATGGGGAAGGGTTGAGCATTGGTTGGGCATCACTAACACACGTAACCAGGACTGCCTCTCGTCTCTCTTGAAATTCGAGGAAGTCATTGTTGGTACAGCCGGAAACTCGAGGGGTGTCGTGATTTGGGCAACTGTGGTTTGGTTTTTATGGTACGGAAGGAACTGCTGTATCTTTGACGACAATCGGAGATCCGTTATGGAGCTGCTGAACTCTATCATATTCTACAGTTGGAAATGGCTTTCGGTGTTTTCTCATAAGTTTAGAGCTTCGTTTTACGATTGGTATACGGTACCGATCATTTGTCTTAAAAACTCAGTGTAATTGGTTTTGTTTGGGATTTCTGCACCCCTTGTGCAGTGAGTGAAATATATTCCATTGCCTTCTTAAAAAAAAAAATTTAAAAGAGAAAACTCTCTCTTAAACTTACTCTCACTCATCATTAAAATATATAATTAAGACATAGAATAAAATTAAGAGAAAGATAAAAAGCAAAGAGAAAGAAGGAGAAAAAAAAAAGTAAAAGAAAAGATCCAAAGTGCACAAAAGAATACATGTACTCACATTAATAAATTTTACTTATAAATAAAACACACCAATGCTAAATGGGAAAGTATAATACTATTTAATTATATAGACATATAATTTCTATATTTATTACATATGTTTCTGACTCAACAACATTTGTAAAATAACAACATTTGTAAAATACAATAATATTATTCCGACAGAACAAATGCTAAATTGTGAGAAAAACATATAGTACGAATATCATAATTTAAAATATAAATATAGTCTTAGAAGTTAGAATTGCTCTGAAATTATTTTTGAACTTAATTACGACTCACGCACAACGACAAAGACTATATAAACACCGTGGAACTTGAGGAGAGATACAATGTACTTTATCATAACATTCTTTCACATCAACGCATATATACAAATCTGTGATGTCAAATAATAATTATAAAAAAAAAATATAAAAAAAAAGAAAGAAAAAAAAAAAGAAGAAAAGTTAGTAATAGCAATTAAGTAATCGTGTGTATATGAGAAATAAATTTAAGGGAGAAAAAAAGAGCAAATGAACTTACGTAGGCCTTCAGTTACAATGACAAATATGAGTTGAAAAATAATCATAACATAAACAAATTTTAGTATTTCTGCCATATTTTACTCGTTCCCTTGTAGAAATAGAAAATTATATGATCATTTTATAGTGTTAAAAACATCAATCTTTAAATTTAAATAATAGTTAAATGTCTCTTAGATGCATCAATACGGCGTGTTTGTCTTTATATTCCATTGAATTGATAACCTAACTTTAATTAAAATAATACAAATAAAAATCTTCATTAGATCTCTTTATGAAAAAAAAAACTAATATTGAAAGTAACCTCAGTAGATAAAATTGTAAATTTTTCGATTAGATGGATTATTGCTGATAATAAATTAAAAATTGATTACTTGAAAAAGTGCAAAACTGTTGATTTAGTGAAAATACAAATTCAACATTCTACATTGATGAAACCCACGTCTAGAATGCTAGCCGGTATTCAACACAAGATAAGGTGAAAATACAAACTCAAAATTCTAGTGTTGCTAAGGTTTTGAGAATGCCTAAATTATTGATTATCTTAACATAAGACTTCTATTTAAACAACCATGTATATATGCACAAAAACCTATGGAGCATCAAATTCTTGGATTAGCGTTGGTGTAATTATAAGATTGCACCAATTAATTATAAATGAATCTTATTCGCTTATTTAATCAAATGTATATTTATTTTTATTTATGTGACTTTATAGAAGAGGTTGATTGAGGAAGAGAATAGGCTAATGGAGAAAGATGATGGAATTAATCTACTCATGTTTGACATTAGATGGGTTGATTGTCACTACTATAAAATATGCATTTGGTAACATCATTTTACTATGGACATTTAGTCGACCGCAGTAATAACCTATTATTAGACGTCTTTTTTTTTTTTTTGTTATTTCCTAAAATACATTTCACCACGGTCAAATATGTAGCAGATGATTTCAGGTGGGAACCATGTCAGAACATTTTCTCTTCTTCTTCAAATGTTTTTTCAGTTAGTTCTTGTTATTACAGCCTTTGTCAAGATAGAGAAGATAGTAGAGTTGGTGAAGACTGCTTAGTAGGGTTGAAGAAAATTTTGCAGATGAAAGTACCATCGAAAGTTCAATTATTTATGTGGAGAGTGTTGATAAATAGGATTGCTATTAAAGATCTCTTGGTTCAGAGGAATATAGGATTTTCTGATGGAGATGATAGTTGCAAATTGTGTGGTTACCATGAGGAAAGTATCACTCATGTATTCTTGGATTGTAAAGTTGCAGGAGCTGTTTGGAAAAGGGTTGAGCAGTGGATTGGGACTAGTAGTATCAGAAGAGACAGATGTATTGTTTCCATGTTGGATTTTGACGGGGCTATCAAAAAAACCACGGGTAACTCTAGGGGATTAGTTGTGTGGGCTGCAACTTTGGGGTTCCTTTGGTATGGTAGGAACTGTTTTATTTTTGAAAACAAGTCAAAGTCTGTGTTTGATTTGCTGAATTCTATAAAGTTCTTCAGCTGGAGATGGTTTTCTGTTGCTAATCCTCATAATTGTTCTTCCATTTATGACTGGTATACTGTCCCTATAGTTTTTCTTAAAAGGAATTTGTAATTTCTTTGTAATGGGTTGCTGCACCCCTTGTGCAACTGATTATATTCAATCTTATTGCCTTCTGGAAAAAAAATAACTGTAGTGAAGCGTACTTGGAGTGACAGACTTTGAATCTCAACAACAATAATTTTTTTTGTTACAAAATAGGCGTGTCACTTATAATCATATATTTATATTCAAATTAAAATAATTTTCAATGCGGTCTAATAATATAAACTGTCGTGAAATGTACTGACATTGGATCACAGTCGTTTTTATCAACCTTTGTGAAAAATATTACCTATATATAAGCGAAAGTTCTCTCGTTTCAGTAAAAAACAGTCGCCTCTCTCATAAAACAAACCTCTTACATCTCTCTCATACCTTATCCTAATCTCCATCAACGTTTGCACATCATTTCTTCACAAAACTCCAACATATCTTCTCTAAGTCGTATGGATCAAGAAAAGGTGTTACACAACATGCATGGCGGAAACACCAAACTCTTTTTTTTTTTTACTTCCTCTTCACATTTTAATACATGAAACGTTTCCACATATTTTATGTTATGAGTTGTGATATTTTTGATGTTTTAACTGAGATATGTTAATATTTTTGTTGATGTATGTTGTCATTTTTGTATAAATTCTTTGTCGTTGTTTATGTTATTGTGAATGCTATTGTTTAGGTATATTGATGTTTTTGTTTATCTTGTATATATATGTTGTTGTTTGTGTTATTGTGAATGTTATTATTTAGGTATATTGATGTTTTTGTTTAACTCATATATGTTGTTGTTTGTGTTATTGTGAATGTTATTATTTGGGTATACTGATGTTTTTGTTTAACTCATATATGTTGTTGTTTGTGTTATTGTAAATGTTATTGTTTAGGTATATTTAGGATCATCCTAATCAACTCGGAGGCCCTGCTCTAATTTTAAAAATGGACTCGAATTTTAAAAAAATACAATTATAATAATTAAAAATGACATATCAAAAATATAATTATATATTAATATCAAATAAATTTAATTATCGTTATTTTAATTTTTTATCATTCTCATTTTTTTATGCATTAAGTTTTTAGTATTTTATTTATTTATTGGATTTCGATTATAGCATTTTTGTATGGCTATTAATATTAATGGAAAAAAAAATTAAACCTTTCAAATTTTAGGACCTTATGCTAGAGCTTGTTACTCTTGCAGAAGGTCGACCCTTGGTATATTGATGTTTTTGTTTAGCTCATATATTTTGTTGTTTGTGTTATTATGGATGTTATTGTTTAGATACTCTAGAAGCGAAGCAAGGCTCCTTGTTTCCCACTAGATATAACTTTACTTGATTTGTCATCACATTAAATGAACTTACCTCTGGATTGAAGGTCAGTTTTGTTAACTAATGCTGTTTTTTTTTGTTGCCACAATCTTATGCATTTTAAGAAAAAAATATACCAAAAAAAGAAAAGTTATCTCTGCAATTTGTGGTATACATATACATGTGCTATTATTGGGGTTGACATGATTCTTCTATAACAAATATTTTTCTGTAACAAAGGTGAAGTATGCATAATTTGAAAATAACACAATTATCCAAAAGAAGGAACAAAATAGTTCCATCCTCTTCATTCTGTATATTGTTATGTGTCTTATAGAACATTTGTGATCGTATTATCCTTGCTTTTATTGTTTTATTTTGTAGCTTGGTACTTTGAGAGATCTAAAGCTTCTTGGTGTTTCATGATGCCCCTTATCTGTGGATTTGTCAAAGTAGATTGACAAATCCCTATTTTCACGTTGGTTTCAAGTCTACCGCCTGAATCCAATTCTTAATATTTGGAAGACAACATAATTACCAAAAAATGGAGTTGGTTGGTGCAATCAAAAGTTTCTACAATCAGATTACCAATTAAAAATGTATATATGGTTGAATTTTTCAATTTATAACAATATGAATAGTCTAATCTTTTATCTATGAATTTAAATTTCCTAACAGCATGATTCATTTACAACAGTGAATTTAGGTATTGTTTTGGGGTTAAATAAGTTTTTTGTCCCTACAAATATCTCAACTTTTAAGTTTGGTTCCTCAAAAATTTTCCTTCAAACAATGGTCTTCATAAAGGTTTTCATCCCCAAATTTAGTCTCTCCTGTTAGTTTCCACTAACGGTGGCTTATGTGGCATGTCATGCGTGTATTATTGCTTTTACACGTCAGAAATGTTGTAAAATATTTTTTTTCCTTCTCTCTTCTTCACACACACCGCCTCCATCCAATCATTACCCTTCAGAACGAGCAAGCTCACTTTCCCTTATGTTTTTGTCATATGCATCTTCTTCTTCCTTGGTGGATTCTTCACTTCTACTCTCTTCTCTCACTCTCAGGTCTTCTTTATGAAATTCCTAATAGTGTTCTTCCGAATTTTGAGCATTTTTTGAACAAGGTATTGTGTAAGTAAGTTATGAATTGTAATACGTGGAGTAGTTAGCATACCCAGCATAATCAAATGGTTAACTTCATTTCTTTATCACAAACTTAACAAAATAGTCTGTACAAATTGTTCAAAAAGTTACAGGTAAGAATTTGCTATTTGAATTTGGAATGACAAGGTAGCAAACTTATATAAAACATGAGGTATCATTGTAGGCTAACCAAGTTGAAAGATTCTTAGCTTGTCTAAAATATATGATACATTTCAGAATTTTTATTGGTACTATAATAAATCTGGCAGAGATTTTTCAGCATCTCAGAAATTAAAGAGCAATCAATTTGATTCCTCGGTACAGCTTGCCTAAATTGGGTGATATACTATACCCCCCAAAAAAGTTGGACAATAGCTTTCCACATGAGTAGCTTGAATCACAACTTAGAACATTTGAATTATGATGATTTGGTATTTGATTTGAATCATGAGCTATATTTGATTCTGATCAATCACCTATTGAAAATTGGAAAATAATTATGGATCAAATGATTCGAATCAAAGATTGAACATGATTCAAATAATAACCTCATTTGATTTGAATCAAGTACAAAAAAATGATTTGAATCATTAGCTTTAAAAAAAATTTCTTTTTGACACTGTGCAGATTGATTTGAATAAAAAATCTTTCTTGTTTCGAATCAAACCTTCAAAAATCCAATTTTCCATCACTTATTTAAATGATTTTTTTTGTTGTGAAAACAAGTGTGGGAAATCTATGGTGATTCATAGTGACAAAATTGTCATTTTGTCTTCTCATCTTAGTGTGTTCATCTTTATACCATTCTTCTTTCTTCTTCTCCAAACCACTAACCTTTTGATATTGAACCCATGTCAATTCTTTATCCTTTCTTGTTGCATCTTATGTTTATGCAATTTGGTTGTTGTCTTTGTGTGAACTTGAGAATGAGCTGATCAATCTTGTTAAGGATTTGATCAAGCTTTTGACAACAATCAGTAACCAAGACCCACTCATCTAGAAACTTGTTTGAACCTTGTGTGTGTGTGTGTGTGTGTGTATGTGTGTGTGTGTGTGGTGTGTGTGTGTGTGTGTGTGTGTGTGTGTGTGTGTGTGTGTGTGTGTGTTCTTCATTCATCAAAATTGAATTACTTGACTAATCGTATGTAATGTCAATTGTTGTTGAGATTTCCTAGAACTGTTCACTATCTTCATCCTTAATCTTTTTCCTTTATTATGGACCATCCTCTAAAGATTGAGTGTAAGTGTAATACCCCATATTGTCTAAATGCTCAATTGGATATCATATGAGGTCAGATGAGTATCTATGTGCTCTATCTTTGGTTATTGGATTAATGGAATTCTTTAAGTATTGTTAATTGGGATCAATAGAACAACTGGTGATCTCTGAAGAGATCAATTATTTTATTAAAGAGACAGATCATTATTTATTAGTCCAAGAGAGGATTTTATGGTAACTCTAATAATTGATCAATTGGTGTAAGACGATGAAATATCAATTGGAGATATTTTACTCTATTTGATTATATTATATAATAAGTTTATATATATATATATATATATATATATATATATATATATATATATTGTTATAAGAGAAAGAAAAGAAAGTTAGTAAAGAAGAAGAAAAGAAGAAAGTTGGAGAAAGACGAGAAAGAGGAAAACAAAGAGAAGAAGAAAGGAAGAACTTGGATGAAGACACTACAACAAAAAGGACTTATAACATCTCACCTTAGACAGCGCTTTATTACAAAAGCGCTGCTATAGGTCAAAAACACGGAATCTATTAATTTAATAAAGGAAAAGCGCAAAAAAATATAAGCCCTTAGACAGCGCTTTAGTGAAAAGCGCTGTCTAAGGCCTTTTAAATTTTTAAAAAAATTTAATGGAAAATATTAGACAGCGCTTTCCTTAAAAGCGCTGTCTAAGGCCTTTTAAATTTAAAAAAAAATATAAGACCTTAGACAGCGCTTTTAAGGAAAGCGCTGTCTAAGGTCTTAAATATTTAAAAAAATAAAAACAAAAGCGCTGTCTAAGGCCAATCTTAGAAAGCGCTTTTAAAGCGCTGTCTAAGGGCCACCTTAGAAAGCGCTTTGTTGAAAAGCGCTGTCTAAGGTCTAATAAAATTAAAATATATGAATATACTCAGTTTTCATTTTCAGTTTTGCGCTCTTTCTTCTCCCTCCCCTGTTGCGAACGGATACTTGCGAACCTGAGCTAAACCCTTGCCGTCCTCCACCGCGCCGTCGTCCACCGTTCCTCCCTCATTTCGCGACTCCGACGACCTTTACTCCACCGTGACCGTCTGTTCCTCTCTCATTTCGCGTTTTCGTCACTCAGTTTGGAAGTTTAAGAGTTTCAGATTATTACACATTTTATAAGGTATGCTGATAATGTTGCTGTTGATAATGTTGTTGTTGATGTTGATAATAATGTTGTTGTTGATGTATTACACATTTTACACGTTTCAGAGTATTACACATTTTACACGTTTCAGAGTTTCAGTTTGGAAGTTTCAGAGTTTCAGAGTTTCAGTTGATAATGTTGCTGATAATGTTGATAATGTTGTTGTTGATGTTGATAATAATGTTGTTGTTGATGTTGATAATAATGTTGTTTATGTTGTTGCTAATGTTGGACTGTTGCTAATGTTGATAATGTTGCTAATGTTGTTAATGTTGTTGCTAATGTTGGACTGTTGTTGGATATAAGAATAAAATATGTGCTAACTTCATTTTTGGTGATATAGGAATAGAATCAATATAATGTGTTAGTTTAGTTTGTTCTTGTTAACATTTTTCTACATTGTTAACTATTGCTATATAATGTGTTTGTTTAGTTTAGTTTAGTTTAGGTTAGTGTTAGTGTTAGTGTTAGGTTAGTGTTAGTGTTAGTGTTAGTGTTAGTTTAGAACATCTATTATAGTTTGTTCTTGTTAACATTTTTCTACATTGTTAACTATTGCTATATAATGTGTTTGTTTAGTTTAGTTTAGTTTAGGTTAGTGTTAGTGTTAGTGTTAGGTTAGTGTTAGTGTTAGTGTTAGTGTTAGTGTTAATGTTAATAATGTAAATTCTTGAGGTTGTTGTTCTAAAGAACCGACGAGGAAAAGTAATACAACCTATGCTTCAGATGACAAAGACACGGAAACATACGATTGTGATCGAGTCGAAGAGATTGCAGAAGCAGTTGTAGAAGATCTTCATGATTGTCCCGAAATGTTTGAGAGGTTGGTAAGCGATGCAGAGAAACCGCTCTATCAAGGTTGCACTAAATTCACAAGACTGTCTGCGGTATTGAAGTTGTACAACTTAAAGGCGGGCAATGGATGGTCGGATAAAAGTTTCACAGAGTTATATGTAATTAAATAATTTAAGCTACTAATATAATTTCATGGATGAGGATCTTATAGCGGATGGGTCATATATCAGAAATGACCATAACGAGGGAATTTGGATCCATTCATCCGTCCGCATTGATAAGAAACAAGTAATTCATATTCCAACCAAGAAAAGAAAGAGATGTTAGTGAAAGAGGTAAAATTTGTTATATACTTGATTTCTTTATTATATTTGTTATATATTATGTCATATTTGTTATATTTGATATCCTTGATTTTTTTATTACATTTGTTATATATTATGTTTGATATCCTTGACTTCTTTATTATATTTGTTATATATTATGTCATATTTTTTATATTTGATATCCTTTATTTCTTTATTATATTTGTTATATATTATATTTGATATCCTTGATTTATTTATTACAGGTTAGATGGCTACTAACAATGATGACCCACATGCTGATGATCACGCACATGATGATGATCATCCACATGATGATCAGGTTGGAAGTAGCAGAACTATGGAAGAAGAGATTAGGAGAGGAATAACCATAATGAGGAGAGTGATCCATGCTAGAAATCAAGGCATGACTTATAATGTGCATTGGAGCGAAACAGGCACACTTGTTGAGCCTAACGGTCATATGTTGACAAGTTTCATTGGTACACTTGTAAGGAATGAGGTTCCTATTACTTTAGATGACTGGAGAAACAAACAGTTGAAGGAAACCAAAGAAAAAATTTGGAATGAGATAAAGGTACCATAATTATGTCTTTAATTATGCCAACTAATTATGTCGTTTAAATTATTTGTACTAACCAATGTGTATGGTTTTTTTAGAGGTGCTTTAATGTCGAGGACGATAGAAAAGCTTATTTGATGAGATTGGCAGGGAAGCTCCTAAGAGGGTTTAGGACATATTTAAACAAAACCTATCTTAAGGATGCTGAAGGTAATTTTGTTGATGGAGAGTTTCCATCTAAATATGCAAGTTTCATTTCACCACAAGAATGGGTGAAGTTTAAAGCCAAACGACAAACCGAGCAATTTAAGAGTTTAAGTGCAATTAATCGGGATAGAGCATCAGATCCCCAATATAAATACAGGAAAGGACATACTGGATATGGACGTTTGGAGCAACAATTGGTAAGTATCAATAAATTGCAATGACATAATAATTGTTCATCATGAGTTATATTTGATCATATTATTTGGCTTTATATGTAGTTACAAAAGGCGGGTAGCTCTGAAACATCTCTTCCTGCACATGTCTTGTGGAAGGAAGCCCGTGTGGGCAAGTCTGGATCTGTTCCAGAAGAGGTTCTACAAGTATATGAGAAATGTGTAAGTATAACAATATTTCTTTAATTAAGTCAAAACTTTATTAACAAATATTTGACAAATATTCGATATTCATCTGATTTTCAGGAGGCGTTATCTCAGTCTGTACCTGCAGATGATACCAGGAGCATACTTAGTCGGGCATTAGATGTCCCTGAGTATCCTGGTCGGGTGAGGGGTAAGGCATTTGGGATCACCCCGACCTCCCTGAATATTAAAAAGGGAAAGGCTGCTAGTTATTCAGTACTTGAAGCTAAATTGGAAGCACTAGAAGCCGAGGTGCGGGAATTAAGAAAGGAAAAAGAAAGGGATAACGCTTCTGGTGTTAGAGATGGATCAGAGAAGGATAGTATCAACTGCAGCTTTCATCCGATTATTCCAGAGGTAATTATATATATATATATATATATATATATATATATATATATATATATATATATATATATCTATGAAATTATATTAGTAGCTTAAATTATTTAATTACATATATACACATTAACAATGACATATGTATTTTTGGTTTTAGGGCATTCACCAATGTCAACTATTCTTATCTTCACCAATTCATCGGATGGTTGCCAAGGGAAAAGTGTTTAACAATGGGGTCACAGTACTTCATAATGAATCCCTCCCTACTGGAAGTTTGAAAGTATCAGTTGATATTGCTATGGAGAATGAAGCACTATTACCCTATCCTAACGATGATTCGGAGGTAAGAGTGGTGGGACAAGCTATAGGGTCGTTTGTTGCATGGCCGTCAAATCTCATACTCGTAGGATATGAGGTATATATGCTTAAAACCGTTATAAACCTTTGTTAATCTTAATGTGTAAATTCAAAGATTTTACGAGCATTTTATTTTCATTTTTTACATGGCAATGTTATTTAGACTCCAACAAAATCCAAAACAAAGGATAAGCGGATTCCGGAGCATACCGAGTCCGTTGTCTCAAAAAAAGAGGTACATCACAATTATATGCATAGAAAATGATAAATTGGATATCTTATACTTCATCTAACAAATTATATGATTTATAGCTGCCTGGTAAAGTGATTAGCAACGTTTCAACGCAAAAAACTGTTGGTGCTAAGAATACCAGGGTTAGAAAACAACCTATCGGCAAGGTTAGGACGTGCCTTCAGACCTTTCTACAATTAATGACGGATATTCCGACTGGAGGTGTTCGTCTGATAACTATGGAGAAAGATTTGTATGGCTTTGAATTTGACCAGAATGTTGGTAATGAAGACTTCGAGCAAGTTTTCCAACATACAGAATTGGGCGTCACTGTTGTCAATATATACTTGAGGTATATCCGATCTACTTTGGTAATTGAACAACTTATTTACTTTATTTTTCAAATGAATATTCTAATGTTAATGATGTTTTTATTTCAGGTTTCTGTATGACAGTTTTATGCGCCCCCGGGGATTGGAGCAAAGATTTGCATTCTTATGCCCCAGCGCTGTCAACTTAACCGAAATATTGACGAAACCAAATGAGGTCCATGCGTATATACGCAACGTCTTTATGGACAACCAAGAAACGGAAAAGTTGTACTTTTTACCGTTTAATACTGGGTTAGATTTTCATTCTAAATTCATCTATTAGTTTTTTTTTTGTATTTTGACTTCGTGTAGAAAGTTTCTATCTAACACTTGTTTAATCTTACAGTGGACATTGGTTGTTGGTTGCAATCAATCCTATCCGCGGAGTAGTGTATTATCTGGATTCCTTAGGAAATGATTGGACCACATACCCGGATATGAAGGACTGTATTGACACGTAAGTGAAATTGTTCTAAATAGAAATGTGTATATTTATTTATTTATGTGAATTGTTCTAAATATTCATTTATATTTTATTAGCACTATACAAGCATTCCTAGAACATCGGGGAATCGACCACACCATTACATGGAATTATGTGAAGGTATATTAATTATCACATGTTTTATTATATTAGTGATGCTTACTTGATAAAACTTATAATTTATCCATATTTTATTTTCATTTGTAGTGTCCTCGGCAACGCAATCAAATAGATTGCGGCTATTTCATGTTGAGATTTATGAGAGACACTATTTCGTTGGATCGAATGGAGATTCCACCCGATGTATGTATTTCTAACTTATGAGTTATTTTAACACATATCTCTCATATTGTCTAATGAAATAGTTAAAACTAAATCAAACTATATGTTATATTATTATGTAGTATTTTGAAGAATTCAGGAGTGCTACTTACACAAAGGCTCTATTGGATGAAATCAAAGAGGAGTGGTGTCAATACATTATGGAGCTCGGAATTTTACAAACTTAAGGTATAATATTATACTCTTACTTTAATTGATGAGAATTTTAATATGTGTAACTTTGGTTGGAGTAATGCTTTGGTTGGATGCAATTTTGGTGTATATACTTTGAATTGCAATTTTGGTGTATATACTTTGAATTACAAACTTTGAATTACAATTTTGGATGCAATTTTGGTGTATATACTTTGAATTACAATTTTGGTGTATATACTTTGAATTGCAATTTTGGTGTATATACTTTGAATTACAAACTTTGAATTACAATTTTGGTGTATATACTTTGAATTACAATTTTTGGTGTATATACTTTGAATTTTAATACTTTGAATTACAATCTTTGTGTTTTCAGGACCTATAATGTAGATTGAAGCAATGTTTTGGTTGGATGCAATTTTGGTGTATAAGTAATATGTGCATTGTAGAAAAAATGCTTTGGTTGGAAGCAATAACTTTGGTTGGAAGCAATGCTTTGGTTGGATGCAATTTTGGTGAATAAGTAAAATGTGCATTTGTAGAAAAATGTAATGATTTGTAATTATAAATAGGTGTATATACAATTTTGGTTTGTAATTTTAAATATATATATTGGTATGAAATGCCAATTTTGGATATATAATTTTGGTGTAGAAAGGCCAATGGTTTGAATTGCCAATTCTGAAAAAAATTGCTGGTTGAAAATTACAGGTCAAATTCTGGTTGAAAAAACCTGGTAAAATTGTGGTTAAAAAAAAATTATATAAAATTTTTCGTACACCTTAGACAGCGCTTTTGGTGAAAGCGCTGTCTAAGGTCCACTTTAGACAGCGCTTATGGTGAAAGCGCTGTCTAAGGTGTACTAAAAAAGTCAAAAATGGAAGGTCTTAGACAGCGCTTATGGTGAAAGCGTTGTCTAAGGTGTACTAAAAAAGTCAAAAAAGGAAGGTCTTAGACAGCGCTTCCAAAAGCGCTGTCTAAGGTGTACCAAAAAAGTCAAAAAAAGGTAGGGCTTAGACAGCGCTTTTGACGAAAGCGCTGTCTAAAGTAATCCATATAATGTGAAAAAGCGCTGTCTAAAGGTACCATAGACAGCGCTTTTCATTAAATACACGCCCCTTTAGACAGCGCTTTTGGTAATACCAAAAGCGCTGTCTAAACCTATAGCGTCGCTGGTTTATACAGCGCTTTAAAGCGCTGTCTAAAGGCTAAAAAAGCGCTGTCTAAAACCGTTTTTGCGCTAGTGAGAAGAAAAGCTTGAATCTTTATCATCTCTTCATCTATCTTCTTCAACCTCCTCTTCGATTATCAGGTGGGTTCTAGGTAGAACTCTAAGTGTAGAAATTATGGTTGGAAACCTAAATAGAAATTCTAGGTTATGAATATTTTGAGTGGAATTGATGTTTTAACGGTTCAAATGTGGAATAAATTGCATAGTATAATCGGGTTATGCATGAATTTAATTGGTGATAGTTGTTGTTAAGTTCCAACATGTTTTAATTGAGATTGGATTGAGTTTACACCATTAAAAATAGGTTTTTATGTTTCTGGTTCAGTGATAACCGGTTACTCACTTTGAGGTAACCGGTTACATGCAGGAAAATTTGAGGCCTTACGTGAAAAATGAACGAAGTAACTGGTTACTCGCTTTGAGGTAACCGGTTACCAGAATGTGCCTCTAACTATGACTTTGATTCTGTTTGATCAGTAATCGGTTACTCACTTTGAGGTAACCGGTTACCACTGCTTTGATTTTTAAAAATGTTTGGAAAGTAATATCTTTTGACTCGGGTGTCCGATCGAGACGTTCTTGGTATCGTTGAAAAGTTACGATGACTCTCTACCCAATAAAAAGTGAAAATATTGAGTATGATGTGGGATTAATTATTTGATGCCAATTAAATGAAAATAATGTTTATGTGATATGTTGTGATGAATATTTTACTTGTGCAAATTGTTTTATGCCATGTCTAACTAACTATTGTTAAGTATGAACGAGAGAATATGCATGCTTAAAATGAGTTAGGAAGAGTGAGGAAACTTTACCCCAAAACAAAATGGTATAATTCTAGGTTGTGACTAGGATTGTCATAGAGAACCTAGATGGTGATGCTCGTGCATTCGATGTCTAGATGTGCATCCTTGACGACTAATGGTCTAGAGTAGAGAACCTAGATGGCGATGCTCGTGCATTTGATGCCTAGATATGCATCCTTGACGAGTAATGGTCTAGAGGAGAGTGAGACACTAGTATGGAACATGTGTGTGAACCTTTGTGTTCTTTGTGATTAAGGCAATTGTAGCCTTGTGACTGTCGAATACAATCACGTTTGTGTGTGAGATCACGTAATCGTAACCATTTCTGTTGAGTTGTTGTTTCATGAGCTTAGGGCTCCTCTGAAATGTACGCATGACTACTTGGCAGGTTTGATTTCCATGTGCACTACGAATGGCGCCTGTGGGGCGTATGCTTGTGACGATATATGGCCCATGTGAAGTGATGGTTCATAATGGTAAAAGGCCCGTAGAACCCGAATCCATTCGTATGTCAATTAGGTTACAAGGATCCATGACTCGGGTCGACTTCTAGACGTAGAAGCGGACGGGAAAAGGGGATACCTTGGTAAGGTTATCGATTAGTGATATTTTGAGTTGATGAACTCATGAACATGTTTCCATATAGTATGAGATTGTGAACTCAAGGCCATTTTCCTTCCCCTTGACTTGAGTTAGGATTGGCTAGAACCCTGTAAAGCCGAGAAAACCCATAAGATTGAGAACTCACTGAGATTAATATCTCACCTCATTGTTGTTGTTATTTTTCAGGCGTTGTTTGCATGTTTGATTTACAAGTGGAGCTATGCTTGGATGTTCCAAGAGAAGCTTAGCTTTAGTTTTCCGATGTGTAATTGGTAGTATACAATTGAGGATATTGTATATTGATCTTAGTTTTTATTGTTTTGGCTAGTTTCCATATCTTGTGCCATAGATTGTGTTTATGTTTTTAGAATGGTCAAGTATGTGAATTACGCCATTAGGCACTTATGATGGTGTCAGTACCAAATAAAATGCTTGTATAGTATTATTCTAGGTATATATTATACAGGGCGTTACAGTAAGGGAGACTGGTGGTATATTAGGGTATCTAATGTTTTTGCGTGTATTTGGTTTTTATTGTAACAGATGCATGTATTATTTCTTGAGTGCATTTTGGTATTGAGAGGTTATCTGACAAGATGTGAGTTTCCATTATACTCCAAGAAAGACTTTGGCAGAATCAAGTATCTACGGTTCGTAAGAAGGAGTTCGAAGTTTTCCTTTTTAGTGGCGTTAGAGAAAGATTGCTTGCAGACAAAGTTTGGAGTTGTCCAATATACGCTCAGTTAATGGCGATCACTCAGACAATAAATCGGTGGGATCATGGGGATCGCCACACACAAATACTTGGAGCAGGTTATTATTGATAGCAAGGTTATTGGATTAGATCTTCAAGGATCTTGTATTGTGTTAGCAGTTTAATATTTGCATCATCAAAGGAGTTATCGTGTGATAGTTCTTTGTAATTAAAATGATGTAATCATTTTATCATCATAGTGAAAGATCATGATTATATTCTGATGGCATCTTCCATTAAAGAGTGCATGTAGGCAAATGATAAGTGCAAATTGTACCTATTTTTGTATATATGTTTTGTTGCACTTATCGATTCTTTTTGGTAAATATCGTACGAATAAACCCCACTTTATGTGTAAATACGTTTACTTTACGTTTTCGTGTGTATATTGTGTTTTATTGTAAATATCATTGAGTTTAATTGATTTTATCTCATTCTTGTAGGTATCCAATCAAAGATGTCTGGCCATATTCATAAAGAGCATTGAATAAGCTTTACAGCGCTTCAAACCGTGCGTCAAACGGAGTTACGGTTCGGAAGTTATGAATAAAACAGAGCAGAATTTTTGATGTTGCTGTCGGTTGCGCCTTTGCTGCGCCGGGCGGTGTGTTTGAGCGTCGGGCGGTGTTGCGGCGAAGGAAATAAGTTAGTTGAATTGATACTTACAGGAGCTTTCCATTTTTTGGGACTTTTGTCGGGCGGTACTTTGAGCGTCGGGCGGTACTAGATATTTGTTGCTAGGCGGTTTATGTACATAGCTGATGTGAGAGGAAAAGTGGGCGCCGCCGGGCGGTGCATTCTAGCGTCGGGCGGTGGGTCTGAATCTGAATTTTGTATTTAGTTCATTTTACTTCATTTTTTGGAGGTTATGTTGTTTGGAGGTGATTTTTCCTCTCAAACTTCATCAACCTCATTCCTTGATAGACTAGCTTAGAAAACAACATGGAAGCATGCATACAGATGAATCAGGGTGGATTGATCGTCGATCGACATTGACAAACCGCGAGATGTTTGGTTCATTTCTCTTCCTTTTTGTGTTTTCTTCTATGTTGGGTTGTGTATATGTATTTATTCTGAACTCATGTATATTTGTCGCCCATGGCGTTATATGATATCTGCTTTATAAATCTTTATTGGTGATTGTCTCTGATTTTTACTTTATGCTCGGGGTTTGAGTTGCGTTAGAGATAATCCTTGCAAACTTCGATTAGGGATGATTATCTGTTAGTTTCTGGACTCTAGAGATAGATTTAAGAGCTAACAATCTTCAATAGGCTTCGGTACTTAATGCCTTCCGTGTTTCGAGGCGTCGTGCGCGAGAGTGTCGACGAGAGTAGCATGATTGCTCTCTCAGCTTTGCGTTAGACATAACCTTTGTTGTGAATGATGCTCGGTGATATTGAGGAGTATTGTAGGTGGAGTATAACTGGTCGGTAAGTTTAAGTTTGTGAGGAGTGATTTATATGCATTGCCGGACGAGTTTCTCTCTCTAAGGAATGAGTTCTTTTTGTTTTAATGTTTACTTTTCTGTTTTCTTGTTTGAAACCAATTTAATCCAAACTCATAAACGCGAGAGACTGTCGAACGGAATTCTTTCCCTCGAACCGATCTATGTGGACACGACATAAATCCCGGAGGGAATTCTTTCCAAAAATAAATATTTTTGCTGCTTGCCCTATTCTGCAACCAACAGCAAAGTAAGGACGAATGTCGAAACACTATATATCTTTGTGTATCTTCTCATTTCCCTATCCTTTTACTTTACACACATTCATTCATTCACAATTAAAAGATTGTATTGATTATATTCCATATAGGTTAGACCTTGCTTATAGAGATTTAATGTATAATCTTAGGTCTATCGTGTATCAATCTTAAGGAATTATCATGAAGTTAATAATGAATTGTTAAAAATATTTTTAAAGAGGATTTGATTGTCATGTAAGTGATTTGCACTAAAAGCAATCAATCTCATGTTAAACTCGTGTACCATTTCATATGGCATTGTTTCATTGAAGATGCTTCCAAGCTCTCATTTTGTGTTTTGCTTTCGCGTTTTTAATTCTCCGGTTTCGTTATATGGGACCTAAAAAGTTTTTCAAATTGTCTAAAAGTATTTTGGGTCTATTCAACCCCCCTTCTAGACATTGTTGTTTCCATATTCTCACCCAAAAATTTTGAATGTTCTACCCCTTACATTGCAACTTTCATTATGTTCAGTCTACATGTCATATAAGATGAGTTTATTATATCGTATGTAGTCTAAGTATTTTTTCAATCCCTTGCTGAATATATATAACCTTTTGAATTTAATTAGAAAATTATAATATGAAATATAAAGTTATATTAGAAAGCAACTTACACTTATCATTATTTTACGAGATTTTAATTAGAACTCGATTCAATGCTTCTAATTTTCATCTATCACTTCCTTCACCTCTAATTTCATCTACAAAGTAAATAATATTTTGCAAAATGTACTAGAGGTGAAGGAAGTGTTAGTAAAATAATTAGAAGCAGTAAAAGAAGTTTTAATTGCTAAAGAGCAAAATGTGGATAATGGGTTGCATAAAGCTTGTACAATATTGATTAGGGTAACTTGTTCTTATAATATAACTTAATTTGTCATATTATTGATTTCTAAATCAGATTGAAAGGTTAAATATTTAGTAAACACTTGGTGAAATATGCATTCCACATAAGTTATAATAAAGTGAAGTAAGCATATCATCACAGTTATAATCTAGGATCGTGGTGAAATGTTGTGTGCTAAGTCTTTCACTATAGTTAGAATCTATAACCGAGGTGAAATGTATTGAAATATGAAAAAATCTAAGTGCTAGGTATTGAACCCTTGGCCTTAACCTTTTACTATGGTTGTTTTGTACAACCATAGTGATATGTTGAGCACTATTGTACTTTTACAGCAGGTAGTTGCCTGTGGTGGTAAAGAGGGCACATACAACCACACCCTTCTTTACCATGGGCCTCCATACGTGGTGGAATCATTATCTCAGCCATTGTAAAATGTGTAGTCTGTAGTAGTGTGTCGATTTTCCATCCTCTAAATATCCATGGTAAACTGTCAGGGTGACTCGAGCACCCGCCCCTACATTAAGGCCTTTTGGACTCTAAATGGTTAGGAACATATTGATGGCAAAGTTAGATAGTACCTTGAATTCTAGTCACACTTTAGAACTCATAGTCATGATTTTTTGTCTATTGACAGTAAGTAGGAAATGATTAGGAATGGATAACAATGTCTTGAGCTTCCTTCAAAAAATGATCAGTACCATTGGGTGGATATGGAGGTATTAGGGATGGCTTCTATTTTCAATGGCATGTGTAGATTGTAAAATTCTCACTATGAAGTTTCCCCATCTTCTTACTGGTTAATTTCCCACATAAATTCTGGTAAGAGGTTATGCCGCTCTTTTGGCAAGAGTTTGCTTCCTTTCCATGAAATGCATGTTCTTACAGAAGAGGTTCAGCCTCCCCTACAACAAATTTGAAGTAGGGATTTAAACCACCTAAAAATCGCTCATTTCTAACTTGATCGGTTAGTTATGCATACGTAGAGGTTTCTCAATATTAGTGCATGTATAGGAAAGAGGAAACAACTCTGAAAGTATTCTTTCATTTGTTAACTATGCAACGTACTTCGGTCAAGGTAGAGCGGGCTCATGGGTTAATTTTATTTTTTCAAGCAAAGAAAATGCTTGATGTTTGTAAGAGATTTCCAAAATATTGTTGGAAGATTGTATTTCTATAATTGCAAGCATATTTATTAATATATGATTAGATGGACTAGTGGTAAAGTGGATCTGCTTTAGTGCAACAGTGTTGAGTTCAATTCTGGTACTTTACACTTTTTGAATAAATTAAGTTTTGCTAACAAAATTAAATTCAAAAATTCCACATGCAAGGGTTGAACTCACGACCCTTGGTTTGATGAAACATGTCCTTACCATATGACCAACGCATTGCTTGTGAAACAATGTGGACGTTAAAGAATATAATGATTCATTATTTCAGGTGCAGAATTGTATTCAAAAGGTGCTTCTCTTCACTAAGTGATATCAATTTTTCTATAAATAGAAACACTTGGGAATCATAAAATGCACACAAAAATAGAAATCTATACATCCATTTTTCACCTTTTAATTATTCTAAAATCATCTTTTACTTCAATAATGGATGAGTGAAGTGTAGGAAACATTTTTCTGTAACATATTATCAACAGATAAGCTTAGTGTGTTTGTGCAATTCACATTAAGGTATTCAAAGTATCCTAAAGGGAATTTGCCGTCATTACTTATTGCATCTGATATATAATATTTTTTAAGGGAAAATTGAACCTAAAGGTTAGTGTGAAATTCACACGCTTTGAATTTTCAAGTGCAATCTTCATCAACACCTTATTTGCTCAAGTGCTGCTACATATTTCCAACAACCACAATATCTAATCATCTTTAGGTTCAATTATTACTTAATCAATGACAGCGTCACTCAAAGAAATGACATCTAATTTTGTGAAATTAGATAAATTTGATGGAGGAAACTTCATCCATTGGCAGAAAAAGATGAAATTTTTACTTACAACTTTGAAAGTGGTATATGTTTTGAATACAACAAGACCGGTAGAAAGGGAAGAAGAATCAATCACTGAAACTAGAGAGAGGAAAAAATGGGACAATGATGATTACATTTGCATGGGCCATATTCTCAATGGTATGTCAAATTCCTTGTTCGATATCTATCAAAGCAATCAACCCGCAAAAGATCTATGGGATAAAGTAGAATTAAGATACATGTAAGAAGATGCTACAAGTAAGAACTTTCTTGTTTCCCATTTCAATAATTATAAAATGGTAGATAATAGACTTGTTATGGAACACTTACATGAAATTGAACGTATTCTTAATAATTACAAACAACACAATATGCACATGGATGAAACCATCGTTGTGTCTTCCATAATAGACAAACTCCCACCTTCGTGGAAGGATATAAAAAGGACCTTGAAACATAAAAAAGAGGATATATCTCTTGAACACTTGGGTAATCACCTTCGTTTAGAAGAAGAGTATCGCAAATAAGAAGATATTAAAGACCAATTTACTCATGAGAAAATACATATTGTAGAAGATGAAAAATCTAATGAGTCCAATGATAATATGGACATAGATGGTGAAAAGGTTCATGACAACAATGGAAATGGACAAAGAAAAAGAAAAAGAGGAAGTTGCTTCCATTGTGGTAAATTGGGACATTTTAAAAGTGAATGTAGGTTCTTGAAAAAGATGAACAAAGAGAAGAACTCAAGTGCACAAAATGATCATCTTGTTGCATAGAAGTAACTTCTAGAAATTATTCACTTTTAAGAATGTATATTCGGTGTTGGAAATTTATAATTAAGTGTTTTGTAAGTAATAAAGTGTGGATTTATTTGGTTTGTATAATTTATTCTAAAATCATGTTTTACTTCATTAATGCACGGGTGAAGTGTAGGAAACATTTTTATGTAACCTATTATCAAAAGATAAGCTTAGTGTGTTTGTGCAATTCACATTAAGGTATTCAAAGTATCCTGAAGGGAATTCATCGTTAATCCTTATTGAAACTGGTATATAATAATTGTTAAGGAAAATTGAACCTAAAGGTTAGTGTGAAACTCACACGCTTTGAATTTTCAAGTGCAATCTTCATCAACACCTTCTTTATTCTAGTACTACTACATATTTTCAACAACCACAATATCTAACAATATTTAGGTTCTATTATTGCTTAATCAATGACAATGTCACTCAAAGAAATGACATCTAATTTTGTAAAATTGGATAAGTTTGATGGGGGAAACATTATTCGTTGGCAAAAAAGATGAAATTTTTGCTTACAACTTTGAAAATGGTATATGTTTTGAATACAACAAGACTAGTAGAAAGGGAAGAAGAATTAATCGCTAAAACTAGAGAGAGGCAAAAATGGGACAATGATGACTACATTTGTATGGGTCATATTCTCAACGGTATGTCGGATTCCTTATTCGATATCTATCAAAGCAATCAATTCACAAAATATCAATGGGATAAACTAGAATCAAGATACATGTAAGAATATGCTACAAGTAAGAAATTTCTTGTTTCCCATTTCAATAATTATAAAATGGTAGATAATAGACCTGTTATAGAATAATTATATTAAATTGAGAGTATTCTTAATAATTACAAACGACATAATATGCACATGGACGAAACCATCATTGTATCTCCCATAATAGAAAAACTCTCACCTTCGTGAAAGGATATAAAAAGGACCTTGAAACATAAAAAGGAGGATATATCTCTTGAACAATTTGGTAATCACCTTCGTTTAGAAGAAGAGTATCGCAAAGGATAAGATACTAAAGATCAATTTACTCATGAGAAAATACATGTTGTGGAAGACGGAAAATCTAATGAGTCCAATGATAATATGGACATAGATGATGAAAAGTTTCATGAGTCCAAAGAAAATATTGAAAGCATTAGAGTCATTTGAGAGCCATTATTCCATAGATTTTGATGAAGACTTATCAACCCATGATATTTGTAATTTTGTCATTGAGTAGCTAGGTTTCTCTTTATTAGGTCTTTTGAGATGAACCTTATTTTTACTATGTTAGATCATATGTATGTTTGAGATTTAGTGAGTACTTTTATTATTATTATCTTTTAAAATTGTTCTTGAGTTTAATATTTTTTGTTTGTTTACAAGCATGCAAAGTGGTCTAGATACGTAAGGATTTCTGACCGTTAGTCTACACATATGATCTAGGCAATTTATTCAACCATGTAATTAATTAGGGCAAGTAGTTAGAAGTTGTTTCTTTTGAATTAACGCCCGTATAATGCCTAATCTAACTTTGGATTGGCCTAAGAAACTAGGGAATTATTATTTAGGTTAGTGAGTTGTACACCAAGGAATTGAGTATAGTGGTATTTCTAGTTCGCAATGAGATAATAGTTTACTTGAAATTAAATAAATACACAGTTCCACAATAGGTAAAATAAGGGGATTTGATATAAAAGACCTAATCGCCTTTCTCATCTTGAATTTTATTTTTTTAGTTTTCTTGTTCTTGTTTTAAAACCAGATAAAAGCAACCCCCATTGTTATTAATTTCATTCGCACATAATTACTTTTTTAATTTACAATCATCATTGAGACGGTCTTTTTATTATTACTTCGACATTATTGGTATACTTACAGAGAAGTCATCATATGCTAGTGAGATTTG
The DNA here is from genome assembly GCA_022829125.1 of Lathyrus tuberosus. Taxonomy (NCBI): domain Eukaryota; kingdom Viridiplantae; phylum Streptophyta; class Magnoliopsida; order Fabales; family Fabaceae; genus Lathyrus; species Lathyrus tuberosus. The sequence goes on along the minus strand of JALAZF010001063.1, from coordinate 34,146 downwards.
GATTTAATGATAAATGGATATCTTCGATTAGAGTATGTGTGTTTGCAGGGAATCTTGTGGTGTTGGTCAATGGTTTCCCAACTCACTATATTAGCATTCAAAGGGGCCTGAAACAGAGGGGAATCCCTAGATCCATTCCTTTTCCATCCGTAGTTCAAAGGTTTAAGTGGTTTGATTAGTAAGGCGGTGGAGTTGAGTCTTCTCAGTAAGTTTAAGATAGAAGCATCAGAGATGGAAGACTCACACATTCAATATGTCGATGATACTCTTATCTTAGCAGAGTCATATGTCGAGAGCCTTTAGAATATAAAGGCTATACTTATATGTTTTTAGCTAGCTTTTAGCCTTCAGGTAAATTTTTCCAAGAGTAGCTTGATATGAGTGAACATGGACTGTATTTTTTTTGGTATTGTTAATGACTTTCATCAATGTAGAGTTGAGACCCTTCCTTTTAAATACCTAGGGCTTCCTATTGGGGAATTTCTATTCAGGAAGTCACTTGGCATCCTCTTGTTAAGTGGCTTATTTTTAAGAAGCACGTGTATGTTAGCTTAGGGGTGGTTTTTCTTAATTATTTGCTTAAGGATATTCCTATTTTCTTCTTGTCTTTTAAGAAAAGTCTTGTGTAGGTATGGAAGAAAACACTCTAGATCCAAAGAAGTTAAATGTGAAGAGTGTTAATGAAGATTCTAAAATCTCTTGGATTGGTTAGACTTGTGTCTGTAAGCCTAAAAGTAAAGTTGGCTTGGGGTTAGATATATTTGTATGGTCAACTTAGCTCTTTTGACTAAGTGGGATGGCGTCTTATCTCAAGTGTTTCTGGTCATTTGATGGATTTCTTTGTCGCTCATTATGGTGCCTCTATTGTTTCTTCTTTAAGGGGCGGTAGAGATTATAGCTTTTGTAACTCCTCCTCCTGGTTAAAAGGAATTTCTCTTGTTGTCACTTAGTAGGAAGACTCTTCTGAGTTGTTTGTGAATGGTATCAGTAGGAAGGTCGAATCAGGGTTTTAAACGTCTTTATTGATTAACCATTGGATTGAGACTATACCTCTTAAGGAAAGGTTCCCTAGATTGTTTACAATCAATGATTATCTCTATGGGAGTGTGGGAGAGGTGGGTAGGTAGGGTTGTGAGCCCTTAATATGGGATTTCAAGTGAAGAATACCTTTTTTTATGCATGGGAACCAATTGTTTTGAAATACATCTAGGTTATTCAAGGACATACTTTTTCCATGGATATAGTTAAATGTGTTTAGAATTTTGCAAGGGATAGTACCATTCTTTTTTGGCTTATTCTATTTTTTCAAGCCATCATTCCTCTGCTTGCAATCAATCTCTCCCCAAAACTTGGGATAGTTGGGCACTATCTAAAGTGACTGTGTTCTATTGGAAACATCTCCATGATAGGTTTTCATCTAGAGAGAACTTATATAAGAGGAAGGTGATTGTCAACTATGGTCTTACCTTGTGTCCTTTTGTGGGATTTTCGTTGAGTCGACTTCTAACTTATTTGTCACTTGTGACTTGGTTAACACTATTTGGTAGAGGATTTTCAGTTGGATGGGGTGGTAGATAGTTCTTCTTAGGGATCCTAGTCTTCTTATTAGGAATTTCCTTTCTTTAAGTGGTAAAGCAAAGTGTAGAGGGGTTTTATTATGATCTAGCACATTGTGGGTTGAATCATTTGGAGGATTCGAAATAAGACTATATATTATATTTCTACATCAAACGTAAAAGATGTGGAGAAAGAAGTATTTTTTGGCTTGGAAACAGATTTTGGGGAGATTATTTGAGAAATCTTGCAGCTTCTCATAATGACTTAAGAATCCTATCTTTTGGCTTGATCAATAGCGGATCGAGATTTTGGTCAGGTTTACAATGTGAGTGCTCTTTCATTCTTTCCTTTGTGGTTTTTAATCTAATGTTGGTGGTCCAGCTGGCTTGTGGTCTAGCTTGATCCTTTATTGGAGTGCAACTCTTAGAGGTCATTTTTTAGTTGTATTGTGATAGTTTGTTTTGTTTCCTGTACTTTGTATCTTTTTCTGCTTCTATTTGTTTTGTTTGGTATTTGTTTTGGACTGGCTAGAACAACCAGCAAGTCCAACCTAGAGAAAGCAACAACTCGTTCAAATTGCCTGCGGCATAGGGGGGTTACCCCCAGGGAAGTGCGTAGGAGAGCCAGGTCCAAGATACATCAAGCAGTTACACATATTCCACGCCTGAAAAATAGCGTGTGGTTACAACCACTCCCTTATATAAATGAAACCACGCAATTTTCAAGAGACACAATTTCAAATTCAAACTCCATTCACTCATATCACTCACATACTGACTTGAGAGTTGAAATGTTAACCTTGCAGATCACTCCCTCTTCCACCGCATCAGATATTCAAGTTCATTGTTGCGTCCAGCGACCTTCATTCTCCAATCAACTTTAGTTTCATAACATAAAAGCATATGTATTGTAGCTTTGGATACATTTTATGTCATTTGTCTACTCATCTATACTCTATTTAGATTATTTACCCTTTATATATACTATATTTACCCTTTTAAAAAGAACTACATTTACATATTCTTCTGAATAAACAATATTTGTAAAATATCAACATTTGTATACTGCAATAATATTATTCCGACTTAACAAATACTTAACTGTGAAAAATATCAATAAAAGTACAAATATTATAATTATAAATATAAATATAGTCTTAGAAGTGCCATAAAATTATTTCAGAACTTAATTATGACTCACGCACAATCACATAAATCAGATATGCACTTTGGAACTTGAGGAGCGTTACACTCTAGTTGTTGATAACATTCTTTATCATCAGAGCACATTATCAAACTTGTGATGTCAAATAATAATTAATAAAAAAAAGAATATTGTTAATAGCAAATAAGTCGCTCAATTAAATTTAAGGAGAAAAAAACAGCAAATGAATTTACATACGCCTTCAGTTACAATAACAAATATGAATTGAAAAATAATCATAATAAAAACAAATTTGAGTGTTTCTGCCATATTTTCCTCATTCACTTGTAGAAATAGAAAACTATATGACCGTTCACTTGTAGAAATAGAAAACTATATGACCATTTTATAGTGCTAAAAATGTCAATATTCAAATTTAAATATTTGTTAAATGTCTCTTAGGTGCATCAATATGACGTGTTTGTCTTAGATTCCATTGAATTGATAATTTAACTTTAATTAATATAATACATTCAAAATCTTCATAAGATCTCTTTATGAAAAAAATCGCAAATAATGAAAGTAAACACAAAAACATAAAATTGTACATTTTCTTTTAGATGGATCATTACAAGTGGTCATAATTCAAAGTCAAAGATTGACATTTTCCATTCAGGAATGAAGGTGGCAATCATATTGACATTTTCCATTCTATCATAACCACTACTTGGAGATGGAAAAGCTTAGAGAATAAAGATTGTAGGAGAGTGTCTTTCTATGAGTGGTACAAACTTCCTTTGGGTACATAATAAATACATCTATGTTAAGTTGGAGTTTTCTGTTTTGTAGTATAGAATAGATCATTTAAATTGTTGGCTGAGATGTTGCACATTGATTCTAGTTGAAATGGTGTGAACATGTAAGTTGTAATGGTTTGGTTCTTGGGAAAGATTCCCTTATAAATATAATGCTGATTATTAAAAAAAAAAAGATTGATTACTTCAAAAAATGCAAAAAATTTAGATTGTCAAATAAAAATTAATCAGAAATACCACATGTATGACCATGTCTTTAATGTGTCTTCCCAAAGAAAATCTACAATGACAAAGCCTCTGCATGCACTGTTAGTTTGTATCGAACAAAAGACTTAGAGAGAACACAAAGTCACAAACCTAATGTTAATAGGGTTTTGAGAATGCATAGATGATTGACTATTAACTCAAACTCAAAATTCAAGCACGTCATCTTGCCCTATATCCAATTTCACAAAACATGTAATCTAGATTGCGGATCTTGCTCCTACGCATCCTCATGTGCGGTGAGGAATTCAAAGCGATGTAGTTCTGTGCAAGACAAAAGATATTTTTTGGTTTTTTGTTATAGTGCTTGACGAGGCGTGAATCTCACTCCTACGTATCCTCAGGTGCGATAGAGAACTCAATGCTACATAGTTCTTGGTATAAAACTATGTGTTATATGTTGATTTATTTTATTAGACAAGTGTTTATATCGCGTTCTAATGGTTAAACATCAGCTTGTATGCTCACGAGGGAGGCCTAAGCAATAGTTTGTATTTGCATTAGAACGGAACAATGTCCTTTTGTAAAAGGTATTCGGTCACACAGGGGTGAGAAAATAAGTTTGATGTGTTGAGTGTGTTTTAGGAGGATGACAAGAGTTCAAGAAATATGGCGCGAGTCAATCATTCAGTTATTCGAGGAGTAGTGAGACGTGCGCCTCCCATTTCTTTTTCATCTAGTTTAATATTTTGAAAATTATTTGCAGATGACAAATATTCGCATTGGCCAGGTTTATTCGAGGAACAGAGAGTCGTGTGCCTCCCATTCCTTTTTTCATCTTAGGTTTAATTGTGAAATGAAAATTTAGAATTACATTGATTCGACAAAAGATTTAAATCGCGTCGAAACGAAATTAATCGAATTTGAAACAAGGCATTTGACATTATACAAATATTTTTGAAAAGCTCACTTGGTATTGGACCAAGGATTTTAATCGTCTCTAAAAATTATGTAATTATTTATTCATTTATTTATTTAATATTAGTATTTATTTATTTTTTTATTTAGTATAATTAAATAAATAAAACGAATAAAAATAAATAAAAGAATGTTTGAATGTGAGAAAAGTAATTTTTAAATTAATATCCATTATTATTATTAAACTATTTAAATTTATTATTAAAAGTCAAAATAAATAGATAAACATAATAATAATAATAATAATAATAATAATAATAATAATAATAATAATAATAATAATAATAATAATAATAATAATAATAATAAAAGTGAAATATGGGGCATAAAATAGCAAAAGGGACTGTAAGTAACAAGGGCCCATGGTTCACAAACAAACCAACATAAGGAAAATTGCAGGAGAGATAAGGGTGTGAGTAGTAGGCCCAACATCCAAGGCCTGCCACGTTTGGTCAACACAGCATCCACAAAGGAGGGAGAGTCAACCATGTTGACTCTATCCCAATTCTTTGGATCACAAGGCGCAAGATCTAATGGATGGAGAGGGCATGCATACATAGCTACAATGGGGGATCCACACGGGATCCTTGGGTGACTCACCCATCTGAGGTGGCCTAGGGGAACCACCTGTCAACCATGCAAGTAACTAAGGGAAGCTCTTAAAAACGCATATCAAAAGAGAATGGGTTAATTTGTGAACCTTCTGGATTTTGAGACCGAATTTGGCATGAGTTTATGGCGATGATTAATAACTAGGGGAAGCTCTTAAAAACACATACCAAAAGAGAATGTTTGGTTTTCATCAGCTCTTTCGATCTAGCGTCGGCCGCAAATGTCTAGGTTTACCGATGTATGATGCTATTATATCTTTGTAAGTCAGTGGGCTGTCTTTTTTGTTTGGTGTAATTGATTATTACCTTTATCTAGTTATTCTTGATTGGGTGTTTGTTCTGGTCTTTTTCTTTAGCTCTGTATATGGTGGTTCTGCATTTAGTAGTTGTGCTGATATAGCAGTTGGAGAACAAGTTGTATTTTTGCTTAAGGGTTGTGTGTCTTTTTTAGTTGGGTTGGCTGTTGTTAAGTGCAAATTTTGACTTAAATTGAACCATCTTTCTTGGCACTTTTTCAACTCAATTCTCATGTTTTCATAGATTTAATTCATGTTCTAGTGTGATTCTTCAATTATATTGCAAATACCTTTGGAACTTGTAATTTGTGTGTTATTGTGCAAAAAAGGCATTAAGTCATCAAAGAAGTAAGACACAAGAAAAGAGATGCAAGTTGCCAGGAAATGAAGAAACTTCAGAAAGTTCGCTTTGCGAACTTGCCAACGAATGTTTGCTTTGCGAGCTTTCCAGCGAATACTCCCAGACTTGAAGCAGTAAGAAAAGGCACATAAGTTCACATTGCGAACTTTCCAGCGAATGTTCGCTTTGCGAATAATTATTTGCATTGTGAACTTATGCAGAATCGCATATGCGGTTTAATTGTTCCTGAGGCACATCAGGTGCCTAATTTGATATTCGCTAGGCGAAAAATCTGTTTGTTGTGCGAACATGACAGATTCTGAATGTATTATATAAGTACTTTTCATCATTTTTTAGATATAACTTGTACTTTTCACATCAGAATTTTATCTCTCTTCAATTCCAAATATATTCTAGTGAGAGAAACTCAACCCCTAAGAGGGAGATGTAGCGTGCGATTTTTGTCGGTGACGCGACCACCTTATCGCCAATGGTTTTCTCCTCACCTCAATGAGGGGGGAGTGGGGTGCTATTCTCTGATTTCTTATTTATCCCGTGAAGCTGGAAGGGAAAGGGAAGCTATCTAAAACTAACCTTGCACGCGAATGTTTAACTGAACAAACGCTTAAAGAGATTCGGGGAGTTTGGGGTCAGGTTATACAATGGGGATTTGTCAGTTACCCATCCTATATGTGGTTATCCAGAGGTTGTTAGCATTAGGTTCTGCTTTGTACTTGATGGTGTTTATCTGTTGATGGGTTTGGAAGGTTTCTTTTATGGGAGATATGAGAGAGAGAGAGAGGGAGAGCGAGAGAGAGAGAGAGAGAGAGAGTTTTTGATGATTTTGGTGAGGCATTGGACCTCAGTTTTGATTGGTGTGTGAAGGTGTTGGACCTAGAGTTTTTAATTGGTATGCTCGCTAAGATTTCTCAATCATATGCCTACGTATTCTCGTTTTAAAGAAACGGGGAAATCAGAGCAATCGTAGTTTCTCCTATTTCTATGGGAGGAAAAAGATGTTTTGGTGTCTTGTTCAAAGCCCAAGATTAAAGCTAAATGGTTTATTTGTGTCTTGTTCAAAGCCCAAGATCGAAACTAAAAGGTTTGACTGAGAGAGAATTTGTCATCTCTAAAGGGGTGACATCTCGTCTGTTTATCACAACTGTTGGGTGACTGTTTATAAAGGAGGATTACTTTAACTGGGATATGAGAATCCAGCAATGTCATAATTTCCTTTATAAGGGAATTGTCCTGAAGGAGAAAACTTTAACTCAGTGTTGAGCAATGCCATTTTTCCTTAGGAATCTTTCATATTAAGAGAGGGACAGTGGCATGGATGTAAATAATCCAAAGGCTTGCCGCTTACAGCAATTAGATGAAAGATGGAAGTTTACCAGGATAAGAGATGGACGACAGCTTGGATATTTGAATCAACAAGTGTGCCACTTGCAGCAGTTATCTGGGATTTAGGGTTTGTTTTGATGTGTGATAACATAGAGAAATGTCTTCCTACAGAGAGATTTTGATTTCCTCTGAAGGGATGTTGATTTTTTTTGTGCCTTGATCAAAGCCCAAGGTTGAAGCTAAGAGATTAATTGACTCCACTGGAGAAGTCCTTATACAAAGCCTAAGAGGAGGCTGGAAAAGACTGACTCAACAAGAGAGTGTTTATATATGTCTTGTACAAAGCCCAAGATTGAGGCTAAAAGAGACTGACTCTTTTGGGGATATTATTATACAAAGCCTAAGAGGAGGCTAAAAGTTTGAATTTTCTGGGGAAAATATTTTGTCTGTTTTGTACAAAGCCCAAGATTAAGGCTAAAAGGGATTTTGATTCCGCTGGGGAAGGTTTGTATGTGTCTTATACAAAGCCTAAGATTGAGGCTGAAAAGAAGATTGACTCTGTGGGAAAGAAATCTTTATCTGTCTTGTACAAAGCCCAAGATTGAGGCTAAAATGAGACTGACTAAACTGAGGATTTTTAGGTGTCTTGTACAAAGCCCAAGATTGAGGCTGAAAGAAGTTTGACTCTACTGGAGAGCATTATCTGTCTTGTACAAAGCCCAAGACTGAGGCTGAAAAAATGATTGACTTTGCTTAGGGAAATTTATATGGTGTCTTGTACAAAGCCCAAGATTGAGGATGAAAAGGGTTGACTCAACAAGAGAGTGTTGAACAGGGTGATTGACTCAACAAGAGAGTCTGAAAAGGTTAGCTCAGTTGGGGAAAATCATTGTACAAAGCCCAAGAGGAGACTGACTATGCTGAGGAAAGGAATGATCATTATACAAAGCCTAAGAGGAGGCTAGCTTCTGCTGAGGATTATTGAGATCCAGAGGCAGGTCCAAATGGGGAATCAACTCTTGCTGAGGATTACAGAAGAGTTGAGGTATCAGATGCCTTGAGGTTCTGATTTGGGATAGTGTTATCCTGATTATAGGCTGACCCTAGCTGGGGGAGTTTAGGATGAAAGATTGAGTTTTAGAACCCATGAGGGTTTTAACTCTACTGGAGATTAATTAGATGACCAGGGTTTTTCTTGTGTTTGTAGGGAACTTGAGAATGTCTTTGAGATCCAAGAGGAGACTAGACTGTCCGAGTCTACGGGTATGGAAGAGTTTATCTTTGTATGATGCCTAAGAGGAGGCTGGTGTTTTAAGGGATGAGAATTAACCCTAAATTGGTCTGAGGTTTTGACTCTGGAAAGACTGCTTTAGCAAAGGATGACTAAGTTCTGTCTTGTACCTTTAAGAGGTCTTCAGGGTCCTTGTATTAAGCCCAAGAGAAGGCATGAGAACTTCTAAGAAGCCGGAGGGTCCTTGTACAAAGCCCAAGAGGAGGCGGGGATGCTTTTAGGGAGCCTGTGGGTCTAAACTTAAGAAGAGTTCAAGAAAAGTTTTACCGGGAATAATCTTTTCTTTAGTGAACAGTTCTAGGGTTTGAAGAAATTCAAGAGAGGTTTCACTGGGAATTAATCCTTTCTAGGGAAATGAACTTCTTTGATAATTTCTAATAGTGACAGTCTGAGAAAAGTTTCACCGAGAATAATGCCTTTCTCTTTGTTCCATATTGTTTAAACCCAAGAGAAGGCAAGACTGTATCTGGAATTCCTATGGGGAACTATTTTTGACTGTTTTGAAAGAGTGACCAACTGGCTTTACCTAGTTCTAGACCTAGTTGCCGAAGAAAACTCTAAGCAGATATACAAGTATATATACAGTTGATATATGACAAGTATTTAAAAGGATATGAAAGAAGGACTTACAGGTGAGCAAGCTTCCAGCAATACAGTTATATATATGTGAAAGCAAGTAAATGAAAGCTGATAAAACTTACAGGCGAGCAAGCTTCCATTGTAACAGCTGTATGGTTAGTTGTTCAAGAAATTAAAGAAAGTTTTGATAACAACTATGGATTTGAACCTAAATCAAAAGGGAAAGTTATTTTTGAAAAGATTGGGGCTTATACTCAAGGAGAGGCCCAGATGAAAAACAGTAATCGTACTGTTGTTTTGTAAACTGTACTGGGGCTTATACAACGGCTGAGACCCAAAGAGGTTTTCTGTACAAAGGGATGGGTCTTACAACTCAAGGAGAGACCCAAAAGTTTAAAAAAAGAAAAGAAATAGGACTTACAACACAAGGGTAGGCCCAGATGGTTTTCGTTTAAAAGGCGACGACTGCGCCGAGATTTTAAAATCGCAGTGGGACTTATACAATGACTGAGGCCCAAAAAGGTTTTGGTTAAAAAGGGATTGGGTCGTACACTCTAATAGAGGCCCAAAAAATGTTTGAAAAGATTTGCTAGGGTGATATTGATCAAAACCCTAATTTTTTGGTTTTAAAATGTATTTTAATTGAATAAAAATTCAATTAAAATAATCAAACATGTGAAAAAAGGTTGTGATCTTGGATTTATATTTAGAAAATCATGTTTCATTCATGGGATGATTTAAAAATGATTTGAATTTTGCAAAACCAAGATAAAGAAATATTTTTAATGTTTAAAAACAAATAAAACATAATTCTTTGCAAAAATACTAAATATATGAAATAAATAATATTTTTGTGAAATTTTCATGGAATAAAATATTTCAACATTTTTTTGAATTTTCAAAAAAAGAATCAATAAAAAATAATTAAAATTGAGAGAGAAATTAATTTTTCAATTAATTAACAAAAACATGAAAATATTGAAAAATAGCAAAAAAGAGAGAGGTAGCAAAAAAGGTCTGAGTGGGATTTGAACCCATGACCTTGTACACAAACACACATGCGCGCTACCACTGGGGTGGTGATACATCCGTGTATCAAAACCACCTCATAAATACATAAGGGGTGCCAAGTTTTCAGGCCTGACCAAGGCAAGGCAAGTTTTGACAATTTACGTGAAGCCTCTAACTTTCTCATTTCTCCATGGATTGGGACAAAATTTAGGTGCATCTGACCTAGAATTTCATGAGGAATCCAATGGTGGTCTTGGAATTTTCAGGAAGTGTCCCTATTTTAAAACCCGATAGTGGTTTCAAAATAGGCCTATATTTGCATGTTCTATGCTATCTCACCACACAGTCAATAATAGCAGGGCAAATTGGTTCAAACACAACATATACAACATGTATGAGATGGTTATGATCAATGGACATCAAAGGAATGCATATTTCAAATAGTTCAAGTTGTCATGCACTTACCTCTTTGAGCTTCTTGTGCTAACTACCAAGTTCCTTGTGCCAGAAGTAATTTGATGCTTTGGACATTCTCAATTGATCCCTTAGAAGCTTTTAGGATGATTAGAACCAGTTGGGATCCTTAGGAATAAGTTTTGGTACTTTCTTACATAAGGGGCAAAAGTGACCAATATGGCAACTCTCTCAAATGTTGTTCCAGATGAGGGGAACCATTTGGGACAGTTTAAGGATGATATTTGGAGAGTGTTTGAGGCTTTGTTTGGTTTTGGAAATGACTGAATCAAGGCATGGCTTGGAAAATGCAGAAAAGTCCAATTTTGAGGTTTTGGAGGTGGACTTTTTGATTTTGGTGTTTCAGGTCACAAGTGAGTGTTTGAACAGCTTAGATATGACATATTGGATGTGTTTGGATCATGAGATGTGGTGGAATTGCTCTCTAACTCAAAAACTCAGAGTTACCTTGCAAAAGAAGGCATTTTGGCCTAAAGAAAGAGATTTTGAGGAAAGCAAGTGTTGTAGTGCTTTGGTGTACTCAAACTGATCACAATTTAGCTCTATTTATAGTGTGTCAAGTTTATTTTGGCATCAATAATGAATGGCAACTGCAGCATGCCTTTGGCCAATGTTGAGCAAAAGGAATCACAAGTCTCCTCTAGCCATTGACTTGAGATTAGGGCACAGGCCTATGGTTCTTTGATTCAGAGCTTATTCTTGACTCATTCAGTTAGGAATGTGTCAGTCCATGCCACCTTGGTGCATCCATTGAATGCTTGGAAACAAAATTGGAGTCTTGGCACCTTTTTAGCCTTTTTAGGTTTGTTATGGCTAAGTGTAGATTCTTAGACTTTGGAGGCTTGGGGATTAGATCATTATCCTTTTGTGTTATCCTCAGATGTGTCCAAATGGATTACAAGGCTTGGAGTTGCTCAATTTTGTCAAATCGAGCAAAACACCAAATTCTGCCTTGTCTAGGACGGTTGGAAATAGTGATTTTGAGGGATTCATATCTCCCTGCTCAGGTTGAGTTACGGGAGGCTCTTGTGCTTTTTAGAAAGCCCCCATATGATACAAAACATGTGTGATCATAGTTTGTTTTGAAACTATTTGGATCCAACTGAAAAACCCCTATGAACATTGATGTTCAAGGCTGGTAACTTAGGCAGGTTTTCACTAAGTGTTGGAAAAAGTGTCATTTTCATGTTTTTGTGATTTTGATCAATCCATAACTCAAAATCCATGAGGAATTGGAGTCTGAGGTAGTTGAAGATTTTGCAGAGTGTAGCGGGGCCTACAAATCCAGCATTGGATCACCTAAAATGGTTGTTTGGATCTCAAGTTATGATCCTTGGAAGTTGGTACCAAAACCATTTTTATTCCATAACTTAGAAAATTTTTGGTTTCTCAAGGTTGCCCCTTTTTCAAGAAACCTCACTTTTATTGATTTTTCTTGATGGATGATGATCAATATCATACGTTAACATTATTTTTGACTTAGGGGAACCATATTTGTGAAAAATTCCAAAAAGTCAAACTTGATTTTGAGGACGGTTGACTTTTTATCGGATGAAATCCAAACTGTGGGATCCTTTGTGAAATCGAGTCCTTGACCTAAATCAAACCTAATGGGTGGATTCCATAGGTGATATAGGGTGTATTGAATCATGTCCTGGTCAAAAGTCAAAGGTACAATTGACTTTTTCCTCGAAACCCTAATTGAGATCCAGATGAAATTGAAACTTGTGAATCAAGCTTCTTGGATCAATCCATTGTTGCAAATGGATCAATTTAGTCTATTGGAGGCCCTCAAATCATGTCTTGAGGTTTTGGCTCATGCTTTGTCCCAAAAGTCAACTTAGGGGTGAATTAGGTCAAGAAACCCTAATTCCTGATTTTTGGATAAATGCATCCCGTGAGGTTAAATTGACTTGATGATTGGGTCCATGAGGTCCCTTGGAGTATCTTGGGTTATGTTTTGAAGCATTGGCTCATGCCCAGAAGAAAAATTCCATCTGGAGGCCTTGGTTGACCAAAACCCGAATTTGGTGATATTGTCGATTTTGAGGCTTGGTCCACTTGGAATGGTGCAACTTTGTGCTTAATTCTTGATGTGGGAGTACTCTTGATCCTTTATGGGTGTTTAAGAGATTTAGACAAGTTGAAGATCATGTCATTCCTTGATTGATCCTTTGTCTAAGTGCTCTGAGAGGGCTTGAAACCCTAATTCTTGATTGTGGTGAATGCTCAACCATCTTTTAGGAGATTGGTGAGGCATGGAGGTACCACCATATTGTGATGATCTTTACACAATGATGGGAAATCTTGATGGTCAAAATTTGGGGTATGACAGGAGAAGGTGAGATATTTGATCTCTTGTTGGGGTTTGGATGTAATCTTTTGATACCTTATGTATTTCATCTAATATATGTTTGTGAACTAGTTTTGATTCTCTATTATTGGTTGTCTTTGATTGTTTATTTGTGGGTCTTGACAAAACTCTTTTCAAATCTTTGGTCTTAGATTTTCATCTTTCAATGAGCAAACTTTTGAGATGGTTTTGTGAGCTGATATTCATTTGCATCTTAGCTTTTTAGCATTGTGTTGATTGTTAGTTTGAATAGCTTCTAGTAATTAATGCAATAAAGACCGCGATAACGCTTGACGAACGGTATTGCGAGGATACGTGATTATAGTGAGGAAGAATTATGTTCACATACATTTGGCAAATTAGATGAATACATGTAAAAAGGGTTAATCATATGTACGTATTGTGATCATAGCTTTGTATATGAATTACTCATTAGTTTGATATGGATGTTATAGTAATATCTGTTGGGTCTAGATGCCAGAAATGGAAGTAGGCTTAACATTCATGTAGGTTTTAAATACTTTGTATTGATTGGTAATGTGCGAGAGCAATTATTGATCGGTACAAAATCACTCACAACATGCGGGGACCGAGAGGATATGTATGTCGTGAGTGATGCGTGAGGATATTAGACGAATGATTGATTTGTGTTTACTTGATTAGAAGAATGCATGTGTTATCAATTGATGAGATCTAATCCCAACACGGCTCCGTTTATAATTCAGTCTTTACTTTATATTTTCCGTCTTTACATTTTCTGCTTTTATTTATGGTTCCTTAAACCTTTTAGCCAAAACTTTAGCACCATAAGCTTAGAAATGTAGAGACCGTTGAACGGCATTCTTTCCCTCACACCTATCCCTGTGGAGACGACAAAATTGAGTACTTAATTAGTTTTTGCTTGCTTCTTTACCGCTTCAACAAAATGGCGCTGTTGCTGGGGTTTGGTGTTTGGATATTGAATTGCATTGCGATAGTTTCTATATTTTTGAGCTTTGTACGTTTGTATTGTATATATTTGTTTTCTTTTATGATTTCTCTAGTGTGATTAGGAATGATGATAACTCTTTCTAGATTGGTTGTTATTTGTATAAAAGTATTCAATGAAGCTTCGACCGAGTCTGGATGGTGATGATAGGATGGTGAACATTGAATGTATGCAAGGTAAATTGTACCGCTTTATAGAATGTTAGAATGATTTAAGAATTTTGTTCTTTGTGCAAGTGTGTATTCTTGTTTTTTGTTGCAACTTGTTTGAATGTTGGTTTCACTTAGGTCCAAAAGCCACAAATTGTGAGAAACCTCCATTGTTTACTATATTCTAGTATGACTGATAACTTTGTTTAATCCGTTTAATTCATGCTTTATTTTTTGATTATTGTGATTTTGTGGAAGCATTAGAAATGATCAAGGCATTTATTTATATTGAGCACAACTGTATCCAAAAGTATCTTACCCGTGAGTATTGAGAATTCGTTAACCCCCTTTGAAGCTAAACAGTTTAGATCTCATTTTAGTGATGAACTTGGTTTATGTACATAATTTGAAAGTATATTTCATCATTGAATTTTGTGAGGTTCTAAAAAATTTCTTCTTGAACCTTTGAACATTGTTTTAATTCGATTTCATTGCCATAAAAAGCAAGGAACATTCACTTGAGGTTTGGTTGATTTTAAGTTGGGGAGAATGAAAAAGAAGAACGATAGGTTGCTAAAACTTTTGAAAATTTTCAAACAATCATGAAAAGAAAAAATGTGAATATGAATGTGAAAAACAAAAGAAAAATAATGCTTGTTTGAATAAGAAAAATAGAGAATGAAATAATTGTGCATAAGGAAGTTTGAGAAGGTTTGTGGTAAAGGAATGAAAATGGTGAATGAAGTTGAGATGTGTGAATACCTTGTATAGTGAATGTTCTTTTGCATCGGAAATTTCGATTCAATGGTCTTTAGAAATGTCCCTTTATTGTTAACCCGACCAAGCTATAACCCTTAAACCCTTAGTGATCTTTTTGTTCCATGTTTTCATTTTTTATTGTTAGATGTTGTATGAATTGAGTTGCTATTAGCATTGTCTGTCAGGTGAGTGAAATTGCCCCGCGGTTGCAAACGTGTTAATTTCTTCATTCTTATTCTGAAGAGGAGTGTTAGAGTGATTCAAGTATGAAAATTTATTTGTTATTTGAAACATTCTATGATATTTGTTTAAGAACTTAATTCTTTGTCATTGTTCGATTCTATTGAGTGGTGAACGTTGCTTGAGCGCATTTTCATGCTTGACTAAATCCTATTATTTGAGAAAATTTCTCTTGTTTGAAGTTGAACCGTTAATCTTTTCTTGGATGAATTAAATGCTTGAGCAAATCCTCTTGTTTTAATGAGGGGCTTACTTTGCCAAAAATTTAGTTGGGGAGAGTTTGTTAAGTGTAAATTTTGACTTAAATTGAACCATCTTTCTTGGCACTTTTTCAACTCAGTTCTCATGTTTTCATATATTTAATTCATGTTCTAGTGTGATTCTTCAATTATATTGCAAATACCTTTGGTACTTGTAATTTGTGTGTTATTGTGCAGAAAAAGGCATTAAGTCATCAAAGAAGTAAGACACAAGAAAAGAGATGCAAGTTGCCAGGAAATGAAGAAACTTTAGAAAGTTCGCTTTGCAAACTTGCCAGCGAATATTCGCTTTGCGAACTTTCCAGCGAATACTCCCAGACTTGAGGCAGTAAAAAAAGGCACCTAAGTTCACATTGCGAACTTTCCAGCGAATGTTCGCTTTGCGAATAATTATTCGCATTGCGAACTTATGCAAAATTGCAGAGGCGGTTTAATTGTTCCTGAGGCACATCAGGTGCCTAATTTGATGTTTGCTAGGCGAATAATCTATTCGCAGTGCGAACATGACAGATTTTCAATGTATTATATAAGTACTTTTCATCATTTTTTAGATATAACTTGTACTTTTCACTTCAAAACTTTATCGCTCTTCAATTCCAAATATATTCTAGTGAGAGAAACTCAAACCCTAAGAGGGAGAAGGTAAGATCTTTGATCTCTTATTGGGGTTTGGATGTAATCTTTTGATACCTTATGTATTTCATCTAATATATGTTTATGAACTAGTTTTGATTCTCTATTGTTGGTTGTTTTTTATTGTTTATTTGTGGGTCTTGACAAAAATCTTTTCAAATCTTTGTTCTTAGATTTTCATTTATCAATGAGCAAACTTTTGACATGGTTTTGAGAGTTGATATTCATTTGCATCTTAGCTTTTTAGCATTGTGTTGATTCTTAGTTTGAATAGCTTCTAGTAATTAATGCAATAAAGACCGCGATAACGCTTGACGAACGGTATTGCGAGGATGCGTGAATATAGTGAGGAAGAACGATGTTCACATACATTTGACAAATTAGATGAATACATGTAAAAAGGGTTAATCATATGTACGTATTGTGATCATAGCTTTGTATATGAATTACTCATTAGTTTGATATGGATGCTATAGTAATATCTGTTGGGTCTAGATGCCAAAAATGGATGTAGGCTTAACATTCATGTAGGTTTTAAATACTTTGTATAGATTGGTAATGTGCGAAAACAATTATTGATCAATACAAAATCACTCACAACATGCGGGGACCGGGAGGATATGTATGTCATGAGTGATACGCGAGGATATTAGATGAATGATTGATTTGTGTTTACTTGATTAGAAGAATGCATGTGTTATCAATTGATGAGATCTAATCCCAACAAGACTCCGTTTATAATTTAGTCTTTACTTTATATTTTCCGTCTTTACATTTTCTGCTTTTATTTACGGTTCCTTAAACCTTTTAGCCAAAACTTTTGCACCATAAGCTAAGAAATGTAGAGACTGTAACACCCCCAATCTATACCCCCAATTGATTAAAGCGATAACAGATAATCAGAGTATAATTAAAACATTCATGGCATAGACGGGAGTGTCACATCAAAATGATGAAATAAAATAACCTGCTCAAATAGATATGCAACAATCAGGTAGCAACATAAATAGAGGAACTCAGTTCCTAACACCCACAATTCAGATACAGAATAAAAGCGGAAAATCTGCAACTGAAATCTCATATATATATATATATATATATATATATATATATATATATATAAACATAGAAGTTTGTCTGTCATACACAGAGTCATACATGTAAAATCCAAAAAACGATATATACATAAAGTCACATAACGATCTCCCCGACTACTCGGTGCTACATATCAGAGTCGACCGACAAAAGAATGAAGACCTAAGCTTCACAAAAAGACCTCCAGCATCTAATCTGCAATGCCTCATAGAGCATTCAAAACAGCAGAAGCGTGAGAAACACAATTATAATATAGTTGCATACAATTATGTAATAACACAAAATACACAATGTAAAACATTCTCACCACAACTTACACCATATTCAAATACAAACAACACAATTCGTATCTCATACATCCATCACAAAGGCATATCAATCATGCTCAATACATTTATCACCAACATATGTATATATCAACTCATCAATTCCATTCATAATTCTCACACATAAGCAATCCATTCATGACTTATGCAAATGTAAAGAGACCGACACAACGACTCTATGCAAATGCAATGCGGTACCGTTCCATCCGTCATTCTCATCATTAATTCACTCAGGAATTATTGGAATCATCTTGTTACTTAGTGTAACTACCCGTCGGGCAAACGATGTTCCCCGTCGCTTTCGGTCCTCTTGGTATAAGGCTCACGACGTTTATGGATCGCTTTCGGTCCTCTTTGTATAAGGCTCGCGATCCGATCGCTTTCGGTCCTCTTTGTATAAGGCTCACGATCGTTTATAACGTCGCTTTCGTTCCACTTTGTATAAGGCTCACGACCGTTATAGCATATTCCCTTAGGAATCATTTCGTCGGTCACACCAACTAGGGCACACGACATCACAAGAATGCATATCATGATGCTTGGCATACAATGAATCCTGACAATCAAATGCATACACATATACAACCATGTGAACCATTTCAACATCCATAATCATGCATATACAATCAAACCCAACATAATGTATTCACTTGCCCTAAGGCCACAAATCATCATCACAACATTCACATCACATGCATTCACATCATATAACAGCACACAAGCTATACATTATATATCCAAAGCATATTGCATGATAACACGTCAATCGCACACAATTACGACGGTAAAAGTCGACAAAACTACACATTTCCAAATTCCCGACATAATTAAATCAGCCACAAATCTCAAAACCATTTTAATAAGAAAGAACAGCTCAATAGCTTCCCAACGCATCGAACGGCGGCCAAAACGGACTTACGGTTTAAAAGTTATGAAGAAAACAAAATAGAAAAATCCATCACATTCGCTCCAGCATTCGCTAGGCGAACACCAGCGAACAGTGGCAGAGAAAAATCAGCATAAAGTTCGCTAGGCGAACTTCGTTAGCGAACATTCGCTGACGGGTTCGCTAGGCGAACCCTCAAAAGCTGTTCGCTAGGACTTGCCCCAGGTTCGCTAGGCGAACCCTGGAAAACTCAGAATCCCAACAGCGCTGTTACTCACCCCAAAATCAACATTTCCTCCCCCAAAACACTATCAAACCATAACACAACAACCAAAACATTCCCCAATCACAACAGCAAGTATTCTACAACATTTATATCACATACCAACCGTGAAAACATCGAATTCTATTTGTTTATCTCATTTCGACCTATAATTGAAAAACTAGTAAACATTCCAACACACACATACATAATCATACACAAACATAGCATAATCGAGTTTCACACCCTTACCCAATTAATCGCGCTTCGAAGTGTCGGTTGAATCGATTCCTAAACTTTCATGTTTTTCCTCTTTTCTTCTTTTTCTTTCTCTTTTCCTTCTTTTCTTTCTTCCCTTCCTATTTTTCTCTCTATGTTTCTATTTTAATGAAAAACAATATCTACCTAAGCCAAAAAGACCAAAATACCCCTACACTCAATTTTCTCGCAACCGTTACCAAAACGCGATAAAACATAATAACCAAGAATAAAATAATATAAAGACCAAAAATAATTAAATCGACTCGATTAAATAAATCTAACAAAAAACCGGGGCGTTACAACTCTCCCCTACTTAGAAATTTTCGTCCTAAAAAATGTTACCTGAGACGAACAACTCCGGATACGACTCCCGCATCCGACTCTCCAACTCCCAAATCAAATTGCCCTCAGCAGCGCCTCCCCACGCTACTTTCACAAGCGCAATATCCTTGCCTCTTAACCGCTTCAACTCGCGATCCAAAACTCTCATCGGTAATGCCTCAACCGTAAGGTTCTCTCTTACCTCAACCTCATCCATTGGAATCACATGCGACGGATCCGGAACATACTTCTAAAGCTGTGAAACATGGAACACATCATGCAAATTCAAAAGATTCGGTGGCAACGCCACCCGATAAGCCACAGCACCCACTCTCGCAGATATCTGATAAGGACCAATAAACCGAGAAGTAAGCTTTTTCGACTTCAATTCACGACCAACACCCGTCACCGGTGTAACTCTCAAAAATACATGATCGCCTTCTTGAAACTCAAGATCTTTCCTCCTTCGATCATGATAACTCTTCTGCCTACTCTGAGAAGCCTTCATCTTCTCACGAATAAGTTTCACCTTTTCCGTAGTTTGTTGAATTAACTCCGGTCCAACCACCAAACTCTCACCAGATTCATGCCAACACAAAGGCGTTCGACATCTTATTCCATACAACGCTTCAAAAGGTACCATTTCAATACTCGAATGGAAACTGTTGTTATACGTGAATTCCACCAACGAAAGATAACTATCCCAAGCACCACCTTGCTCAAGAACACAAGCTCTCAGCAAATCTTCCAATGACTGAATAGTTCTCTCGGTCTGACCATCCGTCTGAGGATGATAAGCCGAACTCAATCTCAACTTGGAACCTAACGCCTTTTGCAAACTTTCCCAAAATCTGGAAGTAAACCTCGGATCTCGATCTGAAACAATACACAATGGAACACCATGTAGCTTCACAATCACACGGATATAAATCTCAGCCAACCTCTCCAAAGAAAAACTGATGTCAATCAGAATGAAATGCGCCGATTTAGTCAACCTATCCACAATCACCCAAATGGCATTATGTCCCCTCTGTGTATTCGGCAATCCTGTCACAAAATCCATAGAAATGTTGTCCCATTTCCACTCGGGAATATCCAACGATTGCAATAATCCACTAGGCTTCTGATGTTCTACCTTCGACTTTTGACACATCAAACACGCATAAACAAACTGAGCCGCATCCCTCTTCAATCCGGACCACCAAAAGATCTTCTTCAAATCTTGGTACATTTTATTAGCTCCCGGATGTATACTCAAACTACTCTGGTGTCCTTCCTCTAAAATCATCTTTTTCAATTCCGAATCATCAGGAATACAAATTCTCCCACGGAATTTCAAAACACCCTTATCATCCACTTTAAAGTCACCATTCACACCTTTATCTCCAACCGTCATCAAGTCAATAAATTTCACATCCAGCCTCTGTTTCTCGCTAACGGTCAACAGAAACTCATTAGCGACCCTTAACATACCAAGCCTCACGCTGTCAGATGTCAATTCACACACCAAACTCAAATCTCTAAATGCTTCCAAAAGTTCCCACTCTTTAACCATCAAAGCGGACATATGCAAGGATTTCCGGCTTAACGTATCGGCAACCACATTAGCTTTATCAGGATGGTAATTCAAGCTAAAATCGTAGTCCTTCAAAAATTCCAACCATCTCCATTGCCTCATATTCAGCTCTTTCTGATCAAACAAGTATCTCAAACTCTTATGATCACTAAAGACTTCGAATCTTGCACCATATAGATAATGCCTCCAAATTTTCAACACGAAAACCACCGCCGCTAATTCCAAATCATGTGTAGGGTAATTTTTCTCATGAACCCTTAATTGCCTCGAAGCATAAGCCACAACCTTACCTTCTTGCATCAACACTCCACCTAACCCAATCAAAGACGCATCGCAATACACCACAAACGGTTCACTAGGATTCAGTAAGATCAAAATCAGAGTTGTAGTCAATCTTCTCTTCAGCTCACTAAAACTTTCCTCACACTGAATATCCCAAATAAACACTTTACCTTTACAAGTCAGTTGGGTCAAAGGAAGTGCTAACTTGGAAAAGCCTTCAATGAATCTTCGATAATATCCAGCTAAGCCCAAAAAGCTTCTAATTTCAGTAACTGATCTAGGAGCCTCCCATTGTAGAACTGCATCTACTTTGGATGGATCCACAGCAATACCATTACCTGAAATCACATACCCAAGAAAACTCACTTCTGACAACCAGAACTCACACTTGGACAACTTGGCATAAAGTCTCTTTTCCTTCAAGATTTGCAATACAATACGCAGATGTTCCGCATGTTCCTCCCAAGACTTAGAATAAATCAAGATGTCATCGATAAACACAACAACAAATTGATCCAAATGCTTATGGAAAATGTGATTCATATACTCCATAAACACTCCCGGAGCATTAGAAACCCCGAACAGCATCACAGAATATTCGTAATGTCCGTATCGTGTCCTAAAAGCCGTCTTCTGAATATCTTCCTCTTTCACTCTAATCTGATGATAACCTAACCTCAAATCAATTTTACTAAACACACACGCACCTACCAACTGGTCCATCAGATCATTAATTCTCGGAAGAGGATACTTATTCTTAATCGTCACCTTATTCAGCTGGCGATAATCAATACACAATCGCATACTTCCATCTTTCTTTCTCACCAACAAAACTGGAGCACCCTAAGGCGATACACTCGGCCTTACAAACCTCTTTTCTAACAATTCATTCAACTGCTTCTTCAACTCAACCAACTCAGATGCCGACATACGATAAGGTGCCATAGATACAGGTCTAGTACCAGGAACTAGATCTATAGAAAACTCCACCTCTCTCTCTCTGGCGGCACATCAGAAATATCCTCTGGAAACACCTCTGGAAAATCACACACGACTGGAAATACATCAATTGCAACTTGACTATCCACGGTCAACGATGCAAACAACCCGAACACTGAGCTTCATCCGCCAAAAGTTTCTTCAACTCTTTGGTAGATAAGAAACTCGATTCCTCGTCTTCTTCAAGAGAAGGAAATCGTACCAACTTATGATAACAATCGATATGAACTCTATTGAACTGCAACCAATTCATTCCCAGAACCACGTCTAAACCCTCCAACGGCAGACACACCAAATCCATATCAAAATCCTTATCATAAATGGTCAAAGGACAACTTAGACAAACCAAAGAAGTAGTTACCGACCCCATTGTTGGAGTATCGATAACCATCTCTCCATCCATCGAAGACAACAAAAGATTCAAACGTTGCGCACACTCACACGAAATAAACGAATGAGTCGCTCCGGTATCAATAATAGCAACTAAAGGCGTACTAATAATAAAACAAGTACCTCTGATCAGACGATCTACACTAGTAGTCCGAGTTCCTGCCAATGCAAATACTTTCCCTTCAGCTTGAGCTTGCTTTGGTTTCGGAAACTTCGTACTAATATGACCAGGTTCACCACAGTTGAAACATGATAAGTGCAAAATGTACCTATTTTTGTATATAAGTTTTGTTGCACTTATCATTACTTTGTGTTAAAATTGGTTGAATAAACCCCGCTTTGTTTGTAAATGCGTTTACTTTACGTTTTCGGTGTATAGTGCGTTACCGTGTAAATATCATTGAGTTTAATTGATTTTCATTTATTTTTGCAGGTGTTCCTGCAATTGGATTTTTCCATATTCATAAAGATCATTGAATAAGTTTTCCAACGCTTCAAACCGGGCGTCAATCGGAGTTACGGTTCATGAGTTATGATCAAAACAAATTCTGGTTTTCTGTCATGTTCGCAATGCGAACGCCCGTGGCGAGCACTCGCTGGCGCACTCGCACTGCGAACCCGGGGGCGAATGAATAGTGCCTGAATGCTTAAAAAACACATTTTTTGACGTTGGAAAGGCGGCGTATGTTCGCAGTGCGAACGGGCACTCGCAGTGCGAACCCGGGCAGTAACTTTTGCCTATTTTAGTCATTTTTCATCATTTTTTAGATTATGGTTTTGGGGGTTTTTGCTCCAACTCCATCAAACTTCATTTCTTCATAGGATTAGCTTAGAAAACAACTGTGGAGCATGCATACGGATGATCCGGAGTGGATTGATCGTCGACCGGCGCCGACAAACCGCGAGATGTTTGGTTCATTTCGCTTCTTCTTTGTGTTTTTCTTTATGGTTGGGTTGTGTATATGTATTTGCTGCAAACTCATGTATATTTGTCGCCCATGGCATTGTATAAAACTTGCTTTACAAATCTTAATTGGTAATTGTCTCTGATTTTTGCTTTATGCGCGGGGTTTGGGTTGCGTTAGACATAACTGTCGCAAACTTCGATTAGGGACGATTGTCGGTTAGTTTCTGGACTCTAGAGATAGATTTAGAGCTAACAATCCATTTGGGTGTCGGAACTTCATGTTTCCGTGTTTCGAGGCTTCGTTCGCGAGAGTGACGAAGAGAGTGACACGGTTGCTTGCTCAACTTTGCGTTAGACATAACCTGTGTTGTGAGCGATGCTGGGTGATTTTGAGGAGTACTGTAGGTGGAGTATAACTGGTCGGTAAGTTTAAGTTTGTGAGGAGTCGATTATATGCATTGTCGAACAAGTTTTTCTTGTTGAAGAATGAAGTTCTTTTTGTTTTAATGTTTACTTTTCTGTTTTCACGTTTTAAACCATTTTAAACCAAACTCAGAAACGCGAGAGATTGTCGAACGACATTCTTTCCCTCGAACCGATCTCTGTGGACACGACATAAATCCCGGAGGGAATTCTTCGGAAAATAAATATTTTTGCTGCTTGGCGCTATATCTGCATCCAACAAAACACTTCACCACATTCCTCTTACACTCAGCTGTCACATGTCCTATACCTCCACAATTGGAACACTTCCTTATATCCTTTCTACATTCAAACTGACGATGTCCTAAGTCACCACACCTATAACATCTCAGAGGATTATACGTACCTCCCTCACTTGGCCTTTTATCAGAATTAGCCCTTTGCTTTCCCTTGTCAGCTGGTGACACATAAGGACCACCACGAAACGGTTGCTTTCCTTTCCTTTCGTTCATACTCTTATAATTAGTAGAACGAGCTTTGTTATCCTCCTCATAAATTCTACAACAATCCACCAAATCCGAAAACCTCCTAATTCTTTGATAACCAATGGCCTGCTTGATCTCGAGACGCAACCCGTTCTCAAACTTCACACATTTGGAAAAATCCGCAGTTGCTTTAGCATAATGTGGATAAAACTGAACAAGCTCCACAAACTTAGCAGTGTAATCAATAACAGACATGTAACCCTGTTTCAACTCCAGGAACTCTATTTCCTTCTTTCCTCTAACATCTTCAGGAAAATACTTCCTCAAAAACTCCCTGCTAAACAAAGCCCAAGTGACCTCTTCACCTGTAGCTTCCCACACATGACGCGCACTAACCCACCAATCATCAGCCTCCTCCTGCAACATGTGAGTACCCAATCTCACCTTATATTCCTCAGCACAGTCCATCACTCGAAAGATTCTTTCAATCTCCTTAAGCCAAATCTGAGCACCATTAGGATCATGTCTTCCTTTGAAGATAGGCGGTTTGTTCTTCCTGAACTCATCATTCCCACCAGCATTAGGTGCACCCCGTACAGCCAGAGCCATAGCTTGCACAACAGCAGCAAGAGCAGCGTCATTCCTTCAAGCCATATTCTGTTCATATCCAATAACAGTAACTATGGTTAAACAATCAGCTCGCCAGAACACAACTGACGCACAACAAACAACTTGGTCAAAACGACCGACACGGACTGGCACGGACTGACACAAACTGGCTCTGATACCACTTAATGTAACACCCCTAATCTATACCCCCAATTAATTAAAGCGATAACAGATAATCAGAGTATAATTAAAACATTCATGGCATAGACGGGAGCGTCACATCAAAATGATGAATTAAAATAACCTGCTCAATTAGATATGCAACAATCAGGTAGCAACATAAACAGAGGAACTCAGTTCCTAACACCCACAATTCAGATACAGAATAAAAGCGAAAAATCTGTAACTGAAATCTCAAATATATATAAACATAGAAGTTTGTCTGTCATACACAGAGTCATACATGTAAAATCCAAAAAAATATATATACATAAAGTCACATAACGATCTCCCCGACTACCCGGTGCTACATATCAGAGTCGACCAACAAAAGAATGAAGACCTAAGCTTCACAAAAAGACCTCCAGCATCTAATCTACAATGCCTCATAGAGCATTCAAAACAGCAGAAGGGTGAGAAACACAATTATAATATAGTTGCATACAATTACGTAATAACACAAAATACACAATGTAAAACATTCTCACCACAACTTACACCATAATTCAAATACAAACAACACAATTCGTATCTCATACATCCATCACAAAGGCATATAAATCATGCTCAATACATTTATCACCAACATATGTATATATCAACTCATCAATTTCATTCACAATTCTCACACATAATCAATCCATTCATAACTTATGCAAATGCAAATAGACCGACACAACGACTCTATGCAAATGCAATGCGGTACCGTTCCATCTGTCATTCTCATCATTAATTCACTCAGGAATTATTGGAATCATCGCTTGTTACTTAGTGTAACTCCCCGTCGGGCAAGCGATGTTCCCCGTCGCTTTCGGTCCTCTTGGTATAAGGCTCACGAAGTTTATGGATCGCTTTCGGTCCTCTTTGTATAAGGCCCACGATCCGATCGCTTTCGGTCCTCTTTGTATAAGGCTCACGATCGTCTATAACGTTGCTTTTGGTCCTCTTTGTATAAGGCTCACGATCGTTATAGCAGATTCCCTCGGGATTCGTTTTGTCGCTCACACCCACTAGGGCACACGACATCACAAGAATGCATATCATGATGCTTGGCATACAATGAATCCTGACAATCAAATGCATACACATATACAACCATGTGAACCATTTCAACATCCATAATCATGCATATACAATCAAACCCAACATAATGCATTCACTTTCCCTATGGCCACAAATCATCATCACAACATTCACATCACATGCATTCACATCATATAACAGAACACAAGCTATACATTATATATCTAAAGCATATTGCATGATAACACGTCAATCGCACACAATTACGACGGTAAAAGTCGACAAAACGACAGATTTCCAAATTCCCGACATAATTAAATCGGCCACAAATCTCAAAACCATTTTAATAAGAAAGAACAGCTCAATAGCTTCCCCAACGCATCGAACGGCGGCCAAAACGGACTTACGGTTTGAAAGTTATGAAGAAAACAAAATAGAAAAATCCATCACATTCGCTCCAGCATTCGCTAGGCGAACACCAGCGAACAGTGGCAGAGAAAAATCAGCATAAAGTTCGCTAGGCGAACGTCGTTAGCGAACATTCGCTGACGGGTTCGCTAGGCGAACCCTCGAAAGCTGTTCGCTATGACTCGCCCCAGGTTCGCTAGGCGAACCCTGGAAAACTCAGAATCCCAGCAGCGCTGTTACTCACCCCAAAATCAACATTTCCTCCCCCAAAACACTATCAAACCATAACACAACAACCAAAACATTCCCCAATCACAACAGCAAGTATTCTACAACATTTATATCGCATACCAACCGTGAAAACATCGAATTCTATTTGTTTATCTCATTTCGACCTATAATTGAAAAACTAGTAAACATTCCAACACACACATACATAATCATACACAAACATAGCATAATCGAGTTTCGCACCCTTACCCGATTAATCGCGCTTCGAAGTGTCGGTTGAATCGATTCCAAAACTTTCATGTTTTTCCTCTTTTCTTCTTTTTCTTTCTCTTTTCCTTCTTTTTTTTCATCCCTTCCTATTTTTCTCTCTATGTTTCTATTTTAATGAAAAACAATATCTACCCAAGCCAAAAAGACCAAAATACCCCTACACTCAATTTTCTCGCAACCGTTACCAAAACGCGATAAAACATAATAACCAAGAATAAAATAATATAAAGACCAAAAATAATTAAATCGACCCGATTAAATAAATCTAACAAAAAACCGGGGCGTTACAACTCTCCCCTACTTAGAAATTTTCGTCCTCGAAAATGTTACCTGAGACGAACAACTCCGGATACGACTCCCGCATCCGACTCTCCAACTCCCAAGTCAAATTGCCCTCAGCAGCGCCTCCCCACGCTACTTTCACAAGCGCAATATCCTTGCCTCTTAACCGCTTCAACTCGCGATCCAAAACTCTCATCGGTAATGCCTCAACCATAAGGTTCTCTCTTACCTCAACCTCATCCATTGGAATCACATGCGACGGATCCGGAACATACTTCCGAAGCTGTGAAACATGGAACACATAATGCAAATTCGAAAGATTCGGTGGCAACGCCACCCGATAAGCCACAGCACCCACTCTCGCGGATATCTGATAAGGACCAATAAACCGAGAAGTAAGCTTTTTCGACTTCAATGCACGACCAACACCCGTCACCGGTGTAACTCTCAAAAATACATGATCGCCTTCTTGAAACTCAAGATCTTTCCTCCTTCGATCATGATAACTCTTCTGCCTACTCTGAGAAGCCTTCATCTTCTCACGAATAAGTTTCACCTTTTCCGTAGTTTGTTGAATTAACTCCGGTCCAACCACCAAACTCTCACCAGATTCATGCCAACACAAAGGCATTCGACATCTTCTTCCATACAACGCTTCAAAAGGTACCATTCCAATACTCGAATGGAAACTGTTGTTATACGTGAATTCCACCAACGAAAGATAACTATCCCAAGCACCACCTTGCTCAAGAACACAAGCTCTCAGCAAATCTTCCAATGATTGAATAGTTCTCTCGGTCTGACCATCCGTCTGAGGATGATAAGCCGAACTCAATCTCAACTTGGAACCTAACGCCTTTTGCAAACTTTCCCAAAATCTGGAAGTAAACCTCGGATCTCGATCTGAAACAATACACAATGGAACACCATGTAGCTTCACAATCACACGGATATAAATCTCAGCCAACCTCTCCAAAGAAAAACTGATGTCAATCAGAATGAAATGCGCCGATTTAGTCAACCTATCCACAATCACCCAAATGGCATTATGTCCCCTCTGTGTATTCGGCAATCCTGTCACAAAATCCATAGAAATGTTGTCCCATTTCCACTCGGGAATATCCAACGATTGCAATAATCCACTAGGCTTCTGATGTTCTACCTTCGACTTTTGACACGTCAAACACGCATAAACAAACTGAGCCACATCCCTCTTCAATCCGGACCACCAAAAGATCTTCTTCAAATCTTGGTACATTTTATTAGCTCCCGGATGTATACTCAAACTACTCCGGTGTCCTTCCTCTAAAATCATCTTTTTCAATTCCGAATCATCAGGAATACAAATTCTCCCACGGAATTTCAAAACACCCTTATCATCCACTTTATTGACACCTTTATCTCCAACCGTCATCAAGTCAACAAATTTCACATCCAGCCTCTGTTTCTCGCTAACAGTCAACAGAAACTCATTAGCGACCCTTAACATACCAAGCCTCACGCTGTCAGATGTCAATTCACACACCAAACTCAAATCTCTAAATGCTTCCAAAAGTTCCCACTCTTTAACCATCAAAGCGGACATATGCAAGGATTTCCGGCTTAACGTATCGGCAACCACATTAGCTTTACCAGGATGGTAATTCAAGCTAAAATCGTAGTCCTTCAAAAATTCCAACCATCTCCATTGCCTCATATTCAGCTCTTTCTGATCAAACAAGTATCTCAAACTCTTATGATCACTAAAGACTTCGAATCTTGCACCATATAGATAATGCCTCCGAATTTTCAACACGAAAACCACCGCCGCTAATTCCAAATCATGCGTAGGGTAATTTTTCTCATGAACCTTTAATTGCCTCGAAGCATAAGCCACAACCTTACCTTCTTGCATCAACACTCCACCTAACCCAATCAAAGACGCATCGCAATACACCACAAATGGTTCACTAGGATTCGATAAGATCAAAATCAGAGCTGTAGTCAATCTTCTCTTCAGCTCACTAAAACTTTCCTCACACTGAATATCCCAAATAAATGCTTTACCTTTACAAGTCAGTTGGGTCAAAGGAAGTGCTAACTTGGAAAAGCCTTCAATGAATCTTCGATAATATTCAGCTAAGCCCAAAAAGCTTCTAATTTCAGTAACTGATCTAGGAGCCTCCCATTGTAGAACTGCATCTACTTTGGATGGATCCACAGCAATACCATTACCTGAAATCACATACCCAAGAAAACTCACTTCTGACAACCAGAACTCACACTTGGACAACTTGGCATAAAGTCTCTTTTCCTTCAAGATTTACAATACAATACGCAGATGTTCCGCATGTTCCTCCCAAGACTTAGAATAAATCAAGATGTCATCGATAAACACAACAACAAATTGATCCAAATGCTTATGGAAAATGTGATTCATATACTCCATAAACACTCCCGGAGCATTAGAAACCCCGAACGGCATCACGGAATATTCGTAATGTCCGTATCGTGTCCTAAAAGCCGTCTTCTGAATATCTTCCTCTTTCACTCTAATCTGATGATAACCTAACCTCAAATCAATTTTACTAAACACACACGCACCTACCAACTGGTCCATCAGATCATTAATTCTCGGAAGAGGATACTTATTCTTAATTGTCACCTTATTCAGCTGGCGATAATCAATACACAATCGCATACTTCCATCTTTCTTTCTCACCAACAAAACTGGAGCACCCTAAGGCGATACACTCGGCCTTACAAACCTCTTTTCTAACAATTCATTCAACTGCTTCTTCAACTCAACCAACTCAGATGCCGACATACGATAAGGTGCCATAGATACAGGTCTAGTACCAGGAACTAGATCTATAGAAAACTCCACCTCTCTCTCTCTGGCGGCACATCAGAAATATCCTCCGGAAACACCTCTGGAAAATCACACACGACTGGAAACACATCAATTGCAACTTGAGTATCCACGGTCAACGATGCAAACAACCCGAACACTGAGCTTCATCCGCCAAAAGTTTCTTCAACTCTTTGGTAGATAAGAAACTCGATTCCTCGTCTTCTTCAAGAGAAGGAAATCGTACCAACTTATGATAATAATTGATATGAACTCGATTGAACTGCAACCAATTCATTCCCAGAACCACGTCTAAACCCTCCAACGGCAGACACGCCAAATCCATATCAAAATCCTTACCATAAATGGTCAAAGGACAACTTAGACAAACCAAAGAAGTAGTTACCGACCCCATTGTTGGAGTATCGATAACCATCTCTCCATCCATCGAAGACAACAAAAGTTTCAAATGTTGCACACACTCAGACGAAATAAACGAATGAGTCGCTCCGGTATCAATAATAGCAACTAAAGGCGTACTAATAATAAAACAAGTACCTCTGATCAGACGATCTGCACTAGTAGTCCGAGTTCCTGCCAATGCAAATACTTTCCCTTCAGCTTGAGCTTGCTTTGGTTTCGGAAACTTCGTACTAATATGACCAGGTTCACCACAGTTGAAACATGATAAGTGCAAAATGTACCTATTTTTGTATATAAGTTTTGTTACACTTATCATTACTTTGTGTTAAAATTGGTTGAATAAACCCCGCTTTGTTTGTAAATGCATTTACTTTACGTTTTCGGTGTATAGTGCGTTACCGTGTAAATATCATTGAGTTTAATTGATTTTCATTTATTTTTGCAGGTGTTCCTGCAATGGTATTTTTCCATATTCATAAAGAGCATTGAATAAGCTTTCCAACGCTTCAAACCGGGCGTCAATCGGATTTACGGTTCATGAGTTATGATCAAAACAAATTCTGGTTTTCTGTCATGTTCGCAATGCGAACGCCCGTGGCGAGCACTCGCTGGCGCACTCGCACTGCGAACCCGGGGGCGAATAAATAGTGCCTGAATGCTTAAAAAACACATTTTTTGACATTAGAAAGGTGGCGTATGTTCGCAGTGCGAACGGGCACTCGCAGTGCGAACCTGGGCAGTAACTTTTGCCTATTTTAGTCATTTTTCATCATTTTTTAGATTATGGTTTTGGGGGTTTTTGCTCCAACTCCATCAAACTTCATTTCTTCATAGGATTAGCTTAGAAAACAACTGTGGAGCATGCATACGGATGATCCGGAGTGGATTGATCGTCGACCGGCGCCGACAAACCGCGAGATGTTTGGTTCATTTCTCTTCTTCTTTGTGTTTTTCTTTATGGTTGGGTTGTGTATATGTATTTGCTGCAAACTCATGTATATTTGTCGCCCATGGCGTTGTATAAAACTTGCTTTACAAATCTTAATTGGTAATTGTCTCTGATTTTTGCTTTATGCGCGGCGTTTGGGTTGCGTTAGACATAACCGTCGCAAACTTCGATTAGGGACGATTGTCGGTTAGTTTCTGGACTCTAGAGATAGATTTAGAGCTAACACTCCGTTTGGGTGTCGAAACTTCATGTTTCCGTGTTTCGAGGCTTCGCTCGCGAGAGTGACGAAGAGAGTGACACGGTTTCTTGCTCAACTTTGCGTTAGACATAACCTGTGTTGTGAGCGATGCTGGGTGATTTTGAGGAGTACTGTAGGTGGAGTATAACTGGTCGGTAAGTTTAAGTTTGTGAGGAGTCGATTATATGCATTGTCGGACAAGTTTTTCTTGTTGAAGAATGAAGTTCTTTTTGTTTTAATGTTTACTTTTCTGTTTTCACGTTTTAAACCATTTTAAATCAAACTCATAAACGCGAGAGATTGTCGAACGGCATTCTTTCCCTCGAACCGATCTCTGTGGACACGACATAAATCCCGGAAGGAATTCTTCCGAAAATAAATATTTTTGCTGCTTAGCGCTATATCTGCATCCAACAAAACACTTCACCACATTCCTCTTACACTCAGCTGTCACATGTCCTATACCTCCACAATTGGAACACTTCCTTATATCCTTTCTACATTCAAACTGACGATGTCCTAAGTCACCACACCTATAACATCTCAGAGGATTATACGTACCTCCCCCACTTGGCCTTTTATCAGAATTAAACCTTTGCTTTCCCTTGTCAGCTGGTGACACATAAGGACCACCACGAAACGGTTGCTTTCCTTTCCTTTCGTTCATACTCTTATAATTAGTAGAACGAGCTTTGTTATCCTCCTCATAAATTCTACAACAATCCACCAAATCCGAAAACCTCCTAATTCTTTGATAACCAATGGCCTGCTTGATCTCGGGACGCAACCCGTTCTCAAACTTCACACATTTGGAAAACTCCGCAGTTGCTTCAGCATAATGTGGATAAAACTGAACAAGCTCCACAAACTTAGCAGTGTAATCAATAACAGACATGTAACCCTGTTTCAACTCCAAGAACTCTATTTCCTTCTTTCCTCTAACATCTTCAGGAAAATACTTCCTCAAAAACTCCCTGCTAAACAAAGCCCAAGTGACCTCTTCACCTGTAGCTTCCCACACATGACGCGCACTAACCCACCAATCATCAGCCTCCTCCTGCAACATGTGAGTACCCAATCTCACCTTATATTCCTCAGCACAGTCCATCACTCGAAAGATTCTTTCAATCTCCTTAAGCCAAATCTGAGCACCATTAGGATCATGTCTTCCTTTGAAGATAGGCGGTTTGTTCTTCCTGAACTCATCATTCCCACCAGCATTAGGTGCACCCCGCACAGCCAGAGCCATAGCTTGCACAGCAGCAGCAAGAGCAGCGTCATTCCTTCAAGCCATATTTTGTTCATATCCAACATAATGCATTCACTTTCCCTAAGGCCACAAATCATCATCACAACATTCACACCACATGCATTCACATCATATAACAGCACACAAGCTATACATTATATATCCAAAGCATATTGCATGATAACACGTCAATCGCACACAATTACAACGGTAAAAGTCGACAAAACGACACATTTCCAAATTCCCGACATAATTAAATCGGCCACAAATCTCAAAACCATTTTAATAAGAAAGAACAGCTCAATAGCTTCCCAATGCATCGAACGGCGGCCAAAACAGACTTACGGTTTGAAAGTTATGAAGAAAACAAAATAGAAAAATCCATCACATTCGCTCCAGCATTCGCTAGGCGAACACCAGCGGAACAGTGGCAGAGAAAAATCAGTATAAAGTTTGCTAGGCGAACGTCGTTAGCTAACATTCGCTGACCTTCGCTGACGGGTTCGCTAGGCGAACCCTCGAAAGCTGTTCGCTAGGACTCGCCCCAGGTTCGCTAGGCGAACCCTGGAAAACTCAGAATCCCAGTAGCGCTGTTACTCACCCCAAAACCAACATTTCCTCCCCCAAAACACTATCAAACCATAACACAACAACCAAAACATTCCCCAATCACAACAGCAAGTATTCTACAACATTTATATCGCATTCCAACCGTGAAAACATCGAATTCTATTCGGTTATCTCATTTCGACCTATAATTGAAAAACTAGTAAACATTCCAACACACACATACATAATCATACACAAACATAGCATAATCGAGTTTCGCACCCTTACCCGATTAATCGCGCTTCGAATTGTCGGTTGAATCGGTTCCTAAACTTTCAAGTTTTTCCTCTTTTCTTCTTTTTCTTTCTCTTTTCCTTCTTTTCTTTCTTCCCTTCCTATTTTTCTCTCTATGTTTATATTTTAATGAAAAACAATATCTACCCAAGCCACCAAAATACCCCTACACTCAATTTTCTCGCAACCGTTACCAAAACGCGATAAAACATAATAACCAAGAATAAAATAATATAAAGACCAAAAATAATTAAATCGACTCGATTAAATAAATCTAACAAAAAACCGGGGCGTTACAGAGACCGTTGAACGACATTCTTTCTCTCGCACCGAT